>JAWNOE010000285.1:6600000-7194590 GCA_035046095.1 Drosophila pseudotakahashii
CCGCCGTTGAGGTTTTTATATATTGCTAAAAATTATTTAGATGGTTTATTGATTTAATTAAAGCTCTGCAAAAAAAAGCCAGGCGAGTTTTCGGTTTTATTATTATGCTTGCGCACGATTTCCGTATATACTATTTTTTCTTCCTGTGTATGTGCAAGGGGCATAATTAAAATAACTTTGCAGCTCTATTGATTAGCCAGAATATAGATATTTCTAAATCTTGAAATGATCGCACACGGTAGCCAAGAAATTAATCTCTGTGAGATCACGAACCCAATGTCAGATAGGATTACCAATCCATTTGCCATAATTCAGACACCTTTTCATTTAGTTGCGAAACGCTTCCGTTTGATGATCCGCTTAGTTTAGAATGTTTCTCAAATTTGTGTTGTTTTTTTTGTTTTGTTTAACTAAAGAGTTGCTGACATTTAAAGCAAATTTTTGCGGATTAATTTGCTCGACTGCCAGCGCAAAAAAGGGGGAAACAATTTCGAGCTTAATACAAAAAACTTGGCTTGCTCTTGAATGCAGCAATTGACACAGAAAATAATCAGCTTCTTCGCTCTTGGACATTAAACAGGATGAATTTAATGACAATGCTTAAGTCAAGGCCAAAGCCCACCGAATGAAGACAATGTATAAGTATTTTCGACGATAAAAACAAAAACAAGCAAAAAGCATGTAGAAAACGAAAGTTAAATACTCTCAAAAAAAGTTCTAAAAGTCAGAAACTTAATTTTGAAATATGTATTTCAAATTAAAGCTCCTAATTTATTTTTTAAAAATTTACTTAACCAACTTTATATTTATTTAATATTTATCTTAATTAATAAATTTAATATACCCCCTTTAATTAAAGGGAATTATCCGAATGAAATCGAAGATTGGCCCAGCATGCAACCATCCAACGCAGCTGGGGCTCTTTTTTTGTAAAATATGTCTACGTGGGTTTAGTTAAAAATTAAAAAATATAAATTTAAAATAATGTGCCAACGGCGATATTAAGCAAGGATGCATAATAAAACTTAATTCGGTCGCAGAGTCACTCAAAAAAAAAACCCAAAAAGAAGAGTCAAATACTTAAATCCGTTCTCAACATTCCTTTTACATTACGGACTAAAAATTATAACCTTGACATCGCTTAGTAATCGGGCCATATCTATATCCTCCAAAGCCTTCAGCATTCTCAAAGCATTATTAAAATTTTTCGCTTTTTTTTTCGCAGCTTTAAGTTGACCGAAACAAAAAGGAAAAACAAAATGAAGCATTTAAAACTCGGGGCTTTTGTTTTGCTTTAATTTTATTTCATATGTAAATGCATTTTTGACAGCGTTTCATTGACAGTAAAATTATTAAACATAATTTCGACATAAGCCGCAAAACAGCAAGTGGGCAAAGTAATTTTTAAAGGCAGTGAAAAGGCACAAAGAAATTTTATATATTTAAATGGGGTTTAAACCAAATTCGAGATCTGTGGAATTTAAATAAATATATACTTATATTTCGGTTTTTTTGCGAACTTTTAGCCCACACAAAATTTAATTTTTATGACCACAACGAGTCACACAATACATGAGTATTTTTTTTTTTCTTTTTTTTGGAAACGACCTTTGAGAGAACAAAACCCCAAAACGAAAAACTTTTAGCTATCATCGGTGGTCGCAAAACAAGTTAAATTTTTGTTAATCAAATTCAAAAGCCGGCGAAACTATCAAGAAATCAGAAAATATATAAATAGAAATATACGATTTTAACAAGCCCAAGTCAAGTTCGATATGAGAAAAGGAACATGAAATGAGCAACTTTGGCCCAAGATCAATATTTCATGCGAATAAAAGAATCCGAGGCGAGTAATGGCCAACATTTTTGTGGTATATGTATGTACATAGAGCACCAAATTTAGAAAGCCTACCAAAAAGTAAAAAAAAACCAATTTGTTGCAGTCTCTCTTTGACAAAATACCAAAAGTCAACGCCTCTGACTCAAGTCGATGAGATGATGCGTCGAGATGGGGAATCGTTACCATAAATCGTTCAGTCGAATGGCTTTGCTCTACAGCCAATGAGTCATGGGTGTGTGGAGGGCAAGTCCCTTGATCCCTGGCTATCACATCATGTTGCATGTTGCATTCGGTGATGAGGACGACCTTCACATCTCTGATATTAACGTATATCCCCCCATCCCCCATCCAACAGCTGCTTCCTTCTGCAGGCCGAACACGCATCGATGCTTATGTAACCGGAGTTGAATGACTTTTGGCCATGCTGCCCTTGTGCAATCTCAATCTCGGTCCCTAAAAATAAATCAACTATGAAATCCTGATCGCCCCTTCTCGATTCGGTTCTTCTCGCCGGCATTTCCGGGCGCATCGTCTGGACTTTAATTTTATTTCGATTAAAAAAAAGAACGCCCTGTAATCCTTTAATGTCAGGCTGTAGTTTGTACGGGGACAACCTAAAGTGAAAGGCAAAGCGAACTCATGGATGCGTCACAGATGCAAAGATGCGAAGGTACATTTTGCATCCGTTTGCAATTTTCGCAGAGTTTAATGGCAGCTGGGAATTTTTAAAGCTGAGAGACTTGAGAATGATTTTTTAATTATTTCATGAAATTCCTCGCGGAATTTTAATAAGCTAGTATTTTTATAAATTTAGGCAGTAAGCAGTGAGTAAGCGGGGTATTTCTGCTTGAATTTCTGGTAGTTTCTTTTTTTCTAGACGAACCAATTTCGTATGATGTCATGGTAGAAGTTTCATTAAAAATGCATTAGTCAAATTTGTAATAATTAAAAGAATAACAGGCCTATGATGTGATTTTTGGGCGGATACAGGAGCGGATTCAAAAGATCAGGTTGTAGTTATTTATTGAACAAAATTAAAAATTTAAATAGTTTTGTAATTTTAATTAAATTAAATATAAAAGATAATGTTATAAATTATATTTAAACATAAAGGATACAAAACTTTTAATATAAAACTATTTAAATACATTGTTTATCAATTTAGGTAGCCAAAAATACATAAAAATATTGTTTGTCTCATAGTTCCCAAAATCTTAAATTTCTTAAAATTTAAAATTAAAATTAAAAATGTTTATTAACACTAATAGTATAAGAATTAATATTCTTTCTGTTTTATAAGTTTTAAAATTTAAAAATACATCATAAATAAATTAGGTGCCCAAACGACACCTCCAATCCGCTCCTGTTCTTAACTCTGATTATAGCACAATACGTGAGAAATTCACGAGAGTGAAGAGGAATTCGCGGCCAATTAAGATTTGAAATAATGCCAAGACAAATGAGGACCGGGTCTGATGGAGTGACAGACCGCAATTGTCTTGGGCTTGGACATTTGGCCAGAAACATAATCCGCCTGGCCATCTTATCAATGATATCAGACACCAAGAACTTGTTTGGCCAAGGTGGAGGTTGTAGTAGCAGCTGGTAACATATAAACAAATCATTTGGCATACAAATTGTGGCCGAACACTGAACACTGAGAGAACATTGAAACCCCATGTATCGCAGATAATTCGTGGATGGTGATGGGGGGACAGCCTCTTTGGCAGAGGGTGGAGCAAATTGCAAGGTCGAACATGGTTTAAACAAAACTGCAAACAAATTTCCTTCACCCTGTTGCAATCAATCAATACACTTTTGTCTCGTTGACTGTCAACACCAAGCGAAATTTATCTGAATTCGGCATCTAACTTCCGTTTCGAGTGCCCAAAAAAAAGGCAGTAGAGATACACTTTGACCACCGCTTATGTGGACTTATGTTTTGAGCTAATATTTGCCTAAGCCTATAAATATTTATTAATTTATAAGCGAGGCATTTGTTTGAATTATGACACCAAATTAAGCTCACACGAAAAATAAGCCGCATCTTTAAGTGGTCAAGATTTAGTTTCAGAAAAAAACCCAAGATGGACTACTATCTAAAAGCTAAAAGATTATTGACCAAAATAAACCCTGAGGATTCCTCTATTAAGATCCCACCATTTGGATTGCTTGAACCTCTTAAAACACCTTTCAAACGCCTCACCTGCTAGATTGGTTATCTCTTGTGATTTATCGAAATATAATGCGTTGTGAGATATTTGAGTTTCTGGTCAGGAAATACAAGCCCAAAAACGCTTCGAAAGGAATTAAAGCTGAACTAAAAAACCTGCAAAATAAAATAAAAACGGTGGCATTGAGGCTTCGCACAAATAAAAGCAAAGATTAATTTCGGAGCAGAGAAGAGTTCAAATTAAATCGCAGTTTAGAGCCCAAAAAGTTGATATATGTATTTTACCCAGCTCAGGTGTCACATTTTGATATTAATGGCAAGCAAAAACAAACATTTTACGATCCATTTTTGGAGGAGGAAAAAGCTGAAATTAGCATAGAAATAATTCAATTAGGTAACTTTGATCCATTCTCAGGTTTGTCATTAGCACACAAAGCTCACTTTAAATCAGATCATAAAAAAATCTAGCAAAATATCAAAATTCAAAAACCGAAAAACCAATCGAGAACTGGCGCAAACAACTGAACTTTTACGATGGGCGGACCAAAAAACCACATTCTCTATTTATTTTTTTTTTGTATTTTACTTTGTTGATTTTAATCAAAGTTCGTTTGGTAGCTGGTTTTATTTGCCAAAATTTTGATTCGTACAAAATGTGTGCGCATAAATTAGAATTTAAGATTTCAGTTTAGTTTTAAGAGCTTGAACTTGTTCTGCCTGCCATGGAGTGTTAATAGGACTTTTCTTTCATAACTGAGAGACAAGTTTCTTATCTGAAAGTGTTATGAAGTGTGTGTCTTTTACATAAAAGTTATGGCATTGTCTCCGGTTTTGTGAAGTAAAAAACCACCCAGTCCCATCTCCCATATCCCCCGATGTTAAGAAGTTAAGAAGCATATCTAATGATCTGTTCAGCACTATTTCGGTGACGCAAATGTTGCGTGTCCGGATTGGCCACTTGTGGCTCTTTAGATATTTCGATATTTGGGGCTGGGTCATTTGAATGATAATATCTTGCGGGCCGACAGAATTATGGGCAGCCAGAGGATACTGGTTATGCTGTGTGATATAATATTCTATAATAACTAAGCATCGTGTTAAACTAAAAGCCACCAAACTGTCTCAGACGCCTTGCCACGTTCGTCTATTTTAGGCCATAAAAAACTGTGCGAAGTTCAAGGAACTTGCTGACGCACGCCTCGTATCATATTATTCTTGTTCTTATAGGTAAGATAGGGGGGTGTCAAATAGGGGGGCGAATCTTTGCTCTGCGGGTGGTCTCTATAAGGCGGAGATGGTTTATTTTTGGTATGACATTTCACCTGACAAGCTGGGAATTGATTTGGTCATACGTTACATGCTGCTAACTCGGCAAAAGATATTCTTCAGAAATGCTAATCTGCTTAAAAATGCTTTTGCTTTCAACGAAAGTTGGCAGCAACAAAGGAAAAGACAAAATCAGCATAATTCTCGGTTTCCAAAGAAAGAAATTTACTTTCGTTTGGCCAAGAACTTTCGTTGAAAATAAAAATTAAGAATCAAGAGGCTAACAAATCAGTCTTAAAGTTGTGGCGATTTTTTTTTCAAGCCAAGCCTTTAATTCCTTGTTTGAACATATAAAAATACAAGTTATTTCATTTTATCTTTCCGCTTTCGTTTCGCTTCAAAGAACCCCGTTTTTAAACAAAACCAGACAATCAGATTCATTCAACTCCATAAAGAAATGTTCCAACTTTTCGATTGCATATTCATGATGCAAACTTGCTTTTTTATTTTTTGCACACTATCCGCTGGTCTTATGAAACTTTTATAAGCATGCTAATCTCGTTTAGGATACACACAGCAAAATACCCAAATACAAGAATTCAAATAAATTCCTCATTAATTACCCACGTCAGCAGAAGATTCGCAGACTTATCAAGATTCTACATACAGTCCTTTTTCTTTTTCTTTTTTCATAGCCATTTAAAAATAGCAACATTCAAGATCGGAATACCATAAAGAAAAGCTTTTAAAATTGATGAACAAGTTAATCCAGCAGAAGTCGTTCTAAATGCTTCAGACCAATTTGTGTAAAGTGCCATAAAAGCTGTTCTATTTCGGAAATAAAATAAAATCGACATGTCCATAAAGTTTTAATGAGCCCAGACTAAACCCGAACCCGACCTTCACGGACTCAATCAATATTTATTGATGACCAGCAGCAGCTAACTAAACTTTGAATTCAAAAAAAGAGTGGTTTTAGAGGAAAGTTTGCGTGTGGCAAATAGTAATCAATCTAATGGCTTCGCTTATTTATTATAAACAGTTTATTTTTGAGACTTTTGCGTAATCGCAGGCCCAAACTCTCAAACTCTCGGTTTCGATTTGAGGTTTTCTTCTAAAACAAAATAAATACCTCCGACAACTCTTAATTTCGAATGTGTATAAGCGTTCATTGACGCTCGATTTGATTGAAAATATTATGCAAAATGTTTCTTTGTGGCCAAAGCGATGGCAATTAATCTCTGGCCAGCGCCTAAGAACAGGTATATTGCCTTTTGTTAATGAAGTCGAAGACTCGAGACTCGAAAATTAACTTTAGATTCTGGTTCCTCACATCATGATGTTCTACTGTATGTTGTGATGGCAGCATTTTATGCAAATGGAAAATCTTGAAACCTCTTTAAACAAATTAAGCAAATATTTATTCTCCTTTTTTCTTTTGATTCTTCTTTTTTTTCAATAAAATGTATTAAATTAATATTTAATTTATCTGTGATGAATACATGTATAAATTAGTTAAAACATATACTTTTGGCCACTTTATAAATAATTATTATTTTTTCCGCTAATTTCCCATGAACATTTTATAATTACCCTGTCGCTTAAATCACTTGTAATCAGCGAACTGCTCCCAAAGGGGATTTCGAAGCTGTCCGTCAATCAAATTCGAATGCAAATCAGAAGAACCCTGAGAACAAGAAAAACCGTGCGGCGAAAACTCGACAATTTTCACACACAGTTTTGGTTTAAGCTTTTAAGATTTCAAAAGTTCTTAATCCGTTCCGTGTAATGAGTGAAGTAAGCCGATTTAACGGCAAGTGAGGTCACCAAAAAGTGGATGCGGAGGTTCCTCACTCTCGATATGGTGGCCATAATACAAACCGTAAATAAATTTGCGTTTAGCACATATTTCGGTGCAGTTTTCTCAACTGAAGGCCATTTCGATTGGGTCTTGAGTCATGGGGCATCCGGTTTGAATCGACTTCGTTTTGGCGCTAATCAGATCTATAGCGAATGCGCACGCTAATCCATCCATCAATGCGAACTATCTTCGGACAGATTTCACGCTTCAGCAAGTCCTCACAATCGCTTAAAAGATCCATTTTTCTTTCTGTCTCGCGTCTCTTCCCTGAATGTCATTGCCAAGTCGGGTCTGAAAACCGTGGGTGGGGTTTTTTTTCAGATCGATATATCATACCACCTGCTTCACTAATTATGCCTTTATAAGCCAGACAAATTAATATATTTGATTTTGTTGCGGGTTACCATTTAAAAGACTTTTTAAGTGCCCGAGTGACTCGAATCAGATATTGCTGACAAAATGATCTAATAGTTTTGTGGGTTTTTGGAACGTTCGAAAGGCCGTTAGTCTTTGCAGCTTAACTATTTTATTCCAACGAGCTTTAAATGCACCATTAATCAAGTATGTCGTAAACTCAAGACATTTGAAAGTCACCTTTGTCGAAGATCGATTATACATTTTAATTTAATATACCTACTTCTTATTTTATTATTGTTATTGTCATAAACTATAGGTATTCCTTTTTAATACATTTCATAGATGACAGTTAACGTTCTAAGTAGGTTTTTTTTTGCTAAACGCAGCTCGGGAATTTTTTAATTTAATTTATAGTTGATTTGAATATTTTTTATTGAAAATTATGATTCTTAGAATCTATGAGCTTGCTAACACTTCCTGTTTTTGATGACACACCCAATTTTAATGATCTGATTAAAATTAGAATTTAAAATAAAAACAAAGTAGATTAAATATAAATTAAAATTTTTTTGGTCCTTTCTGAAGTTATTATTGAAATTAATTATTTTTTTTTTTAAATTTTTTTTTTTTGTTTTTTTATATGTAAAGTTGTATTTCTTTTTTTGTTGCTTTTATCATTAGTAATTTTTGTATTCACAAATCCAATTTACTGCATTATTTGTTTAGTTAATAAGGTATAAATCAGATAAAATTCATAACAATATCGTGTTAATCGTAATGCAATTCCATATATTTATTTTGTTAAGACGAAATTAGGCTACGTCAATCGTTAACAAATAATCCACACAAAGAGATAACTTCGAAAGCGTTGGGTTGACACATGGTGCAGCCCACAATCCGTTGGCATATCAATTGTTACTCCAGTAAACTGATGCATATCCGACTCATTGCCTCAGCTTCAGCTGCTACAAAAGCTGACAACAAAAAGTTTGTTCGGTTTTCCCGCAACGCAAACGCCATGGGAAAACTGAGACGAATGCACCAAAGTGACTTGGGAGGAGATTCATTGTTTCTCGTCGCATTTCGGACCCCAAACTGCCTTGAACCCGCTCTAAAGATGCATTCAGCTGTTGTATACAATAAAAACTTTATTATTCTTCGTTTTAGCTAAAAGTCGTTTGTACATAAAAGATGTTACAAATATTATTGTATATGAGGGGGGGGGGGGGGGGGGGGGTAAAAGACGTTCGTATTGCTTTAATACACAGCTAAATTCTCGCTTTGGAGTATGTTATAAATAGATGGACAAATACTAATACAGACCTACATATTACCTCTAAAAGAAGGTAACCTTGTGCGAAATATTCGAGTACAAAGGGGAATGCTTATGGCTTAAACTTAGCTTTCTCTGGGACACTTACCTAAGGCACTAGCTTAGCTGAAGTTTATGCAATTTAATGATTTGTTTCTTGTGTTCATCGCAGGTCGGTCGATCAGGTATATAACAATAATAATTTGTTTTTAGGCACTATGAACTATACCGAAATAGTTCTCTATAATTAAGGCACGAGTGTAATATTTCGTTGCTAGTTTCGACTAGCCTGCGACTTTGCAAAAAAAATAGGTACAATTGCTGGGTTGGGAGAGGGTGTTGGTTGTCTCTGGGCGTTAATTGAGCGAAAATTGATATGCAAATACTGTAGAATACTCTACATGAACATGAGTCATCTGGTTGAGCGTCTTCGTTTGATAATACATAGCTGTGCTTAGTTGTGGTTTTCATTCGGAACAACATTCAGTCTTCGTTTGGAACTGATCTGGTCGATTGGATGGATGATTAATAAGTACCAAAAACTGAAAGCTTGTGATGCGGTGCGGCTGTCAATTGCATAAACTTTTAAAACTAAAATCTATATTTACAGTCGAACTTCTCTAACTAAAACTTTTCTTACATTTTTCAGTGAGAAATGTGTAATTTCGGGTAAAGCGAAAAAATATTAAGTTAAATCTATTGCAATGTTTTTGGTTCAATACTTTCTGTTTACACTTTAATATATGGCTAATAAAAGGCTCTATTCAAAAATACAGTGGTTTGGTGAGTTTGTAAAAGGAAAGATGAAAATCTCTTGAAAATTCTATATGTTGCTAGTACTGAAAATATTTTGTAGCATACTTAAGAATCTTATTAGGAAATAATTTATGAACACAAATAAAATGATTAAAAACATATACACATATTAAAAAAAATAACATCAACAAAAAAATTAAACTGAGCTACTACTACTTTTCAGTTAAGAAAATCTAACTTCGTCAATGAACAAATGTACTGCTGCAAACGTTAAACTGCAGAAAATTCTACTTAGGAAGTTTCGTCTGAGAAGTTCGACTGTAATGTTTTGGGTGAGAATTCTTCGTGGGGACGGAATGTTTTTGTTTTGTTTGGTTTTCCTCTGAATTTGCATGAAGTTTTGGAGTTTTACTTGGTGCAAGTGTGCCAGTGGCTGCGACTGAAAGAGACAATGCAAGAAGGTTAATACACTGACCTCGTCTTGGATATTGTCAAGTACTCACCCGCGACTATCCGCGCACCAGTTCGAACCGCGTCTGCGATTCCTTGAACTGAATCCTCTTCTTGTGCTGCACGTGCGCTTCGCTGAGGAACAGAGTGGCCGCCACGAGGGTCAGCACTGTGCCCACACAGGCCACGACGAAGGACCAGCCAAACCAGTTGTTCGCATGCTCCGGCATCCAGCCGTTACGGTTGCCAAACCCTGCGAATACGATCACCGCAATGGCTGCACTTACTCCGGCTCCCAGGAGCACATAGCCCACCGATCGGATCAGGGTTATAAAGTGCTTCTGATCCGGTCCGGCGCAAAGGAAGAATATGAGCACCCCAATGGCCGAGAGCAGCATCCCGATGAAGGCCAGGGTGTAGAAGAACTGGGTGGCTATCATGAAGGCGGGCAGCAGGAACCCGCGGATCTCGTCGTAGCCCGTGGTAAAGGGGTCATACACCCAGCGGCAGCCCACGAAGAACCTGCGCTGGCTGTCGTCATTCACATCGGGCAGCGACCTGAAGCAGTGCACCCACAGCCCCAGGCGATCCAACTTGGCTCCCGTGATGCGGTAATCGCTGACCAACCAACTGGGCGTTGCAAATGCAATCACAATGAAGGCAAAGGCAAACACGAAGACGCCAACGCCACAGCTTCCGGATAAAGTGCGTCGCTTCATGTTCACCGTGTGGGTATTTTGGGTGTGGCTGGTGGGCAGGTGCTCCTGGGAATCCTCGCGTGCAAAGTGGGATGATTTTTGCATCCTTGGCTGGGAAATTCAATTGGAATTTCTCTGGTTTCCTCGGGAAATGTTTGTTTGGCTGGCTGGCTGTTCTGTTTGGGTGTGGACTGCAGTATGACCGTGCAACAGTTGGAAAACCGCCTGGTTTTTATTTCGAGATGTACCATAAATAAATTATAAATTATAAATTTATGCATTTCACTGGGCAAAGAGGGTGGAAACCTTATTAAGACGTGAATTACCTAGTTAAAAGTTAATTTTCACACACTCCTTAAAAAATACAAAAATAGAGTGGCTTAAGCTGCCTATCGATAACTAACAGGTTGCACTTTACAGAGCCGTGCTCTGTAGCAGGGTTCGGATAATACACACACGAGGGCGCCACTTTGGTAAGCAGAAACTTCCAATATTTTTCAAAATCTGTACTAATTCTGTTTTATATTATTAAAAAACCGAGTTAAAAACAATCCGTTTTTTTAAATATAACATATTCTGGTTATATTTTCTATAAAAACTTATATATTTAAAAGGCCTAACCGTTGTAAATGCTAAGGTGCGTCGTGATAATCTGGAAGACATTCTCTTCATGATAAAAAATAGCTCTAATTAAGGGCGGCCACCGCCTTGAGGGCAGCATCATCCAAGTCACTGGCCGTCTGAATGGGCAGGCCCGAATTCTTCAGGATCTCGCGAGCCTGGTTCACATTGGTGCCCTCCAAACGCACGACCAATGGAACATTCAGTTGCAACTTCTTCGAAGCAGCCACAATGCCATTGGCAATGGTGGCGCAATTGACAATGCCGCCGAAAACGTTGACCAGGATACCCTTGACTTTGGGATCGGCGGTGAGGATCTCAAAGGCCTTGGCCACCTGATCCTCATTGACGCCACCGCCGACATCCAGGAAATTGGCGGGATCCCCACCATTCAGTTTGATGATGTCCATGGTGGCCATGGCCAAACCAGCGCCATTCACCAAGCAACCAATGTTTCCATCCATGGCCACGTAGTTCAGATTGTATTTGGCTGCCTCTACCTCACGGGGATCGGACTCCTCCTCGGTGACATCCATGGAGAAGATATCCTTCTGACGGAACTGGGCGTTATCATCAAAGTTTAGCTTGGCATCTACGGAGATGACCTCTCCCTTGTCCGTTTCCGCCAGCGGATTGATCTCAATCTGTACGGCATCCACTGCCTTGAAGAGAGTGTAAAGTTTCTGGATTTCATCGGCACAACGCTGGACAGCGTCTCCCTTGAACTCCAGGAACTTGGCCACCTCCAGAAGCGTCTTCTCCGGAATGGGCTTATCAATGTTCAGCGGGACAGTCATAAGTTTCTCAGGCGTCTCCTCGGCCACAGCCTCGATATCCATGCCACCGGCAGGCGAAGCAATCAACACGGGGCCATTGTGCTCGCGATCCAGCAAGATGCAGAGATAGGTCTCCCGGGTGATGTTGATACTGCGCGCCACCATGACCTTGTTGACGAGGATTCCCGATTTGGGCGTTTGCTTCGTTATCAGCCGGTTGCCTATCATCTGCTGGGTAAGCGAAAGCACCTCGCTCTTGCTGCCGAAAGAACAATCAATTATATTAGCTCGCCTTATCACTCGGGTTTTAAAGGTCTATTCTGGGTTTCACAAACTTTTATCAATTCGGTTGTTATCAAAACATATTTTAATTGAAATTAACTCTTTATAGAAAATTTAATTTATAGAAATTTCAAATGTATAGTTTTTGTAAAATATTCACATAGTATTTAAAAAATCTACACGTTTATGGAGAATATTTAAAACATTTTTTATAAAAATAGATTTTTAGGCAAAATAAATTATAAAATATATCTAAAATAATTTGTAACTTGTTTTTACATTAAAACTTTTCTATAGCAAATTTGTAAATAATTGCAAATATTTTAGAGATTGTGAAAACCGGAACAGACCAATTTGTATCTTACTTGGAGGTGATATGCACGCCGCCTTTGAAACCGCTGTCGAAAGTCCCCTTGCCACGCCCACCGGCAAGAATCTGCGCCTTCACCACATATTCGGGGCACTCTGAAATAGCATTTAACATCAATTAGCCCAAAGATTACATAAACACCGGCATGGTATCGTCTGCCTACCAAAAGTCTTGACCACATCCGCATCGGCCTTGGAGTTATCCAAAACCTTGAATTGCTGGATGGCCACTCCGTACTTCTGGAGGAGATCCTTGCTCTGGAACTCCAGGAGATTCAGGTTGCGCACGGGAACCTATCATCGAAAGATAAACAAAGCCAAGACAAAGGTCAACTTCAGTTCTCTTCGGTGAAGAGTGGGAGGAACATATGTTCGGAAACCTTATGAACGATTTGACGGGCTGTGGCGGCTGCTTTCAGTAGAAACGACATCTTGGCTGCTCCTCGGTGGTAACTGGCTATTTTTGCACAATTTTTATTGATTTATTTTTATAACCGGCCCACTTTATTGTTTAAAAACACAACCAAAAGTCGCCGCCGCAGCACGATGTTATCACAAATTAGGGTGACCAGGTGTGGTGAATTTGAATGATGTGTTTAAAATATACCATAACATATAACGGATTTTTTTAAAATTAAAAAATAAAAATTTTGACTTTTATTTTAAGCGTAATAACATATGTAAAACCTAATCATAAATGTAATTAAAGTTTTGAGGCCTTAACGGTTATTAATTTTTCAACTATCCAATAGAGGAAAAATTGGTTTCAATAATTTGGGAGTTCTAATTTTAAACATTTATTTTTAAAATTTTCCTTATTTATTGACAGGCTTATAAAAAATACCAAAACATTATATGGTCACATTTCTGCAATCAGCTGTTTATTTTATTGTGTACTTTTTTTTTTTTTACTTTTGCTCACCGAAGAATGACGAATAACCTAAATTGAATGGAAAACCATAGTGAGATCGAAGTTGGAGTTACAATGGAAAAGGAAAATGTAGTTCTCGAACGCCTGCCCCAAATCCTGATGGTCACCTCGGTGAACTGCTGTTTCCTTCTGGCGGTCCTCTACGTGGGAAGCCTCTACATTTGGAGCACCAAGCACAACCGGGATCATCCGACGACGATCAAAAGAAGATTCGCGAGTGTCTCCATGGTGATGGTGGTGGCCCCTGCCTTTGTTTACATCTTCTCATCACCGGAACTCCTGAGACGGGAACCATTTGCCAAGCTATTGGGCTTCCGCTTGGAGGGATTGTGGCAGGCTGTGGTGATACCCTATGGACTGACGGTGCTACTTTTCCTGGGACCCATCTTTGTCAACATGCAGAACGAGTCCATACGCTCCTACTTTGGTATGTTATGAATCTGCACCTATAAGAATGAATAACTCACTCTAATATTTACATTTAAGATCTGGACTACTGGCGCGGATCCTTTGGCAACATCATCTGGGTGCGCAACCATGTGATGGCTCCGCTGAGCGAGGAGTTTGTCTTCCGTGCCTGCATGATGCCCCTGATCCTGCAGAGCTTTTCGCCCATGGTCGCCGTCTTCATAACGCCGCTCTTCTTTGGCGTCGCCCACTTGCATCACATAGCCGAGCGTTTGAGTCTGGGCGTGGAGCTGAGCACTGCCTTACTGATTGGATTGTTCCAGTTCATCTACACCACATTGTTTGGCTTTTATTCCGCCTTCCTGTTTGCACGAACGGGTCATATTGTGGCTCCGATTTTGGTGCATGCCTTTTGCAACCACATGGGTCTGCCGGATCTGCAGGATCTGTGGCAGCAGGGCCTGTTGCGCCGAGTGGTGGCCATTGTTCTCTACATAGCTGGTTTTGTCGGATGGATCTTTCTGCTGCCTCTGGCTACTGATCCTGCGATATATGAAAACACTCTCTACTGGAATGTATAGTCAAAAATATCAAATGCTGCCATATGACAAAGTAATGCTATATGTACATAAATATTCTTGGATGTATCATGTTTAGGTATAAAGTTCATATCGAAACAAACCACATATTAGTATTTATGTTTTATACAATTTTTATTGAATTGCATTTCTAGACCGAATATTTTTATTTAAGCTATATAATTTAGTAGACCCGCTTAAGCAATGTTTCGCTTGGGACTTACAAAATATAATTAGGATGCAATATGTAAAGTTTCGTTATTTTATTAAAGATCAACTTTGTTTTTCATTTAATTTGTATTATAAATTTTGTTAAAATAAAGACGTTGCTGTGAAAATGGAAAGCACTGTTGCGTGCAGAAGATGTCTGAACAGACCTTCAGGTATCGATATATTGATAGTTTGGTTATGCCAGCCCTATTTTAGCCAAGCGAATATTTTATATTTCGACAGGCAGCACACGAAAAATGAATGGGGCTAACAAAAGAACGCGGAAAAGCCGGTTGGGGGAGTTTAAAGCTGAGGATAAAGTTATGCTAATCCACGCGGTGCAGATTAAGCCGATCCTATGGGATACGAACCACAAGAAACACTTTCACGGACCACTGTTGAACCAGGCTTGGGATAAAGTGGCTGCCGAAATAAATCGAGATGGTGAGGTATAATTATGATATTTATGTCCCTTGAAGGAACTTTTAATTAAATATTACTTAATGTTTATTCTTTTGTAGTAAAGAGCTGCAAGGCTGCCTGGAAGTCGTTGAGGGACAGCTATAAGTATTTTCGCAACACAAAACAAGCAAAAAGTGATAAATCGGAAGACAATTCGTATGTGAATTGGAAATTTGCGGAATACATGTCCTTTTTGCCGAACCTATCGACATCACAGCGGTAGGATGGCCTTTAGAATTTAGTTTTGTACCTTATATTAATTTCGACTACTCGATTTTTATATAGTTTAAAAAGTTCTACGTTTGCTGCTAATGAATCGAAGTCCTTGAAGGATCAGAATCCAGATGAGGAACAACAGTACTCAGATGAACAGGATTTCTTGGAGTCGAAGTTGTCGGGTTCCGATGATGAAGACAGCATCCTAGGAGAAGTCGAGAACGCACTAAACCAAGATTTATCTGACAACGATTCCAGCGACCACTTAAATGTGAGACATTACCTCCCAATAGTTTAACCAAATAGTCTAGAATATCATTTGTTTACAGGACACAAGTTGGCCTTCAAAAAAAAGGAAATTTGATCCATCATCGCCAGCGCCGTCGTCACCATCACAATCTCCAACACCTGGCCAAAAAATGTGCGACATGTTGGGTAAACTCCTCCAGAATCAGAACCAACATCCGAGTGTTACGAGAAGACCAATTTTTGACTACTGGGAATCGCTGCTTAGTAAAATGCCGCCAGAGTTCGCGGATGGGGTTGAGCAAAAGATGACTAGACTTCTTTGGGCCGAACAGGCGGCATTAAAAAAATAGAGATCAATAAATTATACTACTAATAAGTACGTGTATTAAGATTATGTGCTTAGTAATTAGCTTTAATTTTGTACAAATTCTCAGCTTTTATCACTGTTAAATTAATTTAATTTATTAATTTCTGTCATATTCCATTTGTTTTTAAGAATGTAAATTAAAGTTGATGATTAATAAACCACTCTTTATTCTCTCTTTATACTGCTATTAAGATATTCCTTCAAGTTATTACGATAATCCTTGCAGATATCAAGAGGTCGTCCTCGGCGACAGGGTTTCAATTCGGTCATAGTTGTGTTTGGCGGAATGACAGAATCCGGTGTTATCGTGTAGGTTTCGGGACTCTCCCGCATTAGGTAATTGTGGAGGAAGCAACAGGCGGCGATAATCGTTTGTGCTTCAATTGGATGGTCGGGCAAAGGACGATGGAAAGCCATCCACCTGGCGCTCATAATAGAAAAGGCATTCTCTATGCAACGAAGAATCTCGCTTAGTTTAGAATTAAAGAATTCCTCTTTCGCGTCAAGGCGTTTTTGGCCACTATAAGGCTTTATCAGATGATTGTGCAGGGGAAATGCCTCACCGCCGGCTATGAAGTAAGGAGCTTTCTCTCCATTTAAGGTGCTGTCCTCTGGAAACGGCAGATTTTCCGATAGTACGGCTTTTCCCAGCTCACTGTGGGTGAAGGCATACCGATCTCCTGCACTGCCAAAATCACCAGCATCTATATAGGTAAAACGATAGGAAGCATCGCAGATGGCCACAATAACAACCGAATGGAAGCCCTGAAAGTCAAATATGCGGTGTATTATTATTACTATAATCATAAGAGATTATTATAACTTACATACCTTATAATTGAGAAAGAGATCATCACTATTGGCTGGTTTCTTTATAGCCACATGTTTTCCGCCCACAACTCCCAGACAATTGGGAAAATTGAACTTGTCATCAAATTCCTTGGACCATTTGAGCATATTTTCGGTAGTCCACTTGGGGAATTCATCCTTGAGTCCTTTCAATATGGCATTGCAGACTTTTTGCACAATTGATCTTAAATCGTTTGGGTCAATACGATATTTATGGCCAGCATATCGATTAAAGTCACCTGTGGCCAGAAATCTAAAAAAATAAATCATATAAAATACATGGATATATAGAAATAAATTATATTACTGTAATACGATGCCCAATTCGACTTTTAGAGGTATGGGTATTTCATGGGGATCTTCTGTATTCCTTTTTAAGAAAAGGTGCTTCTCTACCAATCCAAAGAGCGCATTGAAGTTTTTCTCTGGCATGTGAAAGCGCTCAAAAAACAACGTTGGACTTTTCAACAAGTTTTCAAACTGTAAAATAAATTCAAGTCGCTCTTAATTTCATATATCTGTAAATCTCAACAATAATACACACGTTTTTAGGACATCTTTCCTTCAAATATGATCTTAACCGATTTTTGCGGCGCAGTTGCTTCTTTTGGGCCATTTTCATCTCCTCCTCAAGCGCCACATAGCAAGTGATAAATCCAACAGCAAATGCAATAGTTCCTTGCATTGAATTCATTATTATGATTTAATTCTCCCGCATTTATAAAAATTACATTGCTGGCTATTCTTTGTTTTTGTTTTGTCAACAAACGCAGCTGAGAAGGAGCGAATTGCATAAAAACTTTGGTCACACTGGGACGGGAAACAATTTTTTTTTTAAGTGCGCCAATAATCTGAAAATTACTCTGTAACATTAAAAGTTAAGTTAAAAGATCAAAAAATCAGTAAAAGATACCCGAAATAGTTTGTTGAGTTTCTCAATTCAGAATTCAATAAATGGAAAGACCATCGGTTGTACTTGTTGAATTTTAAAACAACGGTGATTGGATAAAACATAAGTTCATAAAAAAAATAAATTAGAAAATAATTAGAAAAAAATTAAATAATTAAATTATTCAAACTTATCAAGAATCCCCTTTATTATTTTACAGTCTTAAAAAATCCATATGTGGTTAAGAGCTGGGCACATTTTGGGGAAATTGTTTTTTGTTTTTGTACATATTTTCTATTTGAGAATTTTATTCAAATATTATTTGGATGGGCATTGGTAAATTGATCGCCATGAGACCCAGACCCGACAGCTTGAACAATATCACGAAGGAACCTCGAGGATCAATGGAAGACTCAGCCACGGAATACACTTCAGTGAGTAACAATACACATATGTAGTTAACCATTTTCATTGACACAATCTACAACTTTTATTCCAGCTCAGCAGCGATTCGGATATTGAAGATATGAGCTGTGCGGCAAGCAATCAAAAGAAAGTCATGCAAGGACTAAGAAAGACTATTAGAAAGAATAACACCGAAATAAATGATATCGTAACAAAGCTGACGATTGCCGAAATTCATTTGGCAAGTGAAAAGGAAAAGTCCATTTATAAGGACGAATTAATCAAGACTTTACACTTGTCGATCGATTTAACTAATCAAACCAAAGACTTAAAGGAAAAGCAGCTGCAAAGTCAAATCCTGGAGCGAGATAAAGCACTCGATTTGGGCAAGCGACAGGCTTTAGGTAAAGATAAAACCGCAACAGACCTTTTAAATCAATGTAATGAATATACAAAAAAGATTGAAGAGTTGAATTCCGAAATTGCTAAATCTAAATGTATAATTAAAGAGAAGGACGCCAAATTTTTTGAAATGGACAAGAAGGTCCAGAAATATAATGCCGACTTAAAGAAGGAGAAAGAACACATTGCTGATCTACAATCCAAACTTAAAGCAGAAGAAGTTAAATGTTTTTATTTAGGTGTCTTTATTTTTAGCTTTTTGTTACTTTATGTTGAGAAATTGGTACTAAACGAAATATCTATGTTGTGATTATCTTCATTATTTCATTCAAAAATGTTAGACTCTCTACAAAAATGTTATCCTATTGTTTACGTACTTAATGATAATTTAAAAAAATAAAATGTAAAGAAAAACACAAATACATTTAGCTGCTCAATTTTAGCAGAATGTGAAAGAATGTTCATTTGAAATGTCGTATAAATACCCTTACTACTACAATGTGACCGGTCCTCGATAAAGTTAACTAGCAATTTCAGTATATTCAGCTGTCCAACACGGTATATCTTGGCGTTCGCCGTCCGGTCACACCCGCAAAAAGCGCTGTGTAATTCTGCTGATTTCAACAAGGAAAAAAATAGGAACAAAAGTGAACGCCGAATTGCATTGCAAACTAAATTAAAGTAGAGTCAAGTACATTTTGTTGTGGGAAAAGTAGGCAACGCAAGCATGACGGGCGAGACCAAGCAGGAGAAGAAGCAGCCGCTGCCGGCGGCTACCAAGGAAGAGAAGGCCAAGAAGGACGAGAAGAACGAGAAGAAGGAGGGGGATAAAACCGAGAAGAAGGACGCCAAGGAGCAGCCGGAGCTCTCCGACGAGGATCAGCAGCTGCAGGAGGAGCTGGAGCTGCTGGTGCAGCACCTCCAGGAGCCTGACGTGAAGCTCTACCAGCCGACGCTCGAGAGTATGGCCAAGCTGATACGGGCCTCGACCACGTCGATGACCTCGGTGCCCAAGCCGCTCAAGTTCATGCGCCCGCACTACGACGTCATGAAGACGGTGTACAAGCACATGCCCGACGAGCAGGCCCGCCAGCTGTGCGCCGACATCATCTCGGTGCTCTCGATGACCATGGGCAGCGGCAAGGACTGCCTGGCCTATAGGTTCCTCTGCGATCGCAAGCAGCGCATTGGTGACTGGGGCCACGAGTATGTGCGTCATCTGTCCGGCGAGATATCCGCCCACTATCACGACACCACCGGTGATTTTAGGGTGCAGCTCATCGAACTGGTCAAGCAGATCATCCCCTACAATATGGAGCACAACGCGGAGGCGGATGCCTGCGATCTGCTGATCGAAATCGATCATTTGCACCTGCTGGGCGACTATGTCGATGAGTCCGCTTATCCGCGCGTCTGCCTCTATCTGCAGTCCTGCTATCCTTATGTTCCCGAGCCTGATAACACCATAATTTTGGAGACAGCGCTCCAGTTGTCGCGCAAATTTACGCAGCACACACAGGCCATGCGACTGGCGCTGATGCTCAACGACATGGACAAGATCGGGGAGATCTTCAAGGAGCCCAAGGAGCCGGCCATGCAGAAGCAGCTGGCCTTCATGCTGGCCCGCCAACAGATCTGCCTGGAGCTGGACGAATCGGTGCCCGATTACGATGATCTCATGGAGATCATGTCGAATGCTAATCTGAACAAGCATTTTCTCAATCTGGCCCGCGAACTGGACATCATGGAACCGAAGACGCCGGAGGATATTTACAAGTCGCATCTGGACAACTCGCGCTCCCGCTTTGCCTCCATCCAGGTGGACTCGGCCAAGCAGAATTTGGCCGCCAGCTTTGTGAATGGCTTCGTGAATGCCGGCTTCGGTGTGGATAAGTTGCTGTCGGAGGATGGCAACAAGTGGCTGTACAAGAACAAGGAGCACGGCATGCTCTCGGCCACAGCCTCGCTGGGTTTGATCCTGCTGTGGGACGTGGACGGCGGTCTGACCATGATCGACAAGTACTTGTATTCCACGGACGATAATATTAAGTCTGGCGCTCTGCTGGCCTGTGGCATCGTCAACTGCGGCATTCGCAACGAGGTGGATCCGGCCCATGCCCTGCTCTCCGACTACATTGATAACCAGAACTCGTGCATGCGCGTTGGCGCCATCCTTGGCCTGGGCATTGCCTACGCCGGTTCCAATCGCTCAATTGTGATCGACACTTTGAAGACGGTCTTCTCGTTTGGCAGTAACAACAAGAGTTCCGCCAGCGTAGAGATCCTGGGCATCACAGCGCTGTCGCTGGGTCTGATCAGTGTTGGTTCCTGCAACGCGGAGATCACCGAGATCCTGCTGCAGACCATCATGGGTCTGACCAAGTCGGATCTGAAGGACACCTACACCAGGTTCCTGTTCTTGGGACTGGGTCTGCTGTATTTGGGCCGTCAAAAGTCCACCGAGGCCGTCATGATGACCCTGGAGGTTCTGGAGGAGCCGCACCGCAGCATGGCCACCACCATGGTGGACATTTGCGCATATGCTGGCACCGGCAACGTTTTGAAGATTCAACAGCTGCTGCACATCTGCTCAGATCACTACGAGACCGCCAGCGCGGATGACGAGAAGGAGAAGAGCAAGAAGGATAAGGGCAAGGACAAGGTAATGTGTTATTAAGCTATCAAAATTGATAAATTATTAACTTCTCTAATTTTTAGGACAAGGAGAAGGAGAAAGAGAAGGAAAAGGAGCGCGAGAAGGACTTGTCGGCCACCCAATCGATCGCCGTGCTGGGCATTGCCTTGATCGCCATGGGCGAGGACATTGGCGCCGAGATGGCATACCGCTCCTTTGGCAACCTGCTGCGGTATTGCGAGCCCGCCATCCGGCGCGCTGTGCCCCTGGCCTTGGGCCTGATATCCGCCTCCAACCCAAAGCTGAACATCATCGACACGCTGAGCAAATTCTCGCACGACAGCGACGCCGAGGTGGCCCACAATGCGATCTTCGCCATGGGTTTGGTGGGCGCCGGCACGAATAACGCTCGCCTGGCCTCCATGCTGCGTCAGTTGGCGCAGTACCATTCGAAGGATCCCAGCAATCTGTTCATGGTGCGCATCGCCCAGAGTCTGACGCACTTGGGCAAGGGCACCCTGTCGCTGAGTCCCTATCACAGCGATCGCCAGCTGATGAACCCCATGGCCGTCGCTGGACTGATGGCCACGCTGGTCTCCCTCCTGGATGTGAAGAACCTGATCCTGAACCGATCGCACTATCTGCTGTACACTTTGGTGCCCGCCATGCAGGCCCGCATGCTGATCACCTTCGACGAGGAGCTCAACCAGCTGCAGGTGCCCGTTCGCGTGGGCATTGCCATCGATGTGGTCGGACAGGCCGGCAAGCCAAAGACCATCACCGGCTTCCAGACCCACACCACGCCCGTCCTGCTGGCCATCGGCGAGCGCGCCGAGCTGGCCACCGATGAGTATCTGGCCCTCACACCGGTCATGGAGGGATTCGTCATACTGAAAAAGAACCCCAACTTTGTCAAATAGAAAAGTGCATTCAAACATTTAACTTTTACGTTTAAGGTCGTGCGAGAAATTGAAGTTCAGCAAACTAACTCCCAATAAATATTTGTTCCCCCTCATTGGCAGTTGATTCAAATGTCATTAATACGAAATATATTCTACTTATAAAAAATAAAAAGAAAAGATTGTACTTTTATGACTGCTGTCTGTGTTGATGTGATAATGGAAATGTGATTGTAACATGCCATTAAAATGGATATTTTCGACATTTCTTAACTACAATTTCAAAAAGGGCAGTAGTGTTTTTGAGGGGTTTACCTTCATACCTTTAATAATATTGAAATAAGCAATTCAAGACCATTTAAATGCATTGTAAAAATATATATGCATACTTTATTCAGTGGCTTTTAGCAAAATTGTTTTGTGTGGGTGTTTGAAGTGAATTTATTTTATTTATGCACGCATGTTTAAATGTAGTTGTTAGGCTCTAGTGATAGTGTGTTTATGCTGGATTTTGGAATTTTACTTTAAAAATAGATTTGCTTATTGCTGTAAATATATTTATATTTATATGTATACACTCTGCACTAATTACATATGATCAATTTGTCTCTTTGTTTCGCCACAAAAGGTGAATTTACATGACCGAACCAGAAGTGTGAAGTGTGAGTCAAGATAGTTCAAATCATTTTTGAATTGTATCTTCCAAAAGCCCTGAATATGTGTTCTGTATTATTAAGTAACTGGCAAATTAAAGTTAAATATATTTGATTTCAGGTTACGATTTTGGTGTACATCTAAAGTGGCTTAGAGAGTCGGTATTAACAAAAAAACAAAAGAACGACTTTGAGGTCAATTTGAAATCTGAAATTCGACACAAATTCTTACAAATGTCCAACATCATAAATCGATTAAAATATAACACAACATAATAGAAAATAGCAATAAAGATAGGGGGTTTGTAAAAAATCGCCTGGCCTGGCGTCGCGTTTACAAATTATAAACAACAACTAAGCCCATCAACGGGAGGCGGCGATGAATGAGGAGGAGGTGGTGGTGGAGCTGGCGGAGGAGCAGCAGCAGCAGCAGCGGCGGCGCCTGCGTCAGCGCCTCTCGTATTTCGACGGCACCGATAGCCTGGTGCGGACGCCAGCTGATCCTCCTCCTCCCGCTGACTTGCTCCTCTCCGATGTGGAGCGTCGTCGGGCGATTGGTCGCTTGCTGCTGCTGCTGCTGTTGCTACTGTTGCTGTTACTGGTTGCTGGCAGTGTATGGTTATTGCTTTTGTTGCGGCTGGCTCCATTTCCATTTCCGGTTCCTGCTGTCCCGGCACTTCCATCGTTGCTGTTGCGCTGCCGCTTGGTTAGCACTATATTATCTGTACAAGGATCCAGAACATATGCCATTAACGAGAATCAAATAGGTGCTTAAATTCAATTTACTACTTAATTAATTGCCCACACAGTTGTCGTCAACTGGGTTCGCAATGCCATTAACGGCCACGTTTCTAACTTGGCCACAATCATCATCATCTTCATCTTCAATAATACCAACATCGACAGCATTATCGCTGTGGGCCACCACTTCTGGCACATCCGCCGCCTGCTCCACATCTGTGCCAAAGACCAAAGACCGCGCGTTCACATTGAGAGGAGGAGGAATTGAGTGTTAAAGTCCAAAGGAAAAACGGTTCAAAAGAAAAAAGTCCAAAAGGATATAAATTTTGATAGAATTTTAACAATTTGCCTCTGCTCGGTGGCTTTCAGTGTGAACTCATGACGATGGTTAGATGTTTAGTATTGTATGTGCATATGAAGATGCATGTACGAACTCCTCTTCCTTGATATGTGGTTAACGATAAGTTTAGGTTTATTTAAGGTAACTACAGAGGTGGATTTTATATTAATTTCGTCTTCTAATGATATGGTTAGGAAATAAATTATGATACCTGGTAGAGCTTGAAAAATATCGATAGTTTCGATATTTTGACAATATCGATTCGATAATACTGATGTTTTAAAGGGAAACCCCATTTTAAATATCAAGAAATAGCAAACTGTCGATATTTGTTTAAGCTCTAATACCTGAACTTACGATAAATGCAAACAATCCCCATTTATTTTTCTAATTCTATCAAATAAAAGTTAATCAAATATTTAGTAAGTCAAATGTAGAAATAGATTTACAGCATGAAACCCCAAAAGCCATGACTGTGTCCCAACGAATGACTACGATGGAGATGAGACTGGAATGCTCGGCAGTGATTCTGTAAACTGATGAAAGTGGCACTTACCTTTGGCGCTCAGCTTGCGCTTCGACGCGGCTGTTGCCGCTGGCTGCGTTCCGCTGGATTTGCGTTTCTGGCCAGGATCGGAGCGTCGCTCCCTTGTGTTGGCCAGGGTGCTTAGCGGCTGGTCGGCGCTCTTCTTGGCCACATTCTTGCTGTTGCTGGTGCTGCTGCCGTTGCTGCCATTCTCCGTTGTCTTTCCCGCATTTCCAGTGGCGGCCGCTCCACTGCCTCGTTTCAGATGAGCCGGCATGCGCTTGGGGGGCTGCATCATCGCACCACTGCGGTCCGAGGATGCGGATGTCGAGGAGGTAGATGGATGCTGGTCTGCGGGTGGAGCTGGTTTCTGCGGCGACTTGAGCGTCTTGGGGTCCTCCTGCTTCTTGTGCATGCCCACGTCCAGCCAGAACTTGAGCTGCTCCTCGCGCTGGCGCTGCATCAGCTCCTGTCCGGCGGCATACTTGCTCAGCAGGCCCTGGAGCTTCTGCACCGTCTTGTAGACCGTTTCGGCCGCAATCAGGCCGTAGTCAAAGAGCGAGCACATGTGCAGGATGAAGTTGCGGTAGAGATTCTTGCGCACAATCTCGGTTCCCTTGGCGTCGAGGAACATCTCGCAGGCAATGGGCAGCTGACAGTCGCCCACGAAGCCGTGACGCATCACGTGCAGGTTCCACAGCTTCATCAGCTCCTTTTCGCCCTCGTTGACGTCGGAGAACTCGTCGATCATCTGGATTGTCTTCTGGCGCAGCCACAGCGGATCGCTCTCACCCTCGGAATCGATGTCCAGCTCTTTGGGATGCACTGGCAGGCAGGTTTCCGTGTGGTGATAGAGTCTGTATGGATTATTAGAGGTTTTTAGTGATTTGTGGTTGAAATTGGAATTGGTTCTTAAGCTTATCTACTTTTTTTCGATTATCCCCTTAAGGAAAAACTACTTATATTGAGGAAAGTTTATGGGAATTCCAATGTAGAGAACAACTCAATAACCCTGTCAGTCCCCAATCTGCCTTGAAATACCCACTCACCTGTTGTGACCCGTAATGTACGAACGCTGATTGCTGATCTCGTCCTCGTCCAGCTCCAGGAACTCATCCAGGCAGGTCTTCTGCCGCCTGGGCCGGCACACCATCAGGCTGGTGACCGAAGTGCGACGCACGGGCCCGCAGGTGCGGGCGAACGAGGAGCCCGACGGTCCGGCCAGGTCGTATGGCGACCCGGCGTACGAACCATCGTAGGCATCATTAATGGTGACATCAATGCGCGCCCCACTCCCAGCCGGCTGGTAGGTGAAGTTGAAGCGGGCGTGGCAGAGCTTCAGATGCTTCAGCAGGGCATAGAGACGCAGGCAGTCCAGTCCGCACCACGGGCAGTTCAGCTCCTGTGTGTATTCCGTCTGCTGGCGCGTATTGTTGCTGTACATGAAGTTGTAGACGATCTGAATGTGCTCGGGCATGGATTTGCACAAGGTGCTGCTGTTGCCTCCGCCATTCTTCAAGCCACTGCAATTATTGTTGTTGCTGTAGTTATTGTTATTGTGATTCATCTCGGCCACCGCATCCAGATGCTGGACATATCGCTGCAGCTCCGGGGCCGAAATAACCTCTGGCAGTTGCTCATTGGACAGCGTTAGATGAAATTTGAGCATGGGACTCTGCTGGTAGACATCGTAGGTCAGCGAGAGTGGAATGTAGCTATCGGGCATCGTTTCCCAGGTGCATTTCTTTGGTGAGAAGGACTTGATGCTCGAGGAGTTCAGAGGCTGCAGCATGGCCTCGTACTCGCCCTCGGTAATAAAGCCGCTGGACTTTTCGTACAATATCAGCTCCGAGCCGAACATCTTCTCGTTGCGACGTGATCGTTTGCTGGGAGGAGTTTCTAAGGGAGATTAAAAAAAAAAAAAACCATTGGATTAAGGGGACAAACTGGGAACAGCTAGTCTAGTAACCCACCAGCATTCTCATCGTTGCACGTGCTGGGTGCCGCCAGCACTTTGATGCGAAAGAGCAGCTTGTACAGCGTGTGCTGCTCACCCATCGGGCGCATCGTCTGCAGGGGAATGCTGATGGTGGCATGTTCGCCCACGCGATCCTTTGGATTGTACACTATCTGTGAGCTCTTGCTGAGCAGCTCCTGGAAGTCCAGGGTGCTGTCCTTTCGCTTGCTGCGCGTGATCTTGTAGAGCGTCGTCTCCACGCTCACCGATTCGCCCGCCTCGCAAAGCAGCTGTTCCTGCAACAGATCCTCGCCAGAATCGTTGGCCGTGGCCGTCGCCGCCGCTTGGAGTTTCTCGTGCAGCGAATCGTAGATGACGTGCAGGTAGTTTTGGCTCACCGCCTCCGATTTTTGGGTAATGCTGTCCAGCATGGAGTTTACCTGGAAGCTGGCCCGCTTTTTGTTGTTCCGCGACATGCGCTCCTTCATGTAGCTGAGCGTGCGGTTCAGGAAGATGGGCTGTTATAGGAAGTAATATATTAGTAAGGGGTTTTAGGATGGAAAGGATGCCGCAGAAATCTCGAACAATTCTCTGATTCGTTTTTGTTTGTTTGTTTTGCAGAAATTGACTGAGTTGGGCTTTTAATTTAGATTATGATTGGGTTGGTAGGGATTTTAAGGATTCCTTTGAAACCTCTGATAATTTTTAAAATAAGTGAAATTGAAAATGAGCTAGAAATTAGATTTTCTGAGAGTTTTACTTTGATTTTTGATTACAGGAGGTCAGCTTTAAACTTTTTGATAGTTTTGGGAATGATTGTTTTGAAAAACATGTATGGAAATCATAAGAAGTTGCAGTTAAAGATGTCTAAAATAAGGTTTTCTTCGGTTGATATAAGATATCGTTTTATAAATGCTTAGATTCTTCAGAGTTTTGTATAGTTTTTGATAAGATTCTAACGTTAAATAGGTTCCTAAGTAGAGAATTTTGGGACACCAATGTAAATACTTGGAAGATATTTCTGGGTCTTGAAAACTCACATTTGTCTCGTGTCGATTGCGCAGGTAGCGATAGATCTGCGTGGGCTCTGCAAGGTAAATATTTAGCGAATGATATGATATGATATGTAGGTACCCGTAGATACAGAATCTAATGGATATGTTACTCACTCTCGAAGGCCTGCAAAAAGAGTTCCTGCTCCTGCTGGTGGCCATTGAGCTTGATCTGAGTCTGACCCTCGGCGGTTGGCGGTACAGTAGAGCCTGCTGCGTTGCCATTGCCGATTCCACTTCCGCTGCCATTTCCCGCATCCGGTGCTCCGTGGGACAGTCCATTTAGGCCATTTGTGGCCGCACCATCGGCATTATTGTCTTTCTCGCGTTTTTTCGCTGGGGCCATTGTGTTTGTGTTTGTGTGTGTGTGTGTGTGTCTGTGTGTTGTTGGCAAAAGGGGGCGAGGCGAGGCGGTGCGGGGGCGGTACTGAAGCGGTACGGTCTCCACGGATCACAATTACAGCCGCACGCACTCGCTTTTAGTTCGGGCACATTTTCCCCGCACCAGAGTCCATTTAGAATCGGTTTCTGTTAGGTTTTCCTTGAGATATGCGTGTTTTTGCCGTCCTCCTTTTCGGCGCGAAATCTTTTGCTTTTGTCTCAGCGTTATTATGGGCGTACTAGCAACGCGGCGACTGCATGACGTATGATTCGGCTTTGAATTCCACTCGCTGGCCACTTAGTCTTGGCAATTATTTAATTAGTTTGTTTACTGTATGCAATTAAATGCAAAAACTCTTTTTTTTATTATTTGCGGCCAAAATGCAAATGCTTGTTTCATCGGGATAATATTATCGGGCTGCCACCCTGATTTTTTACGGAACTGCCAACTTTTTTTTCGCATTCCACATTTTTTATCATTTTCTTAAATATGTGACGAATCACCCTGTGGGCCTGTTTTGTTCGAGTTTTTTGGCGCAAAAGTTGAACTGTTTTGAATTTGAATAAAACAAATGGGGGATCATAAGAAATTTGTTGTTTATTTGAATGTAGAACAGATTATAATTATAATTATAATAATAAGTAATAATAATTATTAGTCATCAAATAGGTTTATTTTACCTGAAAAGAAAAAAAAAATGTTGATTAATAATGCTCAAACCATTAGTTAAAAGTAGAATAAATAAATAATAATTAAATAAAATAAACTTACTTTTTGGCGTCATGTTCGCAAGGGCTGTGCATAGATCCTTTGTTTTTCCAGGATACTGAATATATTGGACGTTTCCCGTCAAAAATTGGATATAAAGCAGCCACGTATGCGATGCAATCGCACGATGGTTTGCATTTTCAAATTGTGTATATAGACGTCGTCACAAACCAAACCGGCTTTCATGTTCAAAGCATCTTAAATGCATTTTTAGTTAATTTTAAAGACTTAAATATTTTTCATTTGCTGCTGGCATTCGTGTCAGATAAATGTCCTGTTAATAATTATGAATTAGATTGTAACATTCCCAGGTTGTGGGATTGCAACCATTTTTGCGATTTTAAATGTTGTCTTAACACAAACCATTTAATAAGGCATATGTATGCAGATTCCTTTTCACGATCAAACATAGATTTAAAATTTGAAGAATATTTAGATTTTAACCAGCGACAAGTGCCAAATTTTCGTCGACCGTTTAACGTAAATGAAATTGAGACCCTCAAGTTGACGGCACAACGATTTTTTACAGTGTCGGGTGATTACGTCTATAAGCCCGCATTTGCAAAAAATGACCACCTCGAAGACGTGGGTAGAAAATGGTCCGGGGCATTACAAAAAGCTGTGGTCAGCCTGAAAATTGATGCACATCAATTATTTCATTATGGACCACTTATATACCCTCTTTGTGGAGGGGTATTCGCTCTGTATGATGTATTAAAAATCTAGAAGCGAAAAATAGTCGGAGAGGTTGACGGGCACAGGTAAATGTCTTATTTCAAATTATTAACCCCCTTTTTTTCAGCATAAGTCGAGTAGGCCTACGATAAGGGATACGACTTTAAAAAAAACGCGCCATTTGTTCTACCTCTTGGGTGGTGTGGAATTGAGCAAAATCCAATCAGGTTCATTTCAGGTGTGATCGTACATAAACATTTTATATAACAATAGCTGGGGATTTTACAATTACAAATACTCGTTGCATGTACATTTACGGACTTTAAATCAAAAGTATAACTTATTTGCGCTCAGCCAGGAGGGCATTTAATGCCTTTCTGACTTTAAAATTCAATTAATTACAGTTGCTTTTCTTGATTGAAGGTATATAACTAAAGTACAGAAAATAAAAAGAATACAAAATGTCTTAGGCTGAGAGGTGCTACAGAACTCCTGCATGTCCTTCATATCGCCAGTCGCCTCGGCCGCCAAGAGAAGGAACTTGTGACGCTTGTGGAACGACTCCTGATGAAGTGGCTGCATAAAGATGTCCACGCTGACCTTTTCCCCGGGCCCCAGAACTCCGACGTTGGGGCGGACGAAAAAAAGCTTCGGGGTGGTGGTCTTCATCTTGAAGGCCATCCTCTGGGAATTGCTGGGATTCCCGATGACCAGCTTTTTGCACCCCGACCGGTTGAAAGGTCCAACGAAGTGGATCCCGTCGCAGGGATCCAGGCATAGTTTTCCTTCTTTTTTGTCGGACATTTCGGATTATTTAACTTTTTTAAAATTCGAAGTGTTTGCCCGAAATGTGGAAAAGAGAATACGAAATGAACAATCCCAGGACAGGTGGTCTTGTCTTGGCGGGAATAAAAAAGCTGTTTTAAATTTCAGTGGTACTTTGAATTGTTTTTAAATGTAACAAGCTTAATGGGCTTGAGTTCAGTTGTTGTTTTGACTTAAAAATCACAGACAATTTTACCAGCTAAATTTATGTTCAATGCTAAAGTTTTGATTTTATTTTTTCAAAATCCAATTTAATTTTGACAAAAAAAAATTGTATAGTGCTGTACAACCAAACAATCGAAACCAGGTGGCAACGCCTCGAAAAGTCGATAGATATCAGCCATAAGAAATCGGTATTTTTCACATCACTATCTCTCACATGCATTTAGCCGAATTTTGTTAAAATTATTAACAACCGGTGAAACAACTGCTTTATTTAAACCCAAATCCCAGCCAAACGCCTGCAGCAACTCAATCAAAATGGACAAAAACAGCGCAGCGTTGTACAAAAAGATGCAGACCGAGGTTGAGTCATACCAGAACCTACAAAAATGTGAGTACAATTTGAAGCCATCTGGTTGGTAATTTCCATTTAAATGGTTTATAAATCATCCTGGATAGCCTGCGTCAAGATGGTGAAACAGCGGGCCCTGCTGGAGAGCCAGCTGAATGAGAACAAGTGCGTGCTGGACGAACTGAACCTCCTGGGGCCCGACAACAAGGTCTATAAGCTCTTTGGCCCCGTTTTGGTCAAGCAGGAACTGGAGGACTCGCGACAGAATGTCGGCAAGCGCATCGAGTACATCTCCAAGGAGCTGAAGAGCTCCAGCGATACGCTGGAGAATATGTGAGTGATCAACGCGGGAAGAGGGAGCTCTTTTATCTAGCCACTTTTGATTTTACATCCTCTTTGTTTTCCAGGGAGAAGGACATGCTGAAGCACCGCGAAGCCGTGAGCAAGTACCAACAGCAATGGCAGGTGGCGGCCGCCATGAAGTGAAGTCCTTGGCACACATAACTCCACCTATTTATAACTTATTTTGGGATAGCTTGATGGCTCTAATAACTCACCTGGCACGACCGCCTTCATCTTGAAATCAATAAAAAGAATGAAACATTCGACTAGCAAAAGATTGTCTTATTCAGGGTTTGGGAAATCCCAAGATTTATATCTACAAGTTTATCAAAATGTAGGAAACTTTTTATTACCTACAGAGATTTTGTTTTAGACATTTAAGAAATTTCTCAAATATGTAAAGTTTTTATTGTTCAGGGTATTGAAACAATTTAAATAAACTTACTCAATTTGATGTATATTAAAACAAATTAGGTTTGTGAAGAACTTTTTTAAAAATTTTACATTTATTAAGAATCAAATTAAATGGGTTTTGCAATATTTATAACTTTTATTTTTTTTAAATTTAGCAACAAAATCACAAATCTTTTCGGAATATCCATAATTTTTTCCCGCGAAGTGGTTAAAAAACTCTTTTGCCGTAAAGCTGGTCACTCTAAATTGGGGAGTAGTCTATTGTTTACATTTTTTCTTTTCACAATTAATGGATAAAACGTAAGGAACAGGAAGTTATATTTATATATATGCAAAGACCTTTGCTACAACCATACGTATATATTTTCTCATTTTATAATAGGGTATTTAACAATTGACTTACTTTAAAACCAAGATATTGCGCATTGGTAAATTGATCGCCATGAGACCTGAGAACTTGAACAATCTCTCGCAGAAACATCGTGGATCAATGGAAAACTCAACCACTGAAAACAATTCGGTAAGTTATAAAATATAGTCATCATTGTACTGTGAGCTCAGATCCTATCTTTTTTCCAGCTCAGCAGCGATTCGGATATTGAAGATATCAGCTGTGCGGGCGGCGATCAAAAGAGGATCGTGCAAGGACTAAGGAAGACGATTAGGAAGAATAACTCAAAGATAAATGATCTGGTTGCCAAGTTGACGATTGCCGAAATTCATTTGGCAAGTGAAAAAGAAAAGTCTATTTATAAGGACGATTTAATCAGGCTAACTAATGAAACCAAAAACTTGAGCGTAAAGCAATTGCAAAGAAACATTTTGGACCTAGAAAATGAACTTGCTTTGAGCAAGAGTCAGGGTTTAATTCAAGAAAAAGATAAAGAAACTTCCGGTCTTGTAGACTGTGACGGTCAATGTAAGAAAAAGATTGCAGAATTGAATGCTTTAATTGATAAATTGGAATGTAAGCTTGAAGAGAAGAGCATTAAACTGGCCCAATTTGATGAGAATAGCAATGAATATGAAAACAATCTAAATGAGAAAGACAAGCAAATCAAAAAGCTAGAGTTCGAACTTACCGAATCCAAAGCCAAAATTGTTAAATTGGAATCTGCAATTCATGAAAAGGATGAGGAGCTTGTCGAATGGGAAAAGAAGACCCAAAAATGTGAAGCCGAGCTAGAATCCAAAATTAAAAGCTATGAAGCAAACATAAATGAGATGAACAAAAAATTGTCCGACTTCAACATAGGTGCTGAAAGTTGCCAAAGTTCGGATAAATCTTTTGTATTTCTGAACTGCACAGCAATTCCATCAATTACGTTGGTATCGCTCCCTGATTTAAAACCCTTTGCAGCGGTTTTTGAGGAAATTCCCTCTGCTGGTTCCTGGATGGTTATACAACAGCGTGTCGATGGAAGTGTCTCTTTTGATCCAAAGCATAACTCGTATATAAATGGATTTGGCGATCTAGGAACCGAATTCTGGCTAGGCCTTGAAAAACTGCATAAGCTGACTACAAGTCGTAAATATGAGTTATATATTGAACTAGTCGATTTTGACGATGCTAGAGCCTTTGCCAGATATGATCACTTTGTTGTTGGAAGCAGCGAAGGAAATTACAAGTTGATGTCGCTAGGTGACTACTCAGGAAATGCCGGTGATGCATTACGGAGCTATATTAATTGCGAGTTTAAGAACGAATGGTGGTACTTATGCGATGATGAATGGTAAGAGTAACATAAGTAAATACATTTAACCAAACACAGCAGATATAATCTTTTTAAAAGTTCTTTCAAAATTATTTTTATTTTCTTGACTAAGAAAGTAACTAAACTATTTTTTGGTACTCCCCAAAACTGAAAATAACCTGCACTAAGTATAAAAGTAACTGATTATTTGCTTTTTAATTACTTTTACAGTTATTTGAATGGAATATACAAAGGATCTAAAGTTAAGATGGCTTGCTGGAATGGTGTTTGGTGGGGTCGTTGGAATATGGGAAGTAGATATTCTCTTAAATCGTGTAAAATGCTAATAAGGCCAAAACATGAAAAATCTATCGAGGTGAATCTTGGACCAAAACACCCAGAAACGTGAAATATCAGTTTAATGTATTAAAACATAAGTATAATGATGATAATTAAAGAAATAATCTTATCTAATTAATAAATCCAAACCTTGATATAATTGAAATCCAAAATCGTTATTTAAAGCCACGCAAGCACAGGAATTCCCCTAACCTTTTTGGGAACCTTTCCGATCAGCTGTTAGTTTTAGCACACCCACTGGCTTTGTGGTATTTCAGCGACCTGCTGCCACACTAATATCTACGACGAAACGAAATTATTGCCACGAAGAACAGAACTTATTTTGTTGGCACAATTAAAACGGGGCTAAAGCGCTGAAAAAAGTCAGTGCCCGGATTTGGAATAGAGCTCGACTGGACGCAATCGAACGATGGGCTCGAGCCACAGCATCCACGTTCCCGGTGGCGGCACCGAAGGTAAGTGGACTTCCAACTTCCTCTCGACGGACCACGTAAACGTAAACCTGCCGCTGGTCCAATCAGAATAAAGAGCACCATAGCCGGTTATAGGATAGTCGACTAGTTAATACCCTGTCGCTCAGTACCTTTAAGATAATTTGTTTAAAAAAACGAAGTCCAAACAATTAAGGAAACTTGATTAGTAAGAAATTTTCAATGCAAGTTTATTGACCTTACAAATTTACAACATATTACCAGTTTAATGACTCTTGATCCTAATTAAAATACATATACTTACGCTATAGGGTTGCTAAGGCCTGTTCCTTGTTTTGTAAGCAATATAAAAAACTGAATATTTAGTATTTTATAAATAAAATTAAAGTACAAATCTGTATAAACCGAGGTCCTCTTAAAAACGATTTTACATGGTTCGAAGAGAATATACCCTCTTTTTACAGAGAACTCAGAATAAACCGGAATCTTTAATCGCAGGTTACCACGTACTCAAAGTGCAGGACAACTCACCGGGTCAAAAGGCCGGACTGGAGGCCTTCTTCGATTTCATCGTGGCCATTGCCGGAACGCGTCTCGATCAGGACAATGATATGCTGAAGGAGCTACTGCGCCAGAATGTGGACAAGCCGGTGCGCCTGACCGTTTACTCCAGCAAGACGCAGGCAGTCCGCGAACTGACCCTCACGCCCAGCAATAGCTGGGGCGGACAGGGACTGCTGGGCGTCAGCATCCGGTTCTGCTCCTTCGAGGGCGCCAACGAGAGCGTCTGGCACATCCTGGAAGTGCATCCCAATTCGCCAGCCGAGCTGGCCGGCTTGCGGGCCTACAGCGACTATGTAATCGGGGCCGATGCCATTCGCCACGAGAACGACGACCTGTTCACCCTGATCGAAACGCACGAGCAGCATCCCCTCAAGATGTATGTCTACAATCTGGACGATGACGCCTGCCGCGAGGTTACCATCAAACCGAATACCGCCTGGGGAGGCGAGGGAGCCCTGGGCTGTGGCATTGGCTTCGGCTATCTGCATCGCATTCCCGTGCAGGCAGATCCGGCAGCTGGTGCAGCCTCTCCTTCTGTTGCCGCCGAGGCCTCTGCCCCGCTGCTCACTGCTGGTGGAGCAGCTCCAGCTGGTGTTCCTGTAGTCAATGCTACTGCGGGAGCCGCCGTGGTCGCACCAACATTGCCTTACATACCACCGCTGGCCAACACCTTTGGATCCACGAACGCCGAGGTCAGGCCACCCACCATTGAGCCACCGGCACAGAGCTTGTTCAAGACTTACTTCAATCCGGATGAAGCCACCGATGCACTCACCGCAGCCCTGGAAACGCAGGCCAACATTGCCGATCCCGTCGTTCCAGCTGTGGCTCCAGTCGCTGACGTGTCTGTGGCACAGGTTCAGGTTCCCGCACCAGCACAACCGTTGCCGCCACCAGCCAACATCTTTATTCCCGGCGTTTATGATCCGAGTGCGCAGCAAAACGCCACTTTAGGAGGCATACCTGCCGCCCAGCTGCCATTCCCGCAGGCTACGGCAGCGCCGTCGGCTGTGCCCATGTTCTCGGCACCCCAGCAGGCTTATATGTCGGCACCAGCCGTCCTCTCCTATCCAGCCGGTGCCCAAACAGTGCCGTCGTATCCACAGGTGCAGCCCTCGATGGGCGGACTGTTTCCCACGCAGCCAACGCCGTTGCCGCCCCAAATGGCCCACGTGTTCGCTTCACCAGTTCAACCCCCATTACCACCACCGCAAGCTAGTGCTGCTCCAGCGCCTGAAAACGATCCATCGGGAGCGGCAATAAACCAGACCGGCAACTAAGACTTCAACTGGGCCAATTGACCAACTGCTACACCTGGACAAATTTTCTCTAAGCTTTTATGTATGTTTGAGAATCAGCTGATTGTTTTGTATGGATTGCGTTAGCAAGAATCACCGAAATGGCGCGGAGGTGTTGGCCACAGAGCTGCATGCAAAAATATGTACATTGCATTCATAATAATAATCTAAATTAATATAATAAATAAATGAAAACTTATATGTATTTAAGGTATAAACAAACTTTTAATATTTTGGAGTGGCTTTCTATAGCATTCGATTGAAGTGGTAATCAATCAAAAGAAAAACTTAAGTCAACATATTCTATACACGTTTTGCAAAAATATTTTGCATATTACATATTATGATATCATATAACACATGCAATTTCTAAGCTAACTTAGTCTAGACCGTTTCTGGCGACTTGACTTGAGTGCTCTTAAGAACTTATCATGAAAACTGGAAAGGTCCTCTGCCATCGTTCGCAAAACATTGAGCGTCTCCCTTTGAAGGGCCAGCATTTCTTCGCCCAACGCATTGGCGCGCTGTCGCTGATAGCGCTTGGCGTTTAGTTCGGGAAAATTGAAATCCGCGGAAGAATCTGACTCATTTCCAGAACGAATGCTTCCCGTTGGCTCCTCCTCCGTGAGGCTGTTCTCTGTAAGGAAAGTGGTTATATTAGATCACAATCCTTCAAAATATATCGATGATTTCTCGCCTTTACCTGAATATAAGTTTGGTAGGATTTCTTCGTCCGTAAATTCCTCAGTTTCGGGTCCATTGCTCTTATGCCGTTTATTGGCTGACTCAGGGAACTCAAATTCTATTGCAGAATCTGAGTATTCATTTTCGATAGGCGATTCCTTTTTTATGGCTCCTATCTCTGAAATATAGAAGACAAATATGTCTGAACCATACCATCTTCACAGGGTTTTAACTTACCCTTATAGGCAGATTTTGGTATGCTCTCGAACTCTTCATCGTCATCACTATATTCCATAATATGCTGCATTTGGGAAAAGTAGCTCCATCTAGATCGGTCAATTTTTAATAACCTTATCTTTTGGAATTCCTTACTATAGGGAAATAATAGAACATGAAGCTGGTGTGGAGGTAAGAGATCCTGATGTACATACCGGTATTTCTTCTTCATGTTGTCCATTTTAGCCTTTATTTCGACCGTAGTAATGTCGTACTCCCACATAGCGTGCGCCATTTCCCTCATGATATCAGAGTTTTTGCGTTCCTTGCCACGGAAATCGTCCAGGTTTTCCAGCCACATTTCTAAGAGGCATTCCGTTGCTGGCGCGGTCCACACGAAGTTCGGTTTCTTCAGAGCAACTGCATGGTAAACAGATATTAGCAGAGTATAAAACTACATGCAACGGGTATAAATATTTTGACCAAATTAGTTAATTCAAGATATTATTACCTTTTCTTTCCGGCGGCATTATTTACACGGTACAGCTGTTTGTTGTCGGAACTAGTTCAAAGTAAATACCACTGTAGTAGGCAATTAGGGTATTCCCAAAACCGTTGATAGGCTATGTCTTTTAAATTCAATTATCAAAATTATCATATTATAATAATTTTCATTATAATAAATCAACAGTTCACGGAAAACCCAAACATATTATATGTTTTTGTAGAATTATGTAAAAAATATTCTTTAAATTATCCTATTACTATTTTTTTTATTTAAATAAATTTAAAAAAATAAATAAATTATTTTACAAGATAAATTGAGTATATAATAAAATAAATCATTTTATAAATTTACTAAAAATTCTGGAAGTCTTTATATTTTAAATGAAGATCGAAGGCCAGAATATTGCGTTTAGTGCAGATGCTCCCTTACTGTTAAATATAGTAAATAGAGGCGAACTCGAAACCAAGGGAATTAGTCTTAAAAGAAATTTGTTTTCATTTCTCTGATAAAATCCATCTTGCTTCTGGAGAACGACTTATTAGCTTTGGAGTGAACTTTCCTTTGAGTAGTAAGTCACTTTTGGCTCTAAAAATATAAACAGCTCATTATTATTTATTTATGGTTCTCAGGAGTTATAAGTTATTTTTCCGTTATTTGTTTTAAATCGACAAGCAAACTACACCCATATATTCAAAATTTTTTTAAAATATTTTGTTTCTAAAATTTGCATTAAATCACCAAAAAGTAATTTTATTCTTTAACTTTTCTAATTACTCATTATTCTTACATCTGGGCTACTCTAATTTTTTTTTGGTAACGAAAATCAATTTTCTGGAGCAGCTGAATCGCCTTACGGACAAGAGTGAAAGGTGTTTTAGATTTGGCATTGTCCTTGCATCTGCCGCCCCAGGAACTAAGTTCCTTACATAAGATCACTACTGAAATGGCGAAACAATGGGCGAAAAGATGCCTTGCAATAATGTGAAACAGCAGTCTTGACCAACAACAACAACAGACTCTTTCCGCAAGAGGAGTCAAACGAAAAGTAAGCCGACCTCTGGTGTCCTGGAGTCCCGAAGTCCAGGTAGAAGGACAATGCGCTCGTGCTATACATACAATTTGGTTTTAGAGCGCGAGCGTAAACTGCCTACAATCACTTTGAAATTCCCACATACGTATGTATTTTCTTGTATTTCCTTCCCAATTTCGATAAAAATCATGTTCAATCATGATTCAATCATTTGCTTTGTATTCAAATTTATTAAAGGAACCTTCGCTTAATTATTTCCAAATTATTTTTTTATTTAGGTGGTTGGAGTTGTCTATATTTTACTCAATTACTCAAGGGGTCAACCAAATAATTACTCCTGACATCAAAACCGCTTAAATCGCGAATTGAAATTTGAAATTGCGCGCCCCGCTGCCAAGAACATACGGGCACACTGTCAACATATACTACAAAAAATACCACATCCAATTTTAGGACCAGGACGTAACGAAATAACGAAGTGCAATAAAACCGTAACATAATACGTTAATACGTTAAGTGAGCGACGAGAGCAAAGCGTAAGAGCGTAAGAGTTTCATTGGATTTTTTAGGGTGAAAGCACAATTTCCATCTGGCAACCCTGTCTACAATACGACGTGTTGACCGGGAAAAAATCAAACGCCGCAATTGCTTTCCAACTTTCCAACCGCGATCATCCGCAGAACAAGTACGGCGTTTGTAAAACAGTGAATATTTGCCAAGTACGGGCGAGCGTAGTCAAACAAGGAAACAAATTCCAACGCTCCCGTGACGCAAAATGCTGTAGAAATTGAAAGTCAAATGAATTCCGTGTGTGTGCGTGTAATTTGAGCGTCAATTTGTTGATGATAAAATTTGCCTCCGCTTATATGTACATATGTTTGCGCCGTCGTTGAGCATATGAGCCTGTGACTGTGTGTGTCAGCGCGTGTCGGTGTGAGCGTCGAGCATAAGAAAGCGGCACAAAACAACAACAGCAACAGCAGGAAGCGAGCGACGCTTAGCGAAAGAGAGGAGGCAAGAGAACAGCGAAGACTCCATTTTACAAGACGACGAAGAAAGGGATAAGAAGGAGCACGCGATGGCCAGCTTCCAGATCCACCAAGACATGAGCAACAAGGAGAATCCGGGCATCACGATTCCGGCCGGGGTGAAGAACGCCAAGCAGCCGCTGGCCGTTATCGGGAAATCGGAGAAAAATGCGCTTGCGCCGCGGGCAAATTTCGCCGTGCTCAACGGCAACAACAATGTGCCGCGTCCGTCCGGGAAAGTGGTAAGCACCGTTCACAATTTCCCGTAACTCCAGTCTAATTCCAATGCAGCTGCTGTTTTTTTTTTGTTTTTGGTGGTGGGATATCTTCACCAACAAAACTGCGCCTGTACGCGTGTTTGTGCGCTCACTCAGTGGTGGTGGTTTTCTCTCCTTTCCTCCCTCTCTTCCTATTTTTTTTTTGATTATTCTTTTTAGACTATGTGCATTTGCTAATTATTGGCACATAACCTAGAATCTAAGCTAACCTAGAAAATAGCACAAAGCCTTGCAATTGCGCGCCTTTTCCAAACCACTGCAACAACAAATCAGCACAGCAAAGAGGAGAGCAATAGCAAATGCAATTGCCCACGCACACATTGGCGCCAGGGAAGCCAGGGAAAGGCGCGCAACTAAATAGCAGGATCTTTCCAGGGGGCACGGGATGGGGGAGTTTTTTTTTTTTTTTTTAGAACTCGTTCCATGCATTGGGCTTTGAAAATAACTATCTATGTATAATAATTTGTTATATGATATGAGTGGACTTAAAACCTGGTGTAATGTTATAAAGCAATAAATATTATAAATATATTTTATTAGTGTAAATTTTATCATTTCATCGGTGATATATTTTTATAATTAATAATTTTATAGCTTCATTAGGCTATGTATATAGTATTACAAATATTATTTTATCGTTTTCGTTCCTGTTTAACCTGCTCTTTTGCTCTTCTCAGCAAGTCTTCCGTGACGTAAGGAACCACAATGTCGATGAAAATGTGGATTTTGCTGCCAAGAAATCGAATGTGGTGCCCGTGGTGGAGCAGTTCAAGACCTTCTCTGTATACGAGGATAACTGCGACACCCAGGTGGCGCCACCCGGCAAGTCCCTGGCATCTCTAGCCGATAAGGAAAACCAATATGCCGTGAAATTGTAAGTCTCCATCGGTCTCTGCCATCATAAATGATATACCATTGAAAAACTTGTGTTTCTTAACTCCTTCCAGCGAAGCGGGGCAAAAGGAGTTGGTGGATTACGATCTGGATGCCACGCCCATGTCCGTGACGGATGTCCTATCGCCCATGTCTGTGGACCGATCCATTCTTGGTGTCATTGAGTCAAATGATAACAGTGTCCATGGCCTGGAAACTGGTGGACAAGTCAAGGAGCTGCCGCCGCGCAATGATCGCCAGCGGTTCTTCGAAGTGGTCCAGTACCAGATGGACATACTCGAGAACTTCCGAGAGAGCGAGGTAAGTCCAGGAGTATTTGTATTATAAGACTATAACTCTTTCGAAATATGTTACATGTTATTCCCGTTTACTATTTCTATTTCTGATTGAATTTAATGTGACCTTTTGTTCCGATTTTTTGTCAATATTATCATTATCTTTCTACAATTAATAAATTAAATTGGTAGCGTCCATTTTAATAGTACTGTTTCCTTATATAAGTTGAAAAAAAGTTGTAATTAAAAATAACTGCCTTTATTTAATTTATTTACTATTAACATATTTACTGTATTCGATCAATTTAGTGAAGATCTAGTACTAAAGTATAAACCACTTATGTATCTCATTAGAATAGGTTTTCCATGATAGGGAAAATCCAGATACCAAGATAAGACAAATATGTCGCCTGGTAGGGATTCTCCCCGTGATCAGTACCTTGGTTTTTCGTGTTTGTTTTTTTTTTTACCCCCTGTCTCTGCGTTTGCCATGTGCATTTCATATTTTTGTGTGCAGATGCAGGCAGACGTAATTTCTCTACTCACCAGGAGAGTGGGTAAGAGAACAGGAAGACGGACCCTAAAGTGTCGCACCCTAAAGTGGCATTCCCTTCACGCAACGCTGCCTCTGCCTCTGCCTGTTTCTGGGTCCGTGGGTTCGGTCCCTCTTCTTTCCCCGCCCGTCGGCACATGTTTATCGGGCGGGAAACGTCGCGCATGCGTCTCTTATCCTTCTTCTACGTTTTCTCCCCGACTTCTAGCATTGCTCACTACACATTCACATTCGGAACTAATGGAATTTGACTTACAGCTAATTGTTCTTCTTTTCTGTGTTATGCTTTTCCTGCTATCGAAAGGCGAACATTCTCGTACATAATTATTGTTGACATTTTAGCTCGGTTTTATTTGTCCTAAAAATGGAATCTATAATTCGTTTTACCATGTCGGGTTTTTTTTACTTTCTGAAAATTAATATCTCTTACAAAAAAACGCCAACAACTTTTTAAACAAAATAGTAAAACACAAAAAAATATATTTAAAAGAATTTTTTAATAATTTTTTTTTTTAATAATAATAATTAATAATTTTTTTAAATAAAATTTAAATGAAAAAAAAATTTTTTTTTACTAAAAAATTTTAATTTTTACACAAACGAAAACATTTACAAAAAAAACCATCCTGAGGTCATTTTGTTCGACCGCGGGTTAAATTTAAAGTAGAGGTAAAACCTTGAATACTTACTTATGCGTAAAGCCTACTTTAACTTTAACATTCGAAAGAGAAAACGGCACTTAGTTTTCTACTTTTGTCTCACATTTTTGTAATTTTTATTTATTTGCATTGAACATAAACATTATAATTTCTTTGTAAATTTGTTCAAAAAATTACCGAAACAGTATGTGACCTGGAAACGTGTGAGAAATTGCTTCATTTGCCAGCGAATGCGGCATCTTCCCAATCGCGTCCAGGTCATTATACTCGGATTTAGTGAATTATTTCTGTAGCAACTAACGTGAGTTCCTGTTGAACTGATCGTAAAAATCATCGGAGACGGAATTGCTCAAGCCTACAAGGGCCTCCTTGCGCTGCTGATCCTGCTCCACGGCCAACTTGGAATTGGCTCGCATTAGCTCATCGAATTCCGCCTTGCGTCGCCGATCATCCTCGATCTGATGGAGCACCAAAGTGCGGTCCATGTTAATGGCATACTGCTCCCACTGTTTGTCCATCATCTGGGCCTCTGTCTTGCGCTGCGTGGCCAAGCGGAGCTGTTGCTCCTGTCCCAGGCGGAAGACGCGAAGTTCCTCGGGCGTCATGCCGCGATACATGAAGGCAATCTTCTTGTTCGGATCGGTGCGCGATTGGGCCACATCCGGATTCTCGGTGAGCATGTCGCTGGACAGCATGTTGTAGATCTCGGCCATGTCATCCTCGTATTTCTCACGCTTTTCCCGCTCGCGATCGAGCTGCTTCTGCTTGGCCATGTTGATGTTGAACTGACGCACTCGCTGGATCACCTGGTTGCGCATCTGGTGATCCGACTTGGCCATCTCCTGGAGATGTTTGTCCCGGCAACCGACGTTGTCCATCAGCAGATTGTCGGCCTGCTTGCGCGCATCCTCGGCCTTCTTGCGCTCCTGCACCTGCTGATCCAGCCAGGCGCGCTGTTGCTCCCGTTGCCGCAACTTGCGATCAAAGTTGTAGAGATCCTCGCCCTGGAATATCTGGGCACTGGACACGCCCAGCGTGATGTCATCGTCGGCAACTCTAGTCGGTCGGGCCTTCTTCAGGAAATTCGGGTCATTCAAGTCGAATTCGCGACGCTGCTCCTTGCGCTGATAGCGGCAGCGATAATAGTTGAGATCCGAGTCCACCACGCGCTGCTTCTTCTCCAGCTCCATTTCCTGGGCCGAGATCAGGCGCTTCTGCAGCTGCTCCTGCTCCTCGAACTTCTTGTCGCACTCCAACTGCGCCGTCTGCTGCTTCTTCTTCTCGAGGATCTGGCGATCCAGCGTATCGAGATCGAGCTGTGGGAATATCTCTCTCAAGGACTTGGTTCATCGAGTCTCCTCCTGCAGATTACTCACCCCGTATAGACGCTGCTTGGCATTGAAGATGCGCCGCTTGCGCTCGTCCTCGTACTGCTCCCGCTTCTGCAGCTTCATCGCCTCGTCCAGATCCTGTTTCGTACATATTCCGATTTTGAGCGTCATCTCGTCAATATAACAATATACAGCAATGTAATGCCTATATTCGTGTTTGATATGTAGGCTTTAAGAAATTTCTGGCTCTTCCTGGAAGAAAAAACGAATATTTTTTGTGAGTTTCAGTTGAGTTTGTTTGCACGGTTGCCGGGTGCTTTGTTTATTGTTTGTCTCTACTAAATACCCAAGTACAGTCAGACTTTTTGGGTTGGATACCGATTTCTTTTTTAACGAAATGGGTATTATTTATGGAATATTTTTGATGGAGATGAAAACTTGTTTTAGAGGTTGTTAAATATGAAATAACATTATTTCGTCAGATTCTCGAACTGATTGAAAGTAAAATGGTCTAAACTTTTTCTCCATTTTGAGCTGGCCGTGGCGCTTGACGTGTCCAATAATCGTTAAAGCCGCCATTAAATAAACACCTAATATGTGTACATTGTACATTTTGACCACATAGGCGTTTTCGGCCAAGATTTTCACGTTTGAACTGGGAATTTTAATGCGAATCACGTACCACGAAATAACTAATAAACAAATAAAAATTGGTAAACTCAATTCCCTCGCTTTTGCTGTGTCCACTTCTGCTATTAAACCAATCGAATTTAGACTTTTATGGTACCCTTTAAATTTGAAATCAAGGTTTTTTGGTCTCAAGATATATGCAAATCTTAAAAATAATTTTTATATTTTGTTTATAATTATTTTTTCTCAAATGTACGTTAAGATGAGTGTTAAATATTTGTTGACTTCGCAAACTAAAGAGAATCTTTTTACGCTTGCTGAATGTTTCAGCATCCGTAGCCCAACTAAGTTTGCCATAGTAACAATTAGTAGTAATTATGAGTATGTTGCTAATTTATTGATCGGTTCCTAATCGGTGGCATTTCTTATATGAATCTTTCAGAAGAAACATCGCCCGAAACCCATGTATATGCGAAGGCAGAAGGACATCAGTCACAACATGCGCTCCATCCTGATTGACTGGTTGGTGGAGGTTTCTGAGGAGTACAAGCTGGACACGGAGACCCTCTACCTCTCTGTCTTTTATCTGGATCGCTTTTTGAGCCTGATGGCGGTGGTGCGCTCCAAGTTGCAGCTGGTGGGCACAGCAGCCATGTACATTGCCGCGTAAGAAGACTTTTAAATTATTTTATTTTAAATATTATATTCATTTATTCTGATTTATTTCAGTAAATACGAGGAGATCTATCCCCCAGAGGTGGGTGAGTTCGTTTTCCTCACCGACGACAGCTACACGAAGGCGCAGGTGCTGCGCATGGAGCAGGTCATCCTCAAGATCCTCTCCTTTGATCTGTGCACACCGACTGCTTATGTTTTCATCAACACGTACGCTGTGCTTTGCGATATGCCAGAAAGGCTGAAATTCCTGACTCTGGTAAGAGTCCCTGGTGATCACAAATTATCGCAAAACTAACTTAGTTCCCAAACTTTACATAGTACATATCTGAGCTGTCGCTGATGGAGGGAGAAACCTACTTGCAATACTTGCCCTCACTCATGTCGTCCGCTTCGCTTGCATTGGCTCGTCATATCCTGGGCATGGAGATGTGGACACCACAGCTGGAGGAGATCACCACCTATAAGCTGGAGGACCTGAAAACCGTGGTCTTGCAGCTGAGCAACACCCACAAAGCGGCTAAGGAGCTCAACACGCAGGCCATGCGGGAAAAGTACAATAGAGACACGTAAGTACAAGGAACACCTAAACAAGAAAGCGACACCACAGTTCCTAATGATTGCATTTCCTAACAGGTACAAGAAGGTAGCCATGATCGATTCCATTGAGTTGTGCAAGGAGGACTTGGATCAGCTCTGCCAGGCCTACAACGCCAAGCAAAATGAGAAGCAGCAGCAGCCAGAGAATCATTCTAAATCGAACGTGAATTTGTTTTATAAGTTTTAAGTGTTTTTGAGCCTCTGCCATGGTCAAATTGTATTTTAGTTTAGTGTTTCCATGTACCATTTTGTAGTTTTAGATTTAAGTGTACACACATTGGAAGGAACAAACGCCGTTCGGTGCTATAAAGCTGGGAACATATATGCTGAACTGGTTGACCGATTGGCCGATTGGCAAGCTCCCGTAACACGTTCTGGACAATTTTATATGCCCGCCATATAAAAGATTAGTTGCTAGGAAGTATGCACACTATCCATCTAACATTCACGTCGGTGCACGGTGAGAGCTTGCCACGCCAAGCGTGAGCAATAGGAACGAACTTTTGGGCAGTCTAAGGAGACTGACTGGCCAACAAGGAACTCTAAGCAACAAGGGGAGCCCGGACACCGAACCTATTTGTTCTGCTTCAGCTCAGGCTACCAATATTTTATATTTTACCCTACCATCGATCACTGTTCTCTATGTATTTTTATGTATTTATAAACTGAATCATACGGATGTATACAATGTGTCTTTAGCAGGAACAGCTAGCTTCGAGAATTATTTTACCTACACATATTTATATACTAACTATTAGTCCATGAATGTTCTGTGAACCACGAAACAAATACAAACGTCAATTTTACAAAAGACACAAAAGCCGCCTGAGAAATACACACAACAAGAAAACACACCCTAAATCTGCGTAGCCATAAGAAATACATCTTAAACCTTTGTAGACCAGCGTCCCGAACTGGTCAGAATAGCAGCCATGCATTGCTGCTTGACTCATATCAATCTAATGACGCTTACTAAATGTTTACCTAACTTAGTCAAATCTCGGTGGGTGGATTGATGTTGCTAAGAGCATAAACACAGAGCGCTAGCTAAATACAGAAACCGAGTAGACGAGATTCCACGTTAACATAACTTATATTATTGTACTAACTGCTAAATATAATTTTATAATATTGCCCGAGTGCTTCGTGCTCGCAAGCCGTATATTCCATATACCTATTGTATTCAATAAAATTGTGAAAGACATGAAATACAATAATCTTCGACTATTGTTGGGTTGCTCATGTGAGTGAACAAAAAAGAGTTGCTCACTAAACTGAGTGAGTTTTGACTCTTAAAGAAAAAAAGAGCAAGTGAACATGTTCACCCAAATGAGGAGTTTTTACCCAACACTACCTTGGACTAGTAAGTTCGTATTTTTCTTTTGCAAATCGGACAACTAGATCCTGTAGCTCCCATAGGGCTGAAATTAGAGCTTTGATGAATTTGGTCGTATTCTCCCTTCTATATACATAGTTATTTTGTTCTTTTGTTTAACAAATTTTTAAAAATTTCTGAAATTAATTAACTTTTTAAATTTTATTTTTAAAATCGAACATATAGTTGCCTTGAAAAATGGAAAAAAAAACGCCTTTTATGCTCTTCACAAATACCGTTAATTTTATTAACCATTAAATCCAATATTAAATCACATGTTTCAAAACTATTCAGAGATAAGATTAGGCCTTGAAGGTGTCCTTCTCCTTGCGCAGCTTGCCCATGGTGGCAATGGGATCGGTGTCGCCGCCGGCGTGCTTTTGCACCGTGGCCTCGTGGACGCGCATAAAGGGATTCCAGGACTTCTCCTCGCCAATGGTCGAGGGCACAGTGGGATCCTGGGAGGCGCGACGGTGCTTGGCCCACTCGATCCTCTGCTGGATGACCTCGTTGTCGGGCTCCACGTGACGGGCGAAGCTCATGTTCTGCAGCGTGTACTCGTGGCCACAGAAGACCTTGGTGGTGTCCGGCAGGGCGGAGAGCTTGGTGCACAGGGCCTCGTACATTTCCTCGGGAGTGCCCTCGAAGAAGCGGCCGCATCCGCCCTGGAAAAGGGTGTCGCCGGTGAAGACGGCTCCCTCACCACCACCAGCACCTTCCTGCGCCGTGACGTGGTAGCAAATGTGGCCTGTGGTGTGGCACGGAGTGGACAAGCACTTTACGTTCAGGCTGCCGATGGTGAAGGTGTCGTCCTGCCGAACCTTCTGGTTCAGGGCGCCAATCCTGTCATCGCCGCCGTAAACGTCCAGCTGCTTTTCCCACAGCTTGACCAACTTCTCATTGCCGCCGGCATGATCCCAGTGATGATGTGTGGTCAGCACCTTGTTGAGGGTCAGCTGCTCCTCCTGCACCGTCTTGATGACCAGTTTCGGGTCCACGGGATCCACGACGGCCGCCTCGCGCGTCTTTGTGTCCACAATCAGATACATGTAGTTGTCCTGCAGGGCTGGCAGGATCTTGATCTCCATGCCCTCCAGCTTAACGTCCTCCAAAGTGCTATGCATGCCTCTCAGTCCGACTTTTCGCAGTTTTTGCACTGAAATGAGATTACAGCTTTTGACATTCAGATTTCAGTGACAAAACTGGGCAACAAACAAAAGGCAACGATAAATGGACATGGAAATGTAGCCGGGGGAGAAGAGCAGAGCAGAGATTAGATTAAACACATATGTACGGTACGGATAGATTACGGTTGACGAGACTTGGACGGACGGGCACAGCCAGAAATCGTCTTCGAATTGCTCCAAAACCAGGGGAATCCGCTTGAGGAATCCGCAGCAATCGCAGTTTGCCGGACGAACCTCGGAAGTAGGTGGCGGTCAACTGGGTCTCCACTGTGGTGGCCACGCTGCGCCAGGCGGAGGCAAACATTTCGATTTCGGCCGTTCGGCGTTTGATTTCTAGATTTAGCGTAACTAAATGCGTGTAATATGAATTAATTATGGCCCCTAATTACAGTTGTTTTTTTTCCAATTGGATAAGCGAGTGTGACAGTTTGGCGACCGGTAAAAAATACCATCGGTTCATATGTATGGAAATATACCAAGAGTATACTAAATCGGTTGAGAACTTTGATATGCTGCTAGCGCGGACTCAAACCGAAGAATATGCATAGAAGAAAACCAAATTATTTAGGGGATTCCCTAAATTGTTCATTTTCATACAAATTAATTTCCAGAAATTTCAGCAATTCAATTCAACAAACTCGATGATGCTAATGGGGTTATTCCATGACATTTTTCGGCTGATTCATTAGAACACACATACATACGTCAGCTGTAATGAGCAATTAATGAGCAAAATTTTAAAAACCGATAGGCACTTATGGTATTACGTTTATATTATATGTCAAATATAAATAATAATATACTTTTTATTGTATATTCGATAGCTATTTTCCACTTGTAACTTTAGCTGTCAATCCGCGAATTCTTGAGATCAAGAAAAATATAGGAAATCAACTAATATACAAATTTAAATCACTCTCTTGGGAAACTTATTCTGTTAAATGTCAGATAGATTTAATCGAATATGCCATTAGTTGAGAACAAAAAAATACAATGTCCGAATCAACCGATCCCCACTGCTCCACCTCCAAGTCGAACCTGATCAAAGTGAACCACGTGGGCGTAACGGCCAAGATGCCATCGCCGTTGAAAAAGGTTCTGCCCCGGATGAACTCCTCCAGCGATTCGGATGTGTACCAAAACAGTCAGTCGCAGTACAACATGTTCAAGGATGTGGGTCGTGGTGAGATGAGCGAGTCTACGGTTTCCGGTAGCACGCCACACACCCTCTACGAGATGCACGCCGAACCGGAAAAGAGTCTACTGAATCATTCGAAGAACAAGCCGCAGAGGATCGAGTTCCAGCGCTACTCGAAGAGGCGTCCTCACGTGATTGTGCCAAGCAGATCGGCTCCCAAGTTAAAGAGTCGCTGCAAATCGCACCGGGCTTCGCAGGTAAAAAAACATGAAGGAGGAGGTTTTCTGGCCCGTTTGGTCGAATCGCTGGACAAGATGTGCAAGTGCCAGCCGCAGAACCAGAATCAGAAATCCATCATCGATGACCTGCCGGAGCCGCAGTGGAATAGGAAGGAGGCCAGCCGGCATACCTGCATCGGCATCTATCCCTTCGAGCACGGATGCGCCGATTATCTGAGCACCACGGACACCCATCCGAAGATCAATGCCATCGTCCTGGCGGATCGGGCCACCACCTATGCCACCCACTTTTGGGCGGAACTCTTTGGTCTGCTCCACATCGCCGTGGCCTTTGTGGTCGCCTTCATTCTGCAGAGCTATCGATTCGTCCTGTACAGCCTGGTGAACACCCTGATCGTTGGACTTCTCCACATGACCTCGGACTACTTGTTGAAACCCCTGCTGACCATGCTCTTCAATGGCTACCTCCAGCCCCCGCTGATTTTCCTCTACAATATCCTGTGCTCCGTGAGGGACATTCTCGAACCGGTGGCCAATAGCCTGAATAACTTCATGAAACCGCTGGCCACCGTGGGGAGCAGCATTAGATTGGTTGATGTCAACTACCGACAGATCCATAAGCTGGCCAAGGATGTTTGAGTTTCGTTTCGTTTTTGTTACTTTGTTAAATTTATATGGTTTTCGTTCAGTTTCATCGTTTAATTAAAATCAATTACTTTAAATGTCTTTTTTTATGTGAAATATATATCTGTTCCCATAATTAAGATTAGATAAATCGCCCCCTATTAAGTTCCTTATACGAATCTTGTTCCATTCCCATTGTTTCTTGCCTTTAATGGTTCCTTTCCACTCGTTTTTGTCAAAGGGCGGAGCTATTACAACCCCTAAAATTTCAACAAGTTCAATCTGCTTCCCCTTCAGCAATATCCTCACAATATTACGCACATTCCAAAAAACCAGCTCGGATTACATTGTTTTTCTTGTTTCACAGAACTGTAGTCATGGTGACACAACCCCCTGCCCCTCGGACAACTTAGGGGTAAGTTTGGGCTCAATTACGTTGAATGCAACATTTATGATTTATTTGCTCATTTTGCGGCGACGGGGAAAGCATATGTCCAAAATAAAAAAGTACAAAGTAAACTAATTGTGTCCCGCGGGAATCTTATTTCGTTGTGTAAAATTAGTTTACAATTTTTGGTTAAAGCGTTTGAATAAAAAAGGGTGTTTTTATGTATTCAATTAAAATTGAATACAAGAAAAATTAAAAAAAAAAACTAAAAATATACATTTTTTTTCTAAGGTTTTACTAAAATTAATAATCTAAATATTAAAAATGTAGGAGCAAACATTTTTTACAAATAATGCATTTGGATTTTCTTTATTTTAACGATTTTAACGATTTAAATCCGTCGATTTCAGGTAGCCTTTGTAAAACCGAGTTGGTTCCCTGATTTTATCTCATCAACATCCTTTCACCTTCTTCCATCGCTGATCAAAAAATTTCCAAAGAACTTTACTCATGATATTTAGCAAAAAAAAACTCAATAAAACTGATCTGCAAGAATGATAACTATCTGGGGATTTTGTTGCCCGTTCTGGCTAAGTTTTTGATTTTCAACGGAATTTCCATTCAGAAGGCAAAACAATCAATTATCATATTCAAATCTTCTCAGGTACACCGGGTGTATACAAATAGCTGAAGAGTATTAGGTGGAAAAGTTGTAGTTTACTTATTTATCGGTTGAGTTGAGAAAGGAAACACCAGCGGAGCTTTCATTAATGAGAATAATGAGCTGGTTGCCAACTCAGGATCGTCTTACACTGCACCCCTTTCCGCCCGCCCAATTATCTGTGGAAATTGTTTGGGTGTTCGAGTATCCCGGCATATGTTTGAAATTAACGAAGGAAACTCAGGGAGAGCATTGATTGATTTGCGTTACTAAGTGGCAGGGAAAATATAAATTGTTTTCCCGCTTTTTCTGTTTCTGGAGACTAATTAGGTGTCTCTAGAAATATTTTTGATTTTACGATAAGAAAGAATAAGGACCGTTTTCTAGACCTCATGTTAAATTTAAAGTAAGCTTTAAACCATAAAATGGCTATTTAATGATTTTCAAATAAATACTTATTGTATTTATTTAGGTAAAAATATTTTTCTTAAACCCAATTAAATCTTTTATAAATAGGAATTTAAAAAGGGAACACGAAAATATGCTATACAATTTTTGTATGGATCATATTGAATTAAAATTTGATTTTAATTTGGATTTTTTTTTAGAAGATATGAAAATATGAAATGTTGAAATTTTATTAATTGGATTGTCCTGTGATGTCTCTATAAACACCTTTGTGCGCTACGCGTAATTCCCTCGACATTTTCGAGCTAAAGGTGCGAAAATCATTTGGCATCGCCAGACAAAACTCTCCCACACATAATCCTCCGGTTGGCCCATTATTGTGTGATCGACAGGCGGATAAGGGAATCCTCCTCATGAATGGGAGCAGACAGAACAGCGACAAGGTGACACCTTACAAAATGCTTTGTTGGGAATTTCGGGATTACAGATGGTAAGCTGTTTTCTGTTTCTGTTTTCTGGGCTGCTCTATTTTCTGGCCTGCAACTGGAGTTTCGGGATTAACCGAGCAGGTTTTCGCTTAAATAAATAAATATCCCAGAGTGCCTTGTCTCTTTTTGCGAGAAGTTAAGCAATTTGTTGAACGTCGACAGGCTGACAATAGACTAGGCCATTGAAAAACCATTGAAAAACGATGGGCTGGCCAGCCACAAATGGTTATGCAAGAAGTTACAAGTAAATATGAACATTTGAGAAGAACTCTGCGGATCTTCGCATGGAAAATTGAGTAATAGTCAAGATTATCGCAAAGTGCACTAAAAATTCTGGGTATTTGTGGAGTATTATAATGCTGGATGATGCAAAAAAAAAAGGGAACTACGAAGAAATGCGAGAAGAGCTACTTAAAAAGTATTAGCCAGGAAGTACTTGTGGCTGTGTAGGAGGATGTGCGGATTAGGATAACTTTAGATAGCTGAAAAATAAAAGGAATACTAGAGTATAATTTCAAAACATTTACCTAGCTGATACGTATTTTTATTCGAATATATTTTTGTAAAATAATAATACAAAAGAACTGTCTAATCAAATAGTTATATTATTTTTTGTATCCTTAAAAATTTATAAATCCTTATAATCTTTTGTTGTTAATTTTAAGGTAATTAGCAGACAATATTTCTTATAAGAAAGATAGTTATATCTATTATATTCCTTATTTCTCCCATTTCTCATTTTTATCTCCAACATGGAGTATATTTAAATGTTGCGATGCGAATTGCATTCATGCGCTTGCAATATTTAAGAAACAGACACCAGACGACCGATGGCAAAATTCAGCTTCGCTCAGCTAAACACGATAGTGTGGGAACCAAAAGACGCGTTTGCACAAAGCTTAAAAAAAAACGAAAAAAATACAGCTTCGTTTGAGTTACGAGTCCTAAGTCCTGCCACGTGATTTTAATAATGGAATTAGTTCGGCTAAGATTTCAATCCTTTCACTGCGGTCAATTAGAGGGCACACCTCTGCAAGGGGTGTTGCCAGGCAACGTGGGGAGGTAGGCATATTGGGCTAAAATAACCCTTTCGGTGTTCTATAAATTATAAAAAAATGTTTCTTTAAGCTACAACACAAAATAAATTCATTTAAAAATTAAGATTTTTTTTTAAGTGTCCTAGTCGGTAATATATAGCTAATAAAAATATTATATTAATATTTTTTTATTTATAACGGTATAATTGATAAAAAGTTCTTTATTTTTGTGGTAAGATTTCCTTTAATTATATATTTATTTTATATTTGAAACACATCTGTCAAAGATTAATATTATAGTACAGATTTTGTATTAACTATTTTTTAAAGCATTCTTTTTTTATACCATTGATTTACTATTAAGATTTTGCTAAACTGTTAAGTTCGAGAAAGAATAAAATTAGATAAACCCCAAATAAGTAGCCCTAATCCGTCATCACCTTCGACACCTGTGACTCTCAACGATCCCTGGATGAGAAGACAGGGGATATAAAGTTGTAATAATGTTCGGGGTGCTGATAATGTTGGCTGGCTGTGACAAATCTGGGTTTTTGGGACTGCGTTTCGAAGGGATTTGCGAGTGTGACGAAATCGTCAACCCTCCCAATTTGCCGCTTAATGAATTCCCATCGACATTGACAACAAACAGAATCCGAGGAGGTGGAGTGCTCCTGTTTCTGTTCCTATTCCTAATTCTATTCCTGTTCCTGGGGCAACGCAATTGTTTGGCCTTTTTGTGGATTGTAGATTGTCACCTTTGTCATGTCACTTTTATTTCATTTTATTTTATTTTACACCATTTCGCGTTGAATGCAGTCGAGAGGAGAGGAGCGTTTTGTAATTGAAATTTGATCGCATTAGATGAGCAGCAGAAGGAATTTTCCCAATCCCAGCCTCAGTCGAGCATCAAATTGCATCGCGTCTGACTTTATACCTATTGCATACATATCTGTGGATAAAAATCTTAATTTCAGTGAATTAAATATTATATTTTGGATATATTTTTACAGCTTGATCCTTAAAACTAATCAAAACTCCACAAATAATAAAAAAAAGTATTGAAATACTAAAAAAAATAAATAAAAGTCTAGTTTTTTATTATATTACAAATAAATAAAAATTAATAATAAAATGAACTTATTTGGCTAATACTATTGTTTTAATGAATGTTTATTGTCATTAAAAATATATACGTAAGTCTTGCTTGGATCCGATTGAATAAACTGTTCGGTGTGAAGAGAACTCTTAACGCCACGGCAAATTAAGCAATGTCATAGAAATCCGATGTAAATTCCAAGAAACAGCACACGGGCATTCATTAGACACCCTCAAAAACGCTAATGAGGTCATGTTGTTTCCAAATCCAAGACCCTATTCTGCCCCTAGATAGCAACAAGAAGTAGAAGAGAGAACAATGCGAAAAAGTTATCACAACTGGGAGATAATGGGACAAAATGGCCGCCAAGGGTCACGCCCACCGCCCGAGGGCAAAAAACGGAAACGGAACCACCCCTAAATTGGCCGGATTGCAACCAGTTAACGGTGGTCTTCCCACCCAAACCACTCGTTCCGCAGGCGAAACGGGAACGGAATGGAACGAAACACACCCTAGGAATGCAGTTTTCTTTGGCTTGCAGTCGAGTTTGAAGAGCGGCCGCGTAAAGTCGCAAGGAAGGAATCGGTCCCGAGAAATATATTTAAATAAATAGAATAAACTCCTGTGCAAAACATAATGAAATTAGTTGAAACAAGAGTCAACAAAAAATAAACATCCACAACAAATAGTTACCAAATCTTATTAAAACTGAGAAAAAATATTAGAAAATATAATATTAAAAAGTGATTAGTTAAATGCAAACATCAGTCAAGATTACAGATTTTATATACAGAAATTGACAACAACAATACAATAATTACTTCTGTGCAAAAAATTAAAATATTAAAAGTAACAAGTCAAGAAGAAAATATATATCCAAACCAAACAGTTCCGAAAATGTATTAAAATCTGTTAAGAAATGTTATTAAAAAAAGCTTCAGTGATTGAAGTGATTTCATTAAAAATTGAGATTAATTCAGTGATTTAAAAATAAATTAAAGTGATAAAACATAAAAAAAAAACAGATTAACTTTCAAAAAATTTGTTAAGTTGAAAAAATATTTAAGCTGACTAATACATGTATTCAAAAAGATTGAACAAAAAATTATAAAATGGTCAATTAAAATTGTGAAAGTTATCAACAAACAAAACAAAAAACTTTCCATAAATTGAATTAACAACTAATCCTAAAATAACTGAACTTTGTTCAGTAAAACCGCTGGATAATGTTTGAGAAGAACATGGATGCCAACAATCTATCGGTCTCCATCGGCGGCGACTTGGATTCCACCAGTTCCGGCGGCACTTCCTCGGATCACTCGGCTGTCCAGCAGGACAACCTCAGCTCTCCGATGGCCTACGGATCGCTCTTCCTTCCCAATGCTGGTGAGTGCCACCAGATCCAAAGACACACATCCAAATTGGATCCAACTAGGTCTAGTCTTATCGGTGAAAAGAGTCTAGAGACGAGACCTCGAGTATCGTGTTTCGGGACCGGGACAGAGGCGTCAATGAGGCGCTGCATAAACAATTAAAGCCTGTGACTTTTATTCTGCTGAGGAGCACACATTTTTGAGGATTGCATGTACAGGGTGCATGATGGGGTTATGCAGTTTTCTTCAGTACTTTAAACGGAGTGTCTCCGTTTCCTTTAAAATACAAGTTACTCTTCTTGAAAAAAAACTTTATTTCCCTTACAAATTTATAATTGTAAATGTAAACTAGATTCTTACGTTTTGTTTTCAATCAATTAAATATGAATAGAAGTTTTCGTTGTATCAAACATTAATTTTTTTATTTTTAAATTTTTAAATAATTGTAAATATCCTACATATAAATTGGTTATTATTCATTTTACTTGTTCAATATATTTCAAAAATATTTGTAATAAAAAGAATACTGTTATTAATATTATTTATTTATTATTTATTTATTATTTAACAAATATCCCAAATAAATAAAGAGCACTCAAAATTCGACAACCTTTTCAACAAATGCCCCATCAAATGAATTATGTTTTATAACATTTACATATTTACAACTGCATATCCACACACATTTACTCGTGCAAATATGTATGTAAGCATATCGTATTTATTTATTTGCTTGATGTCTCTTTCGGGCCTCAATATATGATCCACACTCGCAGTCCCCGTCTGAGGTGTCGAAAGACAACGATCGTTTTGGTAATGTCGGGTATTCGATTAGTCACATTTCGATTTAGGGGTCCCCTGAGGGAAGGTGAGGGGTCTTTTCATTGACCACCGAAATGGCACGTGAGAAAGAACCACAAAAGAACTAATCTGGGGTATAATCAGATTCTGAAGAGCTTATCTGGTGTATTATCAGATTTTGATGACAGTTGCTTAGAAAATCCCGGACAAAACTTTTACAATTTATAGAATTTTAAAAATATTTTGGTATAGAGTTGGGTTATAGAATCAAAATAATCATTTTCAATTACTAAATATCCTTTATAAAAATATTCCTTTCTCTGTTATATTTATGTATAATTTTGTTCTCTGCAATCTGCAGGTTATCGCGGCAACCTCTCATGCAAAACCGTTCTGCAATTGGATAAATTTGCACCCTATGAGGGCGCGGAAAAGGATCACCTGCTGGAGCGACGATTTCAGGACATTACCAACGACTATGACAAGTCGCCGCCGCCCACCGCCTCGACCACGCCCACCCACTATCCCAGCCTGAATAGCATAATATTCGAGAACGGCAGCGGTGGCAATCTGGGGGATCTCAATGGGAACACCACGCAAAGGAGTGGTGGTGGTGGATTGGGCGGCAATCCCGGCAGTGGTGGTCACCTCATCTCCAATCTCACAGCGGCCCACAATATGTCAGCGGTAAGCAGCTTTCCCATCGATGCCAAGATGCTGCAGTTCTCCACAGATCAGGTAAGGATTGGTTCAAAATATTATCTACATTTTAAAAAGAAAGTATAAAAATGATATCATATTAAATAATATTATTATATTACTCTTTTATTAGATCCAGTGCATGTGCGAGGCCCTGCAGCAAAAGGGCGACATCGAAAAGCTGACCACCTTCCTCTGCAGCCTGCCACCCAGCGAATTCTTCAAGACCAACGAGAGTGTCCTGCGAGCACGCGCCATGGTGGCATACAATCTGGGCCAGTTCCACGAGCTCTACAACCTGCTGGAGACGCACTGCTTCTCGATCAAATACCACGTCGATCTGCAGAATCTCTGGTTCAAGGCCCACTACAAGGAGGCCGAAAAGGTGCGCGGTCGTCCCCTCGGAGCGGTGGACAAGTACCGACTGCGGAAAAAGTATCCACTGCCCAAGACGATCTGGGATGGCGAGGAGACGGTCTACTGCTTCAAGGAGAAGTCGCGGAACGCCCTCAAGGACTGTTACCTCACCAATCGGTATCCCACTCCCGACGAGAAGAAGACGCTGGCCAAGAAGACCGGCCTCACGCTCACCCAGGTCTCCAACTGGTTCAAGAACCGCCGCCAAAGGGATCGCACGCCCCAGCAGAGACCGTAAGTTGACCCAGACTTAGAAGTGTAGTATAAATTAATCACTGAAAATATCTTAGTAAATTAAGTATTATTTTCTGGATCTCAGACATTTAAAAAAATCTTGCTTGAAATTCTATTCTTTCTGTTTTTAAGCAATAAAGTCACTGTCTTGGCCCATTTTCAAGAACAAAATGGCACCCAAAATTTGAAAGATGTTATATCTTAAACTTGAAATATATCATTATTATACATATAATTATTTGTGAATTCGTTTTTAAATACGATTTCCACCAACTTTTTTTTGGGTTCAAAATATTTTCATAAAATCATAATTAGATCTATCCTAATCTAATTTCGGTTTTGAAATCAAATTTTTAATCAAAAAGAAATCCCTCAAAATTGGTTTAAAAAATCGATTTCACATTAAATTCAACGTCTAGTCATTATGGTAAAGTTTATGACACTTTATTTTTTATTTCTACACCTAAATGCCGAATAATTTTCGTTTCGAGTGTAGTTAGATTTTCTTTAAAAAACTCTAGCACGAAAAAAGTCGTTTGGTATAAAGGGCGAACCCAAAACCGGCATGCTCATTTCCATTTCCTCATAACTCGTAAAACAATTCATTCAACACTTGAGCGTGTTTCGCCCTAGAACCGAACTCCGAAATCCGAACGAATATATAATCAATTGTTTTGGAATTGGCATTAAAAATCGTTTGTAAGTGACCGTAAAGCACTTGTGCGTCCAGTCCGCCCACTTGAGCGTGTTTTATGTCCAATTTCGGCCGGCTCCTTGCACGGTCCTCTGCATATTTATAGAGCCGAGGGACTCGGGACGTGCCCGGCTCCTAACGCAGCGCATGCGTGTAGCATGTGCCCCTCATCGCACCCCGAGTCCCGCTGTTCGATCGCATCCCCTCGCCACGGGCGTCAAATTGCAGCACATACAGCACCATGCCACACATACCACACTCGAACTCACAAGTGGAGTGAATGTGTTCGCTTTAGCTGTTAAAAAACACACAGTCGCACTTCCATAACTAGAACCATCTTGGGGTCCCGATGGAAACCTATAAAATGGAGTCTTTAAGTTAGAAAAATATATAATTCAACTTATTTCGATATTTTATGGGATCCTTCAAGAGTTTCAAAGTTAGTGGATCCTAACTATGAAAATATAATATTCCTAAATATTTTGTAATGTGTTCAACATTATTTAACTACTCGAACTTGTGTGATATTTCATCTTGCCATCTTTACTGAAAAAAATCTTTAAGTTATAATATATTAAATATACCTAATAAATATAATATTTGTTTAATTCCAGAGACATTATGTCGGTGCTGCCCGTGGGCCAATTGGATGGGAATGGCTTCCCGCGCATGTTCAATGCTCCAAGCTATTATCCCGAAACGATTTTCAATGGGCAATAAACTGCGATCCATGCGAGGCGAGGCTGTTTTTTCGTGTAAATAAAGCGTAGTGCGTTTTAATGTTAGGTCAAAAGCAAACGGCAAACTGGTCATCAAATGGCACATCTTCGTTAGCTTTAGAATAAACTAATTTTTGCTTTATGTATTGTACAATACTAATAATAAACAAATGGTAGTAGATCAATAAATTCGATTATCAAAATCTATGTTTGAGCATTTTATTTAAGAAGAAAGGTAAGACATTTTTTTAATACTGAACATTATAGAAATGTTGTTGAAAACTTAACACACTAGTTTGTACTTAATAATAAGGTGACAACTCTGGTTTTCAACGATTCAACAAAATTTTCAACATCCTCGAGGCTGTTGAATTGCTGAAATTTCTGAAAGTTGACTTTGTATGGAACAGCTTATTAACAGCTGACCAAAATTCAACAATTCAGCAATTCAACAGTTTAGGGAATACCCTGTATTATTTAGTATTTCTTATACTGTCGAATTTAATTTATTAATATCTAAGTTAAGTCAAGGGTATTCATTGTATTTTGTTATACCTACACCCAGAAAAAAAAATTACCTTGATTTAAGTCCACTGGCTTTAAAGTAAGGAACGATGGACTAAAAATGTCTAAATAAGGCTATGCATGGACTTAAAAATTTTTCTCCCATACAAATTCAAAGACTAAATGGACTAAATTTGGACTTAAGTCCATATGGACTGTTGTATGGCCTTGAATCCAAATTTAGTCCATTTAGTCTTTGAATTTGTATGGGAGAAAAATTTTTAAGGCCACGTATAGACTTGTTTAGTCATTTTAAAGCCATCATTACTTAAATTAAAGTCTATGGACTTAAATCAAGGAAATTTTTTTTTCTGAGTGTAATAAGGCTATTTCATTATTGTCATGCTCTTTTTATTACCTTATTGTAACTTAGCTGAACTTAATTTAAAATATATGTTAGAAAATATTACCTCTTTCGAAAATTTATAAATGTATCTATGGACCCAAAGATAATTTGTTCGCTACGTTACATTCAACTGATTTGAAATAGTAATCTATTGGCGCCACTCACACGCGATAGTCATCGCTTGAACAGCAGCAACGATAGTGCCATCTCCAATAAGTTATCGGAAAAACATTCAGCCATGTCAAATAAAATAAGCGAATATTTTGCAAACGATCCGCCCAGTTTCTTCGATGAGCTGGCCAATAAGCCCAAGTCCAAGGACGAGCCAGCAGACGGAGGTGCCACCACCAGCAACAACAACGTCTCCAGTTCCGGCACGAACATGATGTCCAGCACCTTCACCGGATTTTTCCAGCCCCCTGAGTATGTTGAGACACCTGAGACGGGCGAGGACTCTATAAAAGTTACGGACGAGGTGCGAAATCTTTGGGAGTTGCCCCGGGAAAACGAGGCGGGCAAACTCATAATGCCGGGAATCCACCTGCAAAATGACTTGGTAAGTAATCGTCATTGTTTCTTAAGTACCCATCACTTACGGCACTATTTACCTTTCCAGGCCGATCCTATCAGCGTGGCAGTGACCCAGCACCTGGGAGAAGCCGAGTTGTCATATCGCAAAATCCTCCGAGTCGATGATGTCACACAGGACGAGCGCGGATTGAGGACCCTAATCCATGCCGGTTGCTATCGCACTGCTGTCAATCTAACTGGCCGCCTTTTGACCATATATGGCCAGGGATACGGAAGATCCGGTCAGCCGGCCAAACACTCGCCGCACTCCCTCCAGCTGTGGTTCACCCGCCTCGCTCTCCTCGCCAAACTGGGCGAGTTCGAGCTGTTGAACACAGAGGCCGAGCCTTTTGGCCAGCTGAGAAGTGCCGACGTCTTCTACGACTTCTATCCGGAGATGTACAATGGCAAGAGCGGATCCATTGCCTGCTTTTCGTTCCGCCTCTTGCTAGCCGAGCTCCCCATTTATCTGGGTAAACCGCATATCGCCTTGGACAGACTCTCAGAGCTTCATGTTACCAGCAGGGAGGTCAAGGAGCACTATTCAAATCTGCGCAACAAGACGGCCGAGGAGTTTTGGCAAAGGCGTTGCGAAAGGGTTTTGCATTCGATCATCAACTGTGGGTTGATGGTAAGAATACAAAAGTTATACATAAATATACACGAAACTTTCAATAACCTTCCGTGTTATAGATGAAGAAATTCAGTATGATAGACGACATAATGGAGGGAACCCTTCTGAAGCGCACTAACTTGAGCAAGGAGGACCAGCGATCATTGTACTCGGCTTGGGGACGCATTTACCTCCAAATTGGTGATATTTTTGGAGCAGAACAAAAGTTCGCCGTCTCAAGAAGATTGCGGGAAATGTAAGTTGCGATTAGAACCAGAAAGATTTTGATTTAATTTGGATACAATCCCCTTCAGAAACTCTTCGCCAGATCTAAGAGACCTGGTGGATAAGGGGCTAATAGCTGTGGCCAAAAACGATTTTCCCGAGGCCTACGTGATATTTCAAAAGGCTTTGCACCTGGATACCGGCAACACAATGATCCTGAACAATATGGGAGTGTGTCTTCTGTACGCCGGAAAGCTCAAGGATGCTATAAACCTGTACGAACGCGCCATCAACCTGAATCCCCAGAAGTCACTGAACGAGAGCTTGCTGGTCAATCTTTCGACTTTGTACGAACTGGAGTCGAACAACTCGAAGGCGAAGAAGTATAACCTGCTGCGGCTAATTAACCGATACAAACCAGATCTCAACATAAGCATAGAAATTTGTCTAAAACTGCAGACGATAAATTAAAGATAAACAGTTGTTAAACATTCCAAAAAATTATGATGATGAAGAACATTTAATTGGGAATATAAAAAAAAAACGTATAAAAACGTTGTATCCTAACATTTCTGTTAAAAAATCGCCAATCTAACATTTGAGAGCGCCATTGCGGCCGAATAGGGAACTACGGAAAATACCACGATAAATATGTATTTTTATTCAAAAATATCGGTATATTGATATTTTGATACATTTCTCACATCCCTAGTTTCGTCCGCTGAAAAAGAATTTGAGAAGAACTTATTTATAAATTTGCATAGAAAATCGCGGGAATATTTACGTCCAGAGCACGCCTAAATGTTTGCACACACGTAGCGCGTGCTAATCAGACTAGGATAGTTGAAATTGGTGAGTTTTGTGGCGTTTCGGGGCGGTGCGAGCATAGCCACACGATGCCAGGCAGCAGCAGCACCAGCAGGCGCATATAAAATGGAAAATATTGATGTGTGCCTCTGGTGGGTGCAAAAAGAAAGTGTAGAGAAATTTTCGTTGCACCCAGAATGTTGTTTGTTTACCGCTGCTGATTACCCCTTAGATCTGATTGAACGCTGCCAAATGCCCAATTGATTATGTTTTTCCTTTAATTTTTAGCGACTCCGCTGCGAGAGTTGTTGTTGTGGGTGCATTAAGAAAAGCGCGCCATTATTTTAGTGCTATGACGTAGCCGTCGGGGGCCACGAAACCAAGTGTAATTTTTTTCGCAATTGTTTATATGGCGTGCATAATGCCCTGCACTTCGAGTGGGCGTTTGTGTGTGCGCCAGCAGAGGTGTGCGAATATCTACGTGTGTGTGTGTGTGCGAGTGCAGCAAATAATTTTGTATATTTTTTATTCTGCTTGTGGCGGTGCGCATACGCTTGGTACACGCTCGTCAAAACATATACACATAACCCAGGCAGAAAATCTCTACTCTTTTGCAATTTGTTTTGATTTCTCATTCGCGGGAGCGCGAGAGCGGCCACTCGCTCTCTTCAGCTCTCTCGCTCATGCGCGGCGCCTCTCTCCTTGGTTTCCTTTTGGTTTGTGGGGGGCGGCGAAATTACTGTTTTCCGACTATGGGAGCTGACTTGTCTGCTTTTCGGGGATATTACAGCCTCAATTGAGTGCCAATTTTCGCCTCTCCCCACGATCCCCACGCAGCATTTCGCCGACTTTAGCGCGTCCCCCGATCTCGATCTCGCGCGGCTGAGAGTCTGTTGCGGACTGGCCGACTAACGGCAGTTATAGCTCTCTGGTGGTGGTTTTAGGTTTCTTCGATTCCGACGCGCGCCCACTTTATTATCTGCTTGGGAATGCCTGTCTAGCTATTTTCCGGCTGGAACTGAATTTCTTAAGATGTTGTTTTTTTTTCAAAATGTATTTCATTTCCAAATTTCAGTTATAACAATCGTAAAATATTTGGTTTAATTGGGCTCAAACAGTTATCAAATAACATTAAACATATTTGGATTTATTAATGAAATTTTCTTCGTTTATATAATTTAAAAAACAAAACATTGTTGCTTAAACTTAATTTATTAAATACACAATAATATTTTTTTTTTATTGTTTATATTATAAGTAATTATGAAAATTTCTTTATTAATTCTTTTGTTTTTTCACTCTACGAAGAAAGAGCTGAATATAAATCCAAATCTGCCATCACTGAGCATTGATTATCGTTTCTTCTCACTGCCTCGCTCTCTTCTCCCCCCTCACTACCACCCCTGAAATCACTCTCAGCCGCTCTTCTCTCGCTCTCCCACTGTAAACATTTGTTTTTGTTTACCTCTCTCTTGCAGAAATATTCCCGCAGCATGGCAGCTAGCAGCAACAACAGCAACATACACAACCTGGGCGGTGGGCCGGAGGGCCTGCTGTCCTCGGTGATTGCGTCGACGGGAACGCCGGGCATGGGATCCTCGCCAGCGCCCATGGCCACTAGGTCGTCCGCCGCCTCCGCCGCGCAGAGTGCCTGGGATCAGCTGACGGCGAGTGCCTCCAACAACATGGCACCGTCACCCACGGCAGGAGCACCCACGGTCACGGGACCCATATTACCCGACAATCCGGGCAGTGGGGCGGGCAGTTCACCGGTGGCCAGCTGCTCTTCACCCTCGACGCCCACAAAGACACATGCTCCCTCGCCGCTGGAGAGCATGGCCCACACGCCGCAGGGTCCACCGACCTTGGGACCCGGCGGCTATGGCGAGGAACTCACCGCCGAGCTGGTGAACCAAGGTTGGCGCAAGTTCTGGTCCAAGCGGGAGAACCGGCCGTACTACTGGAACAAGGTCACCGGCGAATCGCTGTGGGAGATGCCCGGCACACGGCCCTTTGATCCGCTCACCGATCCCTTGGGCATCTGCCATGCCGGTGGTCCCACGCCGATGACCCCCAATATGCACCAGCAGCAGCAACAGCATCAGCACCACCATCATCACCTGAAGCGGCGGCCGTCGGACGACATGCACATACATCCCAATCAGCAACACCATGTGGGCGGTGGGCCGCCGATGAAGAAGTTCGTCCTCGCCGGACCCTGGGATCTGGAGGTGTGCACCAATGCGGTGATAGTGGAGCGACCGCCCACACTCCTGCCGCAGCCCCATCCCGAGGTGGAGGCTCTACGGGCCGCCTTCAGCATGAAGCTGCTCAAAACCTACGAGGATCTGTGCATGCGCAGGGAGAACATAAAGGCACCTAGGGACTCCTTCAATCGCTGGCTCATGGAACGCAAGGTCATAGACACTGGTTGCGATCCGCTGTTGCCCAGCAGCTGCCTGCCGGAGATCTCCAGCTCTATGTATCGCGAAATCATGTCGGACATACCCATCAAAATAGTGAAGCCCAAGTTCACCGGGGATGCCAGGAAGCAGCTTTCCCGCTATGCAGAGGCAGCTAAGCAGATCATAGAATCCCGATCGGCGCCGGCTGAGTCCAAGAAGGTGGTCAAGTGGAATGTGGAGGACACGTTCCAGTGGCTAAGACGCACGGTGGGCGCCAGCTACGAGGATTTCCAGGATCGTCTGGCCCACTTGAAGCGGCAGTGTGAGCCCCATTTGGTGGAGACCGTCAAGAGTTCCGTGGAAACGCTGTGCGTTAAGATTTACCACTTGTCAGCCGATCACGCCCGGAAAATAAGGGAGCGGCATTTGCAGCTGCTCAAGGAGCACGGAATACCGGAACCAACGCCGCCGCCTCCACCACCGCACTTGAAGAAGGTGTGGTGCTATCCCATACAGTTTGCCGTCCCATCGCCACGGATGCCGACGATCGAGTATTTACAGGATCGCGACCACATGATTATCAAGTACACGCCTGCCACGATCAATCAGCCGGATGCGCAGTACATCAACCTCACCTATCTGCAGAAGCTGGAGCAGCTCTACCGCCACAACTGTTTCGATGACAAGAAGTTCGATCTGTTTATCGGTCGGGTGTGGTGTCTGCTCAAAAGGTATCAGACCTTCCTGGGCAATGCCCTGAACTCCTCCCAGGAAGCGGAGCTCACCCAGGCGGCATTGCCGGTGCCCGTGTTTGAGTGCCTGCATCGGCACTTTGGCGTAAGCTTCGAGTGCTTCGCCTCGCCATTCAATTCCTATTTCCGTCAGTACTGCTCGGCGTTTGCCGACACGGATGCTTACTTCGGTTCCCGGGGGTACGTAAACCATCTAATGTATTGTAAACAACTGTAACTAACAGACGTTTACCCAATCACAGCCCCTTCCTGGACTTCAAGCCCGTTTCCGGGTCCTTCCAAGTGAATCCTCCCCATTGCGAGGAGTTGATCGAGGCCTCTTTGCTGCACATTGACAAACTGCTCACCGACACCATGGAGCCGCTCAGGTTAGATTCAATTAAATTAAATTAATTAAATGTATACCACATTTTAACCCCAATAATCTATCTGCAGCTTCATTGTATTTCTGCCGGAGTGGAAGAGCATATCCAAGCTGGACGAGAGCATGTACAAGCGTCGCTCCATGGTGGTTTTGGGCATGGCCCACGAGTACAGGCACGGCTACCAGCACATGTTGCAAAAGTAAGTCGTAGTTATGGCTTTCCCAAAACACACATTCTTACTATTTTTGATTTCATCCCAGATCCGATGTGCTGATCAAGTGCATGCAGGGAACGCAGGTGGTGTGGCTACAAAATAGCGCTGGATACGCGCGCTGGGGACCGAACGAGATTCGCGTTGAGGCGCTGCGAGAGGCCTTCCGGCCGCAACGGGATCGGGAGCGCGAACGGGCTGCAGCTGCGGCGGCAGCAGCTGGTGTGAACTCCAGCCAACAATCGCCAGCGACGCCTCCATCCTCCGCATCGGCGGCTTCGACAACCAACTCCAGTACGAACAGTGGAGTCAACAGCAATAGCTCCTCCGCAGCCATTACAACGAGCGCAAGCAGCAGTCCATCGCCGGCCACCACATCGTCCTCGATGTCGCCATTGTCCCCGCACACGCCCACCGGCAATCCGCCGCCACAGTTCCCGATGACGATCAGCAACACGAGCAGCAGCAGCAATCTGGTGGCCGCCTCTCCCACGATGAGTGTGCAAAGCGATTGCTCCTCTCCCTCGTCCTCGACGATGTCCCTTTCGCCTGCTCCTGCTTCGGGTGGCTATCCGGATGGAGGGACATCGGCCACGGCGGCAGCGGTGAGCATTACGGCCACGACGAGCACATCAGCTGCTGGAGCCGGATCTGCATTTGGCCAGGCCAATAGCATCAGTAGTTCAGCCTCCACGCAAGCGGTCATCAATTCAGCCGTCTAGAGGGGATTCTGTTTTGGGGGATCCTGCTACCCATACATGGTTCTATTTTGTCCACACTATCTGTGCACTTTCTGTTAGCATAAATTAGGGATACTGTTGCGAGGGATACAAAAAAATTGGGGTTAATGTCCGGTCATGTTCTCAATTCCAAGGTTTAATTTTGTGGAATCGAGGCCGATTAATAATGATGTTTCATTTCTATATATTCTAAAGAAAAAAGGAAACCGACCGAATACCAATTTCTATTTTTCTGAAAAAGTACAATTTTTCAATTCTGTTTCTAATAATTATAATTAGAATCGGAAAAACACGCAATATTTTGTTACAAAAATTTAGTTTTTAAATTTACACATTGTTCAATCAAGCCGTTTAAATTTGGCATTCAATTATGGTCGACCGAATTGTACTTTAATAACTCCGTTCGGATCAAACATTTTGTTAAACATTCTTTCTATTTTTTGTCAAAGCTTTAATTTTCAACTGTACACAGTGCTTGGCCTTTGGCAGCTGGTATTGCCCCAACCGCAAGATATAATTAATTGTAAATATGTTATATTTAATTTGAAATAGCTGATAGATCCCGGCCTGGCCGCTGTTTATCTTGTATAACGAGTGTACCCAACAAACAAGGGCCAAGCTACCCGAAAAGACTCTAATTGCATACTTAGTATGGGTAGGGGTGTGGTTCTCTATCCTTGTTTCAGGGTATTCCGCAATGGTTTTCCATTCATAAAATAAAACACCCGCATATAAAATCGAACTATAAAGCCCTTAACAATCTTTTGTGAGACTATTAACTTACTAGAATACATTTACTTTAAAAGAAAAAATTACGGCAAACAAAATATTTGAATACTAAATTATCATATGTACAAATCGATAACAATTAACGTAAGTAGTAAAGGAAATTAAATAAAGATGAAGCGAAATACGGAAAGCGCAGAGAACCAAATTTGTAATTAAAACAAAATCATAACTACGCACCGCACAATAAATAAATAAATTTAAATCCATTTAGGATCTGGGTGGGTTTCTCAACAAGTTCGTCTCCAACTTATTGAGGAGCGCCGCTCAGCATATTCTTAAATCAAACTAAAGAGAATTTAGCCAATTTATAGAACGTAGCACTCGGCAAAATTTTTAGAAACCAATTATCGTCTAAGTCGAAATTTATTATCTTAACCGATATGCTACCCCCACCCCGTATGTACCGATAAAAACAAAACTACACGAAAGCATTTTTGCGCTTAATTAAACAGTTTCTTTAAATTCAAACCTGTTATTATGTAAACATTTTTTATTATTACATTATATAGACATCGTATCGCATAAGTGTGTATATGTGAGTGTGTGTATGTACTTTTGGATATGGATTAGCTGTTGACTATAAAGAAAACTTAAATGCTATAAACGCAAAGCAAAAAACCAATAAATCTTAAAAGGCATTTAAGGGAAAACTCAATTTACAAACGTTCTGCAGCTTAACTTTATGCTACATCTATATAGCCAGCCTCGTATTCTGATTGCATTACATGATCTCCAAGCTGGAGTCGCTATTCTTGGTGACCACCTCGGTCTCCGACGATCCGGATCCGGAGCCAGCATCATCGCCCTTTTCGTTGTCATCCGACCCACTGTGCCGATGATGGTGATGCGGAGAGCCGGCCAATTGCCAGGCGGGAATCGATGGCACTGCAAGCGGGGCAACGGGGCCCGCAAACTGTTTCCTGTTCAAAAGCAGACCCTTGATGGCGTCCAAATCGCTGCGGAAGTTGCTGAACTCGCGGTTCAGCTGCTGGGAATGTTCCCTCTGCTGGCTGGTAATCAGATCCCTGACCGCCGAGATCTCCTTGTTGAGGTCGTTGGTGCGTGTCTCCACCTTCTTATCAATGTCGTCCAGGACTTCATCGACCGGCTTCTTCTTGGGCTTGCCGAACAGGTAGGGTGCAATGTATTTCTAAAAAGTAAAGTTTTGGAAATTAAATAAGATTTATTCACTTCAACATAGGTACAATTTATGAGTATTAGATCATCAGAAATGATCTTTGGACTGTTGTTAATGAACCACATAAATAATTAGTTTCAAGTTAATACACACAGAATATGGGTTAAGGAAGCTGAACATTTAACTGACAGTATGGAATAACTAATACCAATATATATGCTTTCTGAAGTGAAATTCTTTTACTTTAGATACTAATTAATTTTAGTCCCTAACTAGTTTGTCCCTAATACTTACGATCCCCGAACTACTCACCTTCCAGAAGAGGTAGACGGCGTACACCACTCCGCTGAATAGGGCTGCCGAATGGATGATCTCACGGATCCGGCCAAAGACCGTCGGCTGCGGCTGCAGCGCCTGCAACTGGGACCCAATGCTGATCACCGTATTCGGACTGGGATTCGGATTGTTGGGGTCGTGGGTGAAGACGCCGGCCCGCTCGCAGGCCAGCTGGATTTCGTGAGCGGTGAGACCTTTGGACCGCAGGAACTGCTGCTTCTGGATAAGCGTCGTGTGGCGCACTTTGGTGTTTTGTAGAAAGCTGACTGCAGTGGTTATCTGCGGCGAATAGTTGGGATTATAGATTAGACAAACTCAAGGGGGTTACATATTACCAGCGACTCGCGGGGCAGCTGCTCCTCGCCGCCGGCCTCGATGTCCATGTCGTGCTGCACTGCGGTCGCCGTGGCCAGGATGGTCGTGTCCCCGGTGTCCGTGTTGTTGCTGGACATCTGTATATCGACCCTTAATTCAATCTTGCCTAGCTAATCCACACGAAAACGGGGCGACGCGACCCGATTTCAGACGCAATTCGATCGCAAAAAAAGTGTCGGCCCAAACAAAAGTGTGGCCAAGCGCTCGGGTCGAGCTGAAATCCTTATGGCGTTAGGGATTCCGCGGGGTCGAGGTGTGAGGTGGAAAGTATTTTAGCTGTTCCGTGACGTTAGAGGCCGCGGCTTCCATTCTTTGAAAACATACATATACTGGGAAACCCCCAACAGTTGAGTTGCTGAAAATTAAACCGAAATGGCTAAGGACACACTTCACACCATGTATTCTTTGAAAAAGAAAACAAATATAATTAAATAAAATAATGTAATTACAATATTTTTTTTTATTGTAAAAGTATATAACAAACCTGTTTTTTTTAATTCTGAAATAAATAAAAACAATTTGTACAAGTATTTAAAACATATCTCGTTATTTTGTGTGTAATCTAAATTAAGTTTTTTTTGCCTAACCAATACCCACTGTACTTAGATAAACAAAGAACACCTTGCGCCACCCTATTACCCGATTACTCGCAAGAAACCTCTAACGCCTCATCCAAAATCCCAGAAATCCACAGCTGTACCGATTTGATTTACCTGTAGGCAGAATTTCCTCACTTTTATTTGGTTTTCCGGGCAACAGGCGATATTTTCCGGATACAATGGACTCTCTGAAGGGCATGCTGAAGGCGTACGAGGCGTGGGTGGCCAGAAACCCGGATGTGGTGGGAGATTTCGAGACCACCGCCAAGTGGGTCTCCTACTTTATAGCAGGTAAAGTAAACTCAAAGCTTACACAAATCCTAAAGACCTAACTATTGGCCGCATTCCAGGTCGCATATCCTCATCGAATGTGCTCAGTGAACTAGTCTACACCCTATCCAACATGCTGGTGTTCTATAACGATCGGATCATCGAACGGGCACGCAATGCCAGGGAGAATTCGGTGATCCAGCTGCAATCGAAACTTTGCTACCGTCTAAAGGTCACGCTTACGACACTCGAATACAGCGAGGTTTTCATCGAGATATCAGCCCGCCGGCTTTTCGGTCAATCCGGCAAGTGGCTGGTGATAGCGCTAATACAGGCCTTCAAGGCGGCCGGGCGATTCTTTATCTTGAAGCACTCCACCTCGGATATAATCACCTCGCCGCCCATCGCCTCCCTGAATCGCAGGGCCCTGGGCAAGCAGCGGAAGTCGTCGGCGGATGAGGCGGCCGCCTCCTCCTCGAACGATCTGTTGCAGCAGTCCCAGCACTCCATTACCTTCCAACTGAAGCGATCCGGCCGTGTGATTCGCAAAGTGGAGGGTGCGCCGCCGCTGCAATATCGCGACTTTAAGCTTCATATCGACAACAATGAGGCGGCAAAGACGCAGATTCCGAGGAAACTGCTGCAAGCCGAGTACCTGTACATATCGAAGCCCCTCATCCACCTGGCCGCCATGGGCTTGTTCGGCCAGAGGAGCTGGAAACAGTATGTGGTAGCCCTATCCATCGATCTGTACAGCATCCACCTGTATCGTCAGCACCGCGACCTCATGTCCAAGCAACAGAAACTGGAGTTGAGCAGGCGATGCATCAACATTCTGTACTTCCTGGTCCGATCGCCGTTCTACGACCGCTTCACCAAAACCAGGTTGGAGCGGATCCTGGAATTTGTGGCCACCAGTGTGCCCATTGCAAAGGTGGTGGCCGGACCCCTGAAAGACTACATTCCCACGTGGCAAAGCACTTACTTCTATCTCTGGTCCACTTAGGCAGTCCACAGATAGAGCTAAAGTATTTCTCTAGGCTAAGTTTTAAAGTTACAGGTGTGGATGCATTGCGAGTGAACAGAGGGTGGGCCCCTTTTTGGTAACTACAAGTTTTAGGAGCGGAAAGTAAATCGGGGTAAATGATTACAACAAGCTTATCTGACACAATGTTGAGAAAATTGCCAAAATTAAACGGTATTCTTAATTCTGGTGTGTTCTTAAAAACATTAAAGATAAAACAAACTATTAATCACTTCCAAAATAAAAGGTACACTGCATACCTTAATTTTTTTTAAACTATTGTTACTTTCCGCTCCTAATTTCCAAATGTACCACATTCCTAAAAATTCAGGATTGCCACTATTTAAATGAAAAATGCTTATCGATCCAAATTGTTTTGTATGGCTTTTTAAATTATATATGGAACAATATTTTTACACATACAATTAAACGAAATTTTTCACTTACAATGCTAACTATACATAACAATTAATAGTAATCGTAATTGGCTAAAAACACACAGAATCCAACATCGAATCAGAACTTCAGACTGAATCCCGGTCCCATGGCCAGCTGGCGTTGCGTTATACCGGCGTTCAGGACGAAACCCGTGCTGGTCGACGATCCACCAGCTCCGTGGCTCTTCTTGTTCCCGGTGATAATCCCGGATGAGAGCTTGTTTCCAGCACCCACGGCGATGGGCTCGTCGCGACCCAGTTGCTTGAACTGCGAGCCACCGGACGGTGGTTTGGGCGATGAGGCCTGGGCCTTGCGGGCGCCCAATTCGCTCTTGGCCGGCCAGGTGGGAAACATGGAGGGATCGATGGGCAGTGGTATCTCCTTGAAGTACTCGTGCTTCAGAGCCGCGTCGGCAGTCAGTCTTTTTTTCGGATCGTACGTCAGCAGGCCCTGCAGCAGCGACAGTCCCATGTCGGAGGTCTTCTCCTGGAAGTGCTTGCGCAGCTGCGAGACGGGATATTCTGTGAACTGAGAGTTCTGCGACAACATGTTCTTCACGGCGGGTAGCTCGGTGTAGCCGGGCCAGACCTTTTCATTAGGAGTTCCCAATTCCTGCAAAAAAAAGAAGAAATACAGTCAATTACTGTCGATTTGTCTTAGTGCTAATCAGAATTCCTACCTTGAAGATCCTGTTGAGCTCATCGATCTCTGATTTGCCCGGAAAGAGTGGCAACATCTGCAGGAATTCGGCGAAAATGCAGCCCACCGACCACACGTCGATGGGCGTGGAGTAAACGGGCGAGCAGAGGAGCAGTTCGGGCGCACGGTACCACAGAGTAACCACCAGCGAGGTATACTTTTTGATCGGCGATCCATACTCTCTGGCCAATCCAAAATCGCCCACTTTGAGGATGCCCTTGTGGGACAAGAGAAGGTTGGAGGTCTTCAGGTCACGATGCAAAATCCAGTTGTCATGGAGATGGGCCACCGCCTTCAGGAGCTGCTGCGTCAGGCACTTGACTTCGCCGGGGAAAAAGCTTTGCTTGCGATTCTTCATCGTTTCCATGAGAGATTTCAGGTCGTGCTCCACATAGTCCATGACAATAAAGATCTTATCCATGTTGGAACCAACCACGATCTCGCGAACGGTCACAATATTCGGATGCTGACCCTTGAGCAGGGTATTGATCTCCCTGAGCGATGTGATGGGAAAGCCTTCCTTTTCCTTCTCCATTTTTAGCCGCTTAAGGGCCACAATCTCGTTGGTCCTTTTGTCCTTGGCCCGATACACCACGCCGTATGTTCCCTCTTCGATGCGATTGAGACACTGGAATTCCTCCACAGAACGGCAGCCCTGCACACCGGGATAATAGTTGGGCAGGGGAACGCCCTTGTCATCGCATGGAATTTGCTCCTCCAGCGCCTTCAGAGCCTTTTCCTTGAGTTTTTCATCCGGCTTCTCCTCCGACTGCTGTTGGGTCATTCCGCGTTCCTCGCTGCGTGTGCTGCTGCTGGGCGAGGCAGCTGCTCCTGCGTCCCGCCTATCGTCCTCATCCTCCAGGCTGCTTTGACTTCTGGACCGAGATTTGGAGCGACTGCTCCGGCTGGTCTGGGAGCTGCTCTTGGAGCTGACAGAGCGCGATCGCTGGCGCTGCTTGGGCGACTTGTAGAGCTCACCCACGCTGAGTGGACTGTCGGGCAAGGGCAAGTCCTCGTCATCATCCTCCGGCTGTGGCTTCGGTTTAATCTTGCTCTTCTTTTTGCTAGCATAGCTTTCTTCGCTGCCCGATTCTGTGGCGCTCTCTGCGCTGTCTTCCTCGTGATCCTCCTCGTTAGAGTCGCTCTCTTCGCTTTCCTCATCCTCATCGTCCCGAATGACCTCGATCTCCTCCTCCCGCCGCTTCTTGTGTTTAATCTCCTTTTCGTAGCTATCTGGCTTGGATTTCCTCTTCACTTGAATGTTCAGGCCAGCGGTTACGCTTGCGGCCACTGCCGTCGGACTCAGTGCATCACTGTGCTCGTTTCGCTCGCGTAACAACTCCCGCCGAGCCTCCAGTTCCTCACGGGCCGTTTGCTTTCGCTGGCGACTGTCGCGCTCGGCGGCGATAAGCTTGTCCCTACGAGCCAGCAACTCCAGGTCCTCGGGCACCTTTCTTCTGCTCACCTGTTCCGCCTCCTCGCCACGCCACTTGCTGCGATGCGACTTGTGCTGGGCTGATGCTGGTGCTCCGGCTCGGGACTGTCCAGCAGTTCGATGACACGATCATGTCGGTTTTGCTTGTGGCCACTTCGTCCCGTCCGCTCGCGCTCCTTGCGACCACCTTCGCGTCGCTCACCTCTCTCACCGCGATGCTCGTAGTTCTCCTCCGTTTCGTAGTCCTTAACGTAGTTATGCCGCTTTTTCAACAACCTCGATCGCAGATCTTGCTCCAGGCTCTCCGCATCCTTGCTCTCCGCGTATTTACTGCCACGTCGCGGTGGCTCCTCCATGGGATAGTCGGCGTGCCGACTAGTCGAGTGGTAGCCCGATGGATAGGAATGGTAATCGCCACGGGGAGCGGCCCTGGCTCCGCCTAAATGCTGGTGATGATGGTGGTGGTGGGCAGCATAGCTTGGAGCCGGCGGCAGGGGCTGCTGCTGCTGTTGTTGCGGCGGCTGCGGGTAATGGTAGGCGTGGCCCAGGTGGTGTTTTGGATATGCGGCTGGTACATTGCCTCCTCTTTCTCGATGGTGATGGTGGTAGTGCTCCTCCCGGTTCCGATATTCATAGCGATGATCACGATCTAGTCCTAGACCTCCACCGCCGCCCACATCTTCACGTTCCTTGTGGCGCCGACGTTCGCGGGAATGTTTCTTCTTCTCACGCCTGGAAACGGAACCCGATTCCCGACTGGCCTGCGGTGGTTGTATGTACAGAGCATCGGTGTCCGCCTCATGCTCATCGTCCTCGCCTCGGCTAAAAGTAAGAGAGAAAGTCCAAAATTATGGTGTCATGCTTTAAGTGGTGTCCCATCTGCTGATGATTCTGGACCGATGCCTGACGATGACCCACAGCTGACCCTCGACCCAGTTGACCAGGCGCTGCTCTGACCATGTTGCGTGTCGCTGCTAGCAGGTTGCACAAAAGCTGCAGTCGGTGTTTCGGATTACATTTTACACTTGCCCTTGGATGCCTCAAGGAACTCGAGTCCACGCTAGCTCTGGAATTCTTTCGAGATTAGATACAGAAACTTTGGTGCAGTACATAAGCGGATTATTAGGTGGTTATTTGAGGCAATCGGTTCGGAGTTGCTCAGATAATTGGCGCTATTATCACATATCCAAGCAGCAGCGAGTGCAATTAGGTGGGTCGATTTGTGGACACATAAACAAAGTTGGAAGTCATGGAGACAAATAATCAATGGGCCATCAAAGAAAAGAGTACTTAAGGTAACGTTTACTTTAAATCTGAAGTTTAAATGGAGGCTACAAAGCGTTATTATATTTTTTTTGTATTAATAAATGTTATAGTGAAAAAATAGAATATATTTGATCGATTTCTGTAGTGTCGAAGCTTACTTTGGCATAAAATTACTTATTGCTCCCATAAATAGAACTAAAAATCGACCCACCATTGAGTGCTATCAAATGGAGTACTTACCTGATCCCGGATGATCCCGTGACTATTCCATGGAGCTCGGAGCTCCGAGACTCTCAAGGGCTGTAAAATGCAAACACTTACACGACCGACTGCGCAACCTGCTGGGGAATGGGAGATATCTTTTGAGAGACAGAGAGACACGAAAGACATTGAGACAGGACTTGGAAAGAGGCATTAGCAAAGATAGTATACAATATTGTGTGTGTTTGATTCAATTGAGTTACAGATTATTACAATTTACCGCCAGCAGCACATGAGAGAGATCGGATCGATCGATCGATCTGTTCGGAGGAGCTTAGCTTATCGGGATCTCGGTTCAGATTCCGATTCCGATTCTCGGGCGTTCGGTATTCGGTTCTCGGAACACACATTTAATTAGACAGCGGCGGGTCAAGCGAGATTAGTGTGGTTGGCTTGAGAAGATTCGGTCCCATCTGCCGTTGACACTGCAGGTGCACAGTTTTAAACTCGAATTTTGCATATTGCTTGCACATTTTTCTTTCGTTTTCATTTTCATTTTGGTTTTTGGTTTTTATAATAGCTTTGTTGGTTTTTTTTTATTATGATTATTATTAGGTATTGTTGTTGGCCATCGCGCGCCTCGGTCATGGGACAAGTACACACTTTTTGGCCTATTTGCAACGAAAAAATTCAAGTCAATTAAACGGTTCAATAAATTCAATAAGGTTTTTTAATCGTCATAAATTGGTATTTGTTTTCTTTTGGCTTGGTATTTTTGTTATTATTATCAAGGAGAGCAAACAAGCGCGAAAGGGATGTTGGGGGTGATATACGTATGCATATTTTGGGGGCGAATGTTCTTTTTACAAACGCAAATTTCGTTTCAAGATTATAGAATTAGCATGTACAATTCGTTATAGTCAACAGATAAAGATGGTGGGGGGAAAATTGTCCACCCTCTGCATACACACACACATGCAACAGTACGAGTGCGGTCAAAAAATATGTTTTACACTTTGATTACAAAGTAAAAAGGGTTAAGGATTTAAAACTTGTTGAATGCAATATTTCTTTATAAATATTTTTTTTTACAACATCAGCTGTTAAAATATCCTTATCACTTTATAATCCTTTTAGAACTATTTTTGCGACCGCAGCTGTATGTGTGGGCGAACTATGCCAACGGCGGGATACCGCTAAAATCTGGCTAGATTCTAGGCGGAATTCCCGCCGCGCTGCCAGCTCTCGTGTGTATATGTACGCCTTATTGTGTGTATGCAGCAACAATTTTCCATGAATCGCATATTTGAGAATCGAAGTCTCGGAGTTTTCCCAGGACCCCCAGGAACAGTACACACCTGTGATAATGCCCGTCGTTGGGGCTCCGCAGCTGGCCGTCCTCGCTGCCAGACGAATTGACCATTTTTCAGCGCGCCGTTCGCAGTTAAATCGCCAATTAAAAATGCCAATTGCACGGGTTGCCCTTGCCCTGTGATTCACGTAATTTTCGGCAGGTTTCTGCGGCGTTCGCCTGGCTGCCGTTGATTTCAATCGTTTGGCTGGCGGTTGATCAGCATTTGAGTGATTTAACTTCGTTTTTTTCGGTGGTATCTCGCGCACTTCAACAAAAGACGTCTGGGTTTCTTTTTTTTTCTCTTTTTGTGGTGGAAATGTGAAATTCAGCGTTTGACAGCACGCAAAAGCAAAATGGCGTCGCATCGGCTTGGGGCTGCCAACTCGGCACAAAATCGTGTGCTAGCAGCTGTTGCGTCAGCTGCTGTGATGCCACCCGCGCATTTGATTTGACTCACGCACGAAATGGAATATTTTTGAAAATTAAATGCACAGCTCATTAGATCTGACCGATAAATCATAACTATACATTTCGAAATTGAAGGCAAAAGGAACCATTATAATTAATACATTAGATTTTGGTTTCTATTAATTTTATAAAATCCCTTCGTGAGTCACGCGAGAGATCATGTAACGTGTGCATCTCTAATCCGACAGCCCTCTGAAATTTATTTACAAAAATCATCAGCATGTTGCAGCGCCTGTCGCGTGGATTCTCCTCCTTGGGGCGATGTGGCCGTCGGATGGCCTCCTCGATGCCCACAAACCAGGTGCAGCCGGGCGAGGAGGAGGCGGAGGTCAGTGCGACGGTGAAGAGGATTCGCGCGGAATTGGCCGCCGATAAGCAGAGGCTAAAGTGGAGGACGCCCATTGGCGACCGGCCGGAGGATTGGAGCAGCAAGCTGAAGCTGTTCTCGAACGCGGAACAGACCTCCGACTTCATTGTTATGATGCAGAAGCCCATCGACCTGAGTCCCAGGAACATACGGCAGTGGTGGGACAACCGGGAGGAGCGGATCGAACGGCACATGCAGCAGTTTGTACCGGAGAGACACAAGATTCTGGGCGCCGAATTGGCTGCCGCTCATTTCATCCTGTACCGCGGCGGCGCCGCCAAGTTTGTCAACGATTCCCGCTGGCATCGGGCCACCGAGGACGGTGAATTCAACCTGCCCAATAAGTTCGATCCCGGCTACAAGGTGGAGGCCTTGCGGTGTGACAACATGGTCCTCTACTACGAGGGATTGGAGAATCTGCGCTGCCTGGATTCGCTCAAGTTTCTGTCCTTCCACAACGTCAAAACCTTCGATGACTGGTGTCTGGACAGGATTTCGGGTGGTTGCTTTCCGCAACTGGAAGTCCTTGATCTCTCGGGCACGCAAATCACCACCAATGGGCTGGCCTGCCTGTATCGCCTGCCGAAGCTTAAACTGCTAATATTGGATGATCCCAAGGAGACTCTGGAGTTGGAACTGGCCACGTCCATGTTGGAGGAGTCCATGCCCGCTCTGAAAATTGTTGGCGCCGATGCTATTCACAGCCTAGGCTAAATTTGTTAAAGTGTTTATAAGAAATTTATAGGATTTTTAAAATTAAATTATATTAAAATGTTATCACAAATGATTATTTTAAATGATCAGCTCCTTTTGAAAACTAGAAGATTAAAAACTAAAAAAAGAGAAGTTTATTGACTTTAAGTAAAGGTTTCTTCATTGTAAATTTTCTGGCAATAACTAATTTATATACAAAGAGTTGTTAAATGGCTAAATTTATCAGCTTTGAGGTTTTCCTTTCATATATTCCGCTTTAATCGCATCGCGTTCCTCCAATGGCGGCAAATATGGAGCAATTCCCTTTGCTCTCCGTTCGCTTTTTACTTTGTTCTAATGCAAAACTAAACATTAGTATTTAAGACAGCAGCTTTAATTGAAGATCTCACCCAGAACTCCTTGCAATTGTTGTAGTTGGCAAAATAAACTTCGCACTTCTCACGATCAAAATTGTTTTTGTTGAGGCATTTGAACGATAGCTCTTGCTCCTGTTTCAGAGATACTCTTTAGTAGGCAATTTTAATTTTCAATTAACAAACTAACCTTTAGGCAGGGATTGTCCCTTTCAGCATTTAGATTGCGAGGCATTTGTAATTAAATAAAAATATTCAAATTAAACTTATATAAAAATTCTATTGTTTTGGTTTTTTTGGGCTTGGGGGCTGCCCACTTGCTGAACAGCTGGCACCAAGGCTGCCAGATCGACCTAGGATAAATCAGCTGTTTCGTATGTTTTCATTTACTGATTAAAATGGGTTCGTTACTCTTTGATATAAAATTAAAGAGAGAGAATAAGGTTTACCATGAAAATGTAAGATGTTACCGATGATTTAGAGTGTTATTTAATGAAATTTAATATCCCTACAGGACATGCTATTGGGCTGCGTGCAGTTTCAGTGCTCGCAGGAAACGAAACACGAAGGAATTACGTTGTATCTGGAGGGAATCGTTAACTTGCAATTAAGTGCCAAGACAGTGGGCTTATTCGATGCCTTCTATAACTCCGTGAAACCCATCAATTTGCTCCAGAACAGCCTGGAGTTATCGGCACCCGGAAAACTGAGCGCCGGTCGCTCGGAGTTCCACTTCGAACTGCCTTTGGTGTGCAAAAAGGAGCCGCGAATTCTTTATGAAACCTACCACGGTGTTTTCATCAACGTCAATTACCAGCTCAATTGCACTGTGAAGCGAAATTTTCTGGGCAAATCCATGACCAGAATCCAACAGTTCTGCGTGCAGTACAAACCAGTGGCTTTGGGTGAGGATTCCCAGAAGGTGGTGCCATTTAGTTTGAGCCCAGATTCGCTGCAAAAGAATGCCAGCGCTAAGGAGCGGTTGTCGATGCCAAGATTCCTGATCACAGGGCGGCTGGATCGAAGTGAGTCCTGCGTAACCACCCCGATTACCGGCAGCATTACGGTTGAGCACACGGAGGCGGCCATTAAGTCCATTGAAATGCAATTGGTTCGCGTGGAGACCTGTGGATGCGACGAGGGATATTCCAAGGATGCCACCGAAATCCAGACCATTCAAATAGCCGACGGTAATGTGCTGCCGAAACTAGAGCTACCCATCTATATGGTCCTGCCCAGATTGTTCACCTGCCCCACGCTGCTCACCAAGAATTTCAAAATAGGTAAGTTTTGCTAAATTACTAGTTCAGTATCTGTAAAAATCTTTATTTTTGGTATCTAACAGTTCGAGTTTCTTAACATGTTTGTTTTATAAATTATAAATTTGTTTTTTATTTGTAGTTTTTTTAACCAAATATCTAATTAGATCCCTTGTTTTATCTTTCTTAGAGTTTGAACTGAATCTGGTTGTGGTGTTTAAGGAGGACTACACAGTCAGTGAGAACTTCAAAATAGTCTTAAAGCGCTCGGCAGGACCATTGACCAACAAAATTACTACCGCAGGACGTTAAACGAATGATCTGTGAAATATGGCAGCTATTTTTGAATATAAAACAGACTCGAAAATGTAATAAAGCAACCTTTTGTTAGAACATAAATTAAATAATTATTAAGAAATATCTCAAAACTATTTTAAAACCATTTTAAAAAATTGTTCAGTTTTTAAGAATATTTAAAATGGTAACTTATGTATTACTTAAACTTTTTAGGGGAAACAAATATATGTACAATACAAACTTTAAAGGTTTTCTTCCAGTTTATTTTAAATGTTAATGTGATAGATATTCTTCTTCTTTTGTCTGATTATTTTTAAAAAGGGAGTACAAACTAAAAATTTTTAGAAATATTATTTTTATTTATATTTTTGTGTTATCAAAGGATTTTTCATTTCAAATATCCCGCCTACACAAACAGCTGGTAGTTTGCCAGTCGAAAAAGGATTCTTTTGCTGTTCCAGGCGAATTGCAATTCTGACTAGTTTATTTCGCATGGGATTTTTTTTCTCCTCTTAACTAGAAATATTTAGTGTCCGGCTGTTTTATGTTGATAATAAAGAAATTGAATAAAGAAATTAAATCGACTAATTGGAATGTACAAATTACGGCAATAATCATGAAACATATTTAGCAAACCATCTTACTATTACCAATAGCTATTTATTTATTTATGTATGTTTTTTCTGAATTTTTTAACAAAGAAAATATAAGTTATAAATTAAATACCCACTTTTTATTCTCTCACCTTTATTTATTTAACTGATCTCGAAAATCCAAATTTTATAAGAGAGAAAGGAAAGGAAAGGAAGAAAATTCAGCTCAAATTTGTTGAAAGTTGTTCATTTAATTCTTAAATGTTATCTTATTTAAATAGGAAAATATAATTGAGGTACAGTGATTGACAGTGATTAGAATTGTACTCAAGAAACTTAATACGTTTAAAAAAATGTATATATCGTGACAAATTGTAATCAGCGTCTCGAAGGAGTAACGAACAAGCGTATCGATTACGTTTTTCCTTCATCATTATTTCCTTTTGTTTACCTGCGATTTGCTTTCAATCAGTGTCCATGTGTGATTGATGCGAAGAGGGGGAAAATTCTGCTGCGCTTCATATCGCCATCTTCACCCACCTGTTTTTCCATATCCTGTTTCGTCTTCGTTATTATCTTTCAATTTACCACACAGCTGGCTAAACAAAAAAAAAAAGAAAAGTGGGGAACCCTACTATCATTTTTCTTTTTATTCTTCTCCATATTTTGCTCTCTTATTTGATCTTTCTCTTCTACACCGGGAAATTCCTAGTTATCACTAGAATTCGGCTTTAATGCAATAACAAGTTCAAAATATTCGATTTCTAGCGAACTTGTATTAAAGATAAATTGTTCTCTTAAACTTAAAATATCATTAAAATGTTTACATAATTTTGTTTTAACTAAGTTGTCTTGAATTTGATATTGGAAAATAAAACATGTTTTAAAATATTGTTTTATTTGTATTTTGTTTGGTAATATTTTTTTTATCAGTGTACCTTCACCAGTTTGGAGTTCGCTATTAAACAGCGGAATTTACTGTATTATTCTTAGCATACTTTACTGCAACCTCCTTTCTCTCTTGCACCTCCTTCCTTTAGTTTCTTCCCTCTTATTTCACTATATTTTTACTTTTTCCCCGACTTCCGTGTTCCCCGTAAGTGCATATCAATTTCCTGCTCTCCTCTGCATTGCATGGAATATTTTTTAAATCTTTAATAAGCTGATACTGCTTTTCTTGACGCTCCTGCCGTCATACACACATAATGCACTTCTTTTTATGTGCTTTTCTTCCACATTTATAAAAGAACTGTGGTATATGATAAAAATATTTTCAGTTTAAATACAAATATTTAAAAATGTTCATTCTTTTAAAATTTAATTTTATGTACAAAAAATAAATATTATAAGTGCTCTTTAAATAAATTAGCATTTAAAGAATTCGAAAAAAATATTTTCTTTTTTTTATGTATTTTCCATGTTGTTTACCGCGTTTTAAAAGCTTAAAAATGCTCATTATTGATTTATAAAATCAATAAATTAAATTTATTCGTATTAAATATTTGTTTAAAATCATTTTGCAGCCTGAAAATTCATTAAACTGTCGTCAAATGTTTAATCTTTCTTTGCTTGCAAATAATAATTAAAATTGTATCAAGTACACAGCTTTTTATAACTACCCAGGCATTTGTTTAATTTATGATTAATTATTGCTGACCTAATTGATTGGAGAAAATGGCCATTTTGCGCAAGGACGAAGCAATTAATTGTAATTAAATAAAGTAAGAAAGCTTTGGCCTTCAGTTTTTAGGCAACCACTGTAGGTGCCGATATAAATTACTTAGCATGAAATTTTCTGGCGCTCCTCCTTTATTTCTCTTTTTCCTCTTCGTTCTGTTTTTATTGGAGTGTGCGACGATTCGGCCAGCTCCTTGACATCCGATATACAAATATATATACATACATACGTATATATGCCACAGGACGAACAGGAGGCAAGTTTCAAGTTCACTAAATTATGTACATACGTACTTGGGTGCGAGTGTGTCTGAACAAACACATATATTTACCCGACTCGACTTCTACTTGACGGCCTGAACTTTTTACCATAAAGAACGTGGCACAGACACCCACCGCCATATTCACTTGAATGTATTTATTTAAGTCAAATAAAAAGAAAAGGAATGGAAAGTGTCCCGAAAAATGTGGGCCTGTTGAATCTTATATACGTATGCAGTGCAGAACCCCAAGGAAAATCAATGAAGCAAAAATAGTTTATGAAAGGGCGTATAATTTAATGTTTAACATTATAATAATGTTCTTCCAGCTGATTTCGTTTCTTTTGGAGCATACAAATGTGTAGATTGCTTTTTTTTTTATGAAGTAGTTTGGATAAATTCACTAAGCTATAAGTTGGTAAAGTTTTATATTTAAAATTCTTTTTCTTTATGAAGTTTTCTTTTTAATGTAAAGTTTTCTATTTCTCAAATTTAAAGCTTGTAGTTCTTGTTTCAACTTAATTTACTTTTCGAATATTTTTTCCACAATATCTCTTAAATCGGATTTTCTACGACCTTTGTGTTTTTAAAATTCCTACAAAACTTTCTCTAACAAATAGAGATTGTTCTTCTTGCTAAACAGCTTTCGATTTCATATCCTTCCCCACCCTTTTTTTCTGAATTTTCTCTGTGCAGGAAAAACTGTTGCTCTCCACCAGTCTCAATGCCTGAAATCGTGGAGGCAAGAGGACAGGGGGGGGGGGGGCTAAGTCTACCTCATCTTCAAGGGAAACCACCCAAAACCCCCCGAAACCACCCGAAACCATCTGAAACCACCAAGACCACCCAACCACAGGCAGATGCCTTCAATTTGGCAGTTTGCTGTGTCGCCAAATGTAGCACTAGGAAAAGTTTTTCCCCAAGCCTATGTATTTGTACCCGATATTCGTTGAATAAATGGGTATATTGTATCGTTGTAAAGTATGTATGGAGTATTTCAAAGTCCTGAATGCACCGGGTATCTCATAGTCGATGAATTGGGCCGTAGTGTTCTCTATTGTCTTTGTCTCTTCTTTATCGAAAACATTTTACATGGGTGCAGAAAAGAAAAGAAAGTCCTTTTTTTGGTTAGTAGTCCTGTTTATAAATGCCTCATATAAACAAAAATATTTAATTATGCTAAAAACATTTGAAATCATAAGTATACTAACATATTAATAACTAATACTAAAACGTTTGATAATATAAAATATATTCAGATAGTTATAGATTTAATATGTTATATTTATAGTTACTGTATATTTTTAAACTTCTATAGCATGCGTTTTATTAGGTGTATTTTCAGTGTGGGAAAAATGGTTTCCAAATGAATAATCATGTGTCCTTTGGGTCCTTGATGTTTTCATATACCTCTTGGTATTGGTATTGGCTGAAACTTTTTGCCATTCGTAAATTCACTTTCGACAGGCACAAACTTTTAACGCCAACTGTTGCCAAACATTGCAGACTTGTACGCATTTTCGATTGCTATTTGCTTGCCTATTGTCCTGATGCCCAGAAAATTTCAATGCCAGCATCTGGAATTTTCAGCACGGGATTCTAAGGTCTTGTTCTTGTTTTTTCTTTTGAGAGAAGTGTCGTCGTCACGTCATGTAATTGATTTAAAATTAGCACATTGCTTTGAAAATTTAAACTGTTTACATGTGCCTGGGGACAGCTGCTCTCGTAATGTTTCTGCTTCTTTGAGTTTAGCTATCCCTACACTTAAACTAATTTATTGCTCTAAGATTTTGCTAAATTTCCTTAATTTATATTTATTTACAGAACCTAAAAACGTTTTTATTCCTTTTAAATTTAAAAAAAGATTTATTCTGAGATTTTGCTATATTTTCCTTAATAAATATTTTGTATTTATTACAGAACCTAGAAACGTTTTTATTCCTTTTAAATTTAAAAAAAGATTTTTTCGGAGATTTGGGTAAATTTTCCTTAATACATTTTTTGTATTTATTTACAGAACCTAGAAAAGTTTGTAGTCCTTTTAAATTAAAAAAAAATATATTTAAATATTTACTATTTTTAATCTATTGGTAAAATAATTAAAAAATATATATTTATTTTAGTGTATTTGACATGTTTGACAATTTTTGTATGCCTAAAAGTCTTAAGAGCAATAAAATCATAAAAACTTTTTTTTTAAGTTCCACTTTAATACTTAAATCTAAAAAATTTTAGTTTGAATAATTTTAAAATTGAACAAGAAACGATGTAATCTTTTTTTTCAGTTATCACTTTAATTTTATAATTTAAACTTACCATTTTGCAGTTCATGTTCAAGAATTTTGGCAAGTGTGTTTGCCATCTCTACATTCTAGCCATTTCCGTCTCACTTTCTCTCCCTGCCCATGTGCTTGTGTAAGTGGGTGTTTGCCAGTGTGTGTTTATGCATGTTTAATGAACATGAATCCACGAGCCACCAGGGCAGCCCTGTAATCGCATTTCAATATGCTGCACCGCCAGTTTAAACTAAAAAAAAAATACAAGAAGTGGGTTGAGCACCGAGTTCAGTACCCAAAAAAAGAGAAAAAATATAAAAAATAAAGAGAGAAGGAAAAAACTGAATGCCGGTTACCGTGTCTTCCTTTCTCCAGTTGCAAACGGCAATTTAGTTTGCAGGGCAAACTTTTCATAGCCGCTCTGACCCGTAAACGAGGTCAGTGCAAAAAAACATTTTGAAAAATTCATATGCAAACGTATTTTCAGTTGCACCGTTGCACTGGCAACACACAGGTGCCAATGGCAGCACCACCAGGATTTGAATCGGAATCAGGAGCAGTATCCCTGCCCAGTAACAGTAGCCGACTTGCGGAAGCAGCGGGAAAATGGGGAGAGCGGGAAAAGCGGTCGAGGAAAAGGAAAACTTTTTAATGGCCAGCACACATACACCGTACCCCCTGCACACTTAATAGCACTCTTGCAGGCCAGTGTAATTCTTAGTCGCCCATGGGGCTCAAAGTCTTTCCCAGTTTCGGCGTAAAGTGAAACGTTTTGCTTTTTATTAGTTGGTAAACATAAAATATAATGAAAAAGAAGTTGCTTTTTACACTAAATTAAATGTGAATCAACATGTCTTTGGGGGAAAACCAAATGAAGTTTGTTCTGAGAACTAATTAATTTACCCACACTTCAAGTCTGTCATTTTAATTTATTCTAGTAGTAGTTTCATTAAAATTATTATTATGAAAATAATTTTAAAATAATGTAATAAATGTGCCTTAAAATATTTTGTGAAGTTGAGTTTGTCATCGAGAGAGGTTTCATAAAGAAAATATTATACTTAATTGGAATTTATTCTTGTAAATATTTTATATAAATTATTACTATGAAAATAATTATAAATTATAATTATTATTATTATAATTATAAACGTGCCTTGAAATATCAGCTCTACTTTACCAAACTCATTGTGCTTTTTCCTTACACAATAAATAGGGTCGACAGATTGTAATCGGCATGTAATCAACTTGACTTTAGCATTTCCACTTTTTAATCACTATGCCGGTGCTAATTGCTTGCCCAAAAAAACCAAAAGCGGAAGCTCTTCAGCCTAACATAAAGTGAAACATTTTCCGCCTTTCCGTTAGGCGTTTTTTTTTTTATTTTGTTGGGGGGGAATAAGACTTAACGCGGGCCACGGGTGTAATTGTTGGACGAGCTCTGTAACCCACGGGCTCTATGAGTAATTAGGGTCGGGGATTAGTTCAGTCGCCTTCGCTTCAATAAATTTTGGCCGTTGGCCGCCCAAAGGCAAAGTGAACCGGGCTCCCGGCGATGCTTATTTAAGGCTCAGCCCGGGTCACAAGGTGTTCCGCCTTAAAATGGCCTAAAAACGTGGGAATCCAAAGGGAAAGTACTGAAAAAAATGTATTGGAAATTTATAAAATAATTATAAAATATATAAAAAAAATACAATCCCTTTTGCTAGGTAAAAACAAGACTCGTTCCAGAATTTTAGTTTAAACTATTATATTTAAACAAATTATAAAATAATTATAATATGTATTAAAAATATAATCCCTTTTGCTAGGTAAAAACAAGACTCGTTCCACAATTTTAGTTTAAACTATTATATTTAAAGAAATTTAAAATAATAAGAATTTATTATTTGAGAAAAGAAATATTGTAAACATTAATCTAGAAATTAAAACAATTTTTAGCTTTTAATATGCATGAAATAGGCATTAATATGAAATGAATAAAAAATAGAGAAGTTAAGGAAAATATATTTTAAATTACAAAAAATCTATTAAAAATATACAGAAGTTCTTTAACTAATTTATTTTAATCTTAGCTACTTTATTTATTTTATTTGATAGAGGTATGAAATAAAATCAGTCTGAAAAGTACCACAACCAAATTTGAAATGCAATTCAAAAACTTTACCCAAGAGATGAAAACTTTGATCCTTGGATTTTCGTAGAGTGCAGGATGAGGGGAAGTGGCCTCTCACATTATGCCATCTCGTGTCCGTTGACGGTGATGTATGTACGTGTTTCGGCTTTGCTTCCGTGATAATTTTCAAACTTTTTGCACCAATTATGTGCACGGCAGCGCGATATTCTCTTAGCCATCTCGGCGTTAGTGAGCCCATCTTTGTGTGCGAGTGTGTATGGGTGTTGGCCTTTTTGTGCCTGTAGTTTATGCTCATTACGTGAGTGCTGCGCGCATCAGACTCACAAATTGTTGTACAAGAAAATGGCAGCCGCTGGCGTTACACGGAAAAATACATACAAAAACAGAGGCATGTGCCTCAAACGCCAAAAGGACCTCCGGTATATACGGCTATATATAGATTTCTTGCCTGGATGCAAAATCCTCGAGTTTAATTTCCACGTAAATTCCTGGCCATCGAAAATGAAACGTGTCCACGGGGCGTATACGCATTATATAGTTGACCAATTTGCAAAGGAGACGCTTGCCCACTTAAACTATGAACGATTGAAGGCTGCTATTTAAATAAATACCGTAAGTGGCAAACGGAAATCATTAAATGCTCGGCCGTTTTTAATTAAATTCAGGTTAAGAGGAAATCGTGCTCACGGGGCGTATGCGCGTTATTTAATTGACCGATTTGTAGCTCTTAAGCTACGAGTAATTTAAGACTTAATTAAGAGTATTTACGGTAGAACGAAGAAGAAGAACGAAGTATTTGCAAATATTTAAGCATTAAGATTGAGGGTCCCCCGGGCGTATGCGCAATATTTATTTGACAAATTCTACTCTCTTAAACGCAGTCGACTATTTTATAGCCATTTATTTATGATCTCAGAAAAAGCAATTAAATTGTAAGCAGTTGATTAAATTCAAATAAATTTGGCACACAATTTGGGGCGTGTCCCCGGGGGCGTATGAGCGTTATTTAAATAGCCAAGCTGTGAGCAATTTAAATCACAATTTTAAGTGCCCGACAGAAACGATTTAATCATCCTAAATGTTAGCTAAATCTAGAAATATTTATTCCACATTCTGTACTCACAATTTCCCCTTTTTCGCAGCTCATAAATCAGGGCTTTAATCTGATTTTGAAGACTTAAGAACTTAATCCTCAAAAAACCAATTCCAACTAAAATGTTGGCTGCCGGGTCGGCCACGCCCACTGAATAAGTAATTTAACACGGCAAACGCACGGCTTTAGTTTGCCACACAGTTTTCCCTTTTGTTTGGTCCGCTTCAGGGGGCAAACGGAAAATATAGAAGAATATAAAATAATCTAAAAGAATATCAACTGCAGCTTTAAAGGCGCATAAACTTCTGGGCAGGCCTCCCACCATCCAGCTGTCTATTTTGGCAAAGGCGAAAAGTGGAAGAAGAATGGGACTTCTTATTTTACTCAAGTGCCGTGTCGTTAGTTTCAACCTGCACTAAAAAAAATTTTTTTTTTTATTTTCACTATTTAAAATCTTTTTTCTTGACCATAAAAATGTTCTCTATATTAAGTTATTTTCCCATATTTAGATTTAAATTATTATCATCAGAATTGTTGTATATAATGAAAAAAAATTAATTATTGTTTCAACTAAATTATATTATATTTTAAAAATATAAAACTATTGCCTTGGATATACTTTACCATACTTTTTAAGTTGTTATAAGAAAACAAAATTTGTGATTTCAAATTTAAACTAATCTAATCTAATTTCAGTGCAAGATCATCTCAAAAAGACAAATTAAACGAAAATAAGTTTTCTTTGCTCTTAAAACTTCAGCATAGAACATTCGAATTTGCTTAAAATTTTAGCATATTTACAAAAATAATTGGGCAATGCTCTTTGTGTATATTCAAGTTGGTTTTAGTTTTAGAGAAAATGTTCAGTATTTTCGTTCGAGTGTGTGAAAAGTAGGCAGGGCAAACTGTATAAACTCTCGAGTGAAACTGCTGGCTGCTTTGGCAGGAAACTTTCCGCTGCATTTTCATTGGAAATCCGAACGAAAATTCAAACTCAAACCCAAGCCCAAAAACCGGGGCTAAATGTCTCGTCGAGCTGATGCTGCTGCTGCCGAGCTGAGGATACATTTTGTTTGTTTACTTTGAAATTGTAAATGGATTAGCCGCACTCCGAGGCGCGCCAAGCCTGACAAATTGAATTTGTTAGACTCGAGAGAAGTTTTTGGCAAACTTTTGCGTGCATGGTTGGATATTGGACGTGGCCGGAGTGCTGGAGTGTCGGAGTGCCGTAGTGCTGCAAGCCATTGCCCATAAACCTCGAAACAAAAGTTTGCCCTGCCGTCTAGCGGGAGTGTTGCGAAATAAATTGCCATGCCGTAGGTGACGGCCCGAGCCAAAGGGTTTTCATCCCCGTCCCCAAAACTATTTCCCCCCCTCCTTCCAAATCATCAATAAGGTGATACTTTAAAAGGGAATCGCCAGAAACAAATACCGGATTAACCTTAAACTTGGCAGCTATCGAAAGTCAACAAATGACTGGCAACCAAGGCAAGATGGGTATGTTGAAAGCTGGTTCACGGAATTTCCTTTGGGAGGGATTTCCTTGATGGCAAACTATTCCCGACTGATAGTCATTAATAAGGTAATAATTGAAGACCCATCGGCAGCAAACAAGATTGTAACAAGCTTGAGCTTAAGTAACTTAATCCTAAAGCTAAAAAAAAATCATACAAATTTAAGAATTATATAATTTAAAAAATGAGATCAACACAATTTCCATTTGAGATTATTCTTATCAATAATGAAATACTTAATCACAAATAAATTTAGTGCTAGAAAATATTATAGATATAGATAGATTAAACTCAGACATTACCAATATTTTAGAAATTTCTTGTAAAAAACATAAGTTTTATAATTATTTATAAGTTGATCAAAATAAATTTCTAATATCGACATATCTGCTTATTTATTTTTGTTCAGGTTGGAAAAGTTCTTGAAACTCATATTATACCTATGTCGATTATAACTCAACAGATGTGTAGTCTCCGGAAAATGTGCGACACGATAAAATACATCTAGCGGCATTGCAGGTATCTAGTGCTAAGACAGCTATTGAAAAATCATAATTTATAAATAAGTAGATTATTAAAATAAAAGAAGATGTTTACCAATCAAAAGAATAATAATGCAGAGCTTCATGCCGGTGATCACCGCTAGGGAATTCCGAATAAACTAAAAGGTGGCTCGCACCGAATAGTCTCTAAAATATGGGAAATACCATTTAAAATAAAATTCGTTTCCACACTCATTTCTCATTTCCATGCAAATAGGCAATAGATGCAGCAGAATATTTTATAACAGGCCAAACTTTGCCTCATTAAAAACTGAATTTATTTATTTTTATTTTGCTGCTTTGAGAAAGAAAATTGTATCTGTGCAATTCAATAATTTTAAAAATCTTTGAAAAATAAAAGCATATAAAATACTGGTATTTTGGTCTTACTTATTTAAGAATTACCTACTTTTCGTTCATTAGTTTCAAAATGAAATATAATGTGCATAATGTTTACTACTGACATAAGTAGCCAACTTGTCACAATCCAAATATCCTTAAAGTCCCGCCTGTGGCAGATGACTAAAGTACAATGCATTTTAACCAGTATTAGCCGAATTCAATTGTGCAACTTCAACTGTTGCTGGTGGGCAAATCCCAATTTAAGTCCAAAGTGGTTAAGCTAATTGAATCGCTTCGGCACCGTTGAGCCAAAAGTGAAGGGGCCTCATTGCGATATGTAATATATGTAATCCCGCCTTTAATAGAAAACCCTTTTGGACAAAACTTGTGCTGGGGCCAGACCAGAATGTTGCTTACCCTTTACATTTCCCCCTTATGGTCCTGTTCGTCATTTACATTATTATGATGAGATGCAAATCTCGTTAAAGGACACTTCAGGCCCCGCCCCTCGCGTCCCGTATAGAGACTACTACACTTCAATATGTGTGCCATATGCCCCTCTATATCTTGGCAGCCACATCCACATGGTTTTCGCCCCGATTTCGGATCCTCTCCTCCCCAATATCCCTTTCCCCGTGTCTGTGTGTTATTCTTATGCAAATTACATTTCCTGTGTTTGAGCTACAGCTTGTAGCTACATGTGTATGCGTGTGCCAAACACATACACAAAAGGAAAAAATGGCATCTTTAGGAGTCTTTGAAGTCCTTGCCATTAAGGAATCAAATTTATTTGTCTGCTGTAAATTTTTAACTTTCCTTTCTGTTTAAAAGTTGTTTTAAAAATTAATTTTCCTTAGACTTTTTGATTTTTTCATATCTACCTTAATACAAAAGTGTTTTCAATTATTTTCAGAAATAATTTAAAATTGTTTCACTATTTAAAAGAAATTCCAAAAAAATTGAAAATTGTTTCATTATTTGATATAATTTCAGAAATATTTGGAAATTTTTAATTTTTAATAGAAGTCTGGTGATTATACTTTTTCAGAATCAGATCTTCTTTAAAAATAAAAAAAATATTATTTTATAAACAAATTCTACATTTTGGTTAAGAAAATGTGAAAAATTTAATAAAAGAAGTGTCGTAATTATACTTTTTAAGAATCAAATCTTCTTTAAAAATAAATAAAAAAATATTTTTAAAAAAAATTCTAATTTTTTGCTTAGAAAATGTGAAAAATTCCATTTCCAGTGCATATGAACGCCATGGAATATTTTGCATACCCACATATAGCTAAAAAATATTCTACAATTCTTTTGTAAAAGTCAACAACAGACGGACGAAGCGCTCATAAATGTTTTCGCTTGTCAGCTCGTCCTCGTCCTCTCCCTATCCCTTTCACTCGCCGTCCGACCGTCCCTTTCTCTCATTTGCATCTGTCTATCCGTTTTACATTTCCATCTCTGTCTGTCGTCTGTCGCTGTCTCTTTCTCTGGCCTGGCCGTATGACATATTTGTTGCTGCTGACTTTGCTTAGTATCTTATTTGCATTTGTAAACTTTAGTGTGCCATTTTGTTCATTTGTTTTTTTGAATGTCCCACTGATTTTGCATTTTATATCCCCTCGCACACACACGTGCACACATTTATTATATTTATTTGAAACTCATTAGCTCTTAAGGGTATTTTTCCCTCCCATTTTCGGTGGCACAAATCAAATGCAGCATCAGCGCATTATTCACTGGCATGTGAAATGATTCAAAGGTATAACGAACATTCTGCTGGGTTCGGTTTGTTAACTTTCCAAAGCTCAATCATATGCAATTTACATTTTGGAGGGGATTTTGTATTGATTTTGATTGACGTGCTGAATTGAAATCAGAAGTCGACAGATTCATTTATGGATAATTAAAATAGTGTTCGTTAGTCTGGGGTGAAATGCTATTTGAAAAGCTAACTCATGCATAACAGGTATTGGAAATGGGTGTTGCATATATTTGGAGTTTAACCAAATTGAATTGGAATTGATCTGTTGAATAGTTTTGGTTTCTTAATGAGTTTTAAACGGTGATTGTCATGTGTGAAGTAATTATTCATTATTATACAGAGTTGTAGGTAATAAGACTATAATATGTCGTTTTTCATTAGATAATGTTTATTTATATTAAAGGTTTGTATTAAAAACATATTTTATAACTTTTCTATAGAAATAAGTTAAGTTTTATTTGAACCAATCCATTCTAATCGCCCTAAAAAGAGTACCAAAACTTCGCCTTCGGCTTAGCCTAACTATCCAGTCTCTATTCGAAAGCACTTTCTATTGTGGTTCTTATTTTTATTTGGTTTTTGGTCCTGGTTAATGGCCACCAGGCTGCACGTCTGACAATTGGAAAATTGGAAGTTAAAACCATTAAATAAATGAGTGTCACACTGCTGGGCGGGTGAAAAAGAGTGGAAAGGCAGCGGGGAGTGCGACACAATCACATTTCAGTTGATGCTTCTGCCGAATGCTATTTGGGTATTTTTATCTCTTTCGATTTACCCAGTCATTCGGGTGGGGGTTTCCAAAAGGGAAAGGAAAAGCGAAAAGAGGGGGTTAACCACTTTGATTCGCCCTCGATGGAAAGGCAAAACATCAGCAGACCGAGCACACGGAGAGCCCTGTTTGAAAGTCAACAGTTTTAACCTAATCACAGAGGATTTTATTGCCGCCTCACACAAATCGATACGAGCGGATTCGGATGTGGATGCGGATGTGGATGCGGATGCGGAAGGAATGGGAATCGGAAACGCAATGGAGCCGAAGGTCCTTGGCAACCATTTTGTGGGCGGACCGCAGAATCTGCAGGGGAATCATTAGGTTGCTGCGTAAGAATTTTCCGGGTGCGTTAAGTGCCCCCCGAAAGGACCTTTTTGGGGCTTTTCGGGTGCACTATAAAAATAAGTAATCCTCTATTTGGCCAATAAAGTTTTTGGCCGAGGAAAGACTTGATAAAAGCCAAAATTAATCTTCCAAGTACTTATTTTAAGTCTGAAATATCGTAAAATACTTTTTTAAGTTTAAGGTAGTAAATCCTGAATATTTTAAACGAAAGTATTTTGATATAAAATTGTTTTAAATTCTTTTGCATATCTTTTTTATCACTTTATTTTTTAAAAAAATCCAAAATAGAGTTTATTATGAGTAAAAAACTTGAAATACCTGAAATATTTTTAAAATCTTTGTAAGTTTAAGGTATTATATAAGGTACTATCCAAAAAGAAAGCTCCAAAACAGATTTCATTATGAGTTAAAAACTTGTATTACTATTATTTTGTGAGATATATATTAAAATATTTGTCCAAAACTTTTTAAAGAATATCTTTTCCATTTTTTTTAGATGATATACATTTTTCCAAGTGTGGGTATAGGTCTCACATTCAGCGCGAACGGGCTGTTTAGCCCGGCCCTAAATGTTATTTATCTCTAGATTAAATGGATTTGTGTGCAAAATTGTCTATTTAACTGGGGCCCAGGCAGCAGCTTTAGCATTCGCATCGTCATCACCAGCTTTGGTATCACAGAATCAGCAGCACTTTCGGTTCTCGAAAGTGGCAGGAACTTCATTGTTTGAACTTTTCACCGAATACGTGGGCGTTTGATTGAGTTTCAACAAGGGTCGCCTTGTCCTCGTGCCCCGGGCGGAGATTTGTGAAAGGCCCCACCCACTCGGTCACTTTCCCTCTTTACCCCTTCGAACCCTTGCGACCTGTTCAGTTTCAGTTTCTATTGTCAATTAGAACTGACAAGTGGCTGTCTATATGGGCAAAAGTGTTCGTGTTTATTTCCTTTAACGGCCTTGGTTGACAAACGCATTCAATGGGTTAACCGGATCCCAGTATTTCTCCTCCAAAGTGATGGTTGAAAAAATGGTAGCTGTGTTGAAAATGTGTATTATAAAAATATATTGTAAAAATATATTATAAAAATATTAAAATACAAAGAAAATAATTTGGTTTTTATTTTATAATTTTAGTTATTTTTTTTAATATTTTACCTTACCTTAGAAAAAGGTACATACGTCATCTCTACTAGAAAACCACTTGAAGTTTATTGGTCCAAACATGGAAATTCATTGAATGCGCCTTGTTGAATAGTTGTATATTTCTTCCTTTGAATTCATAGCTTCTTGTTATTCAACTCTTTATTTATGTTCGTTAGTTGAAGAGTGCGATAGGTAAATTGCTATAAATATTTTTCCAGAAATCTTTAAAAAATCCCCAAAATTATTTTATGCCGACATATGTTCACGTTTTCGTGGGATCTCAAAGTATTTTTGGGGCATTTTTTTATTGGCAAAGTTCAATGGTCTTCTTGGTAAATGTTGGCGCCTAGATACGTGCGTTTTTCTGGCAATTCTTGCGGATTGTCCCACAAAGAGGTCACAAATGTGATAAATTTTTCAGCATACCCGGCAGTTCCGCCATATGCGGATATTTTATGGGTCGACTTCTTTCAGCATTTCTTTGCTTTGTTAGTCAACACTGGCGAAGCTCGGAACGAGGAATCTAAGATTCCATTTACCATTTCTTTTTTTACACTGACCGAACAAATTTCTATTTTATTTTCTAAAAATGTATGTGGCCTAATTCTTTTAGTTAACAAAAATTTTTCAAGGATGCAAATTTTCTTTAATTTTTTTATGGATTTATTTTTTTTTTCTACCAATATTATTTTTTTGGTTTTTGAAGACTTTTATTTATTGAAGATTGTTTAACCAATTTGTAATTTTTTTCAGTTAAATTTTCTTAAACTTAACAATTTTATTTTTTAATATTGTAAACTAATTTTTGGTAAAAAAATCTTGAGTATACGTATTATTTTTTTTTAATTTAATAAAACTTTATTTTTTGCTAGTGCAATTTTCCCGTTCAATGCTGCAGCCAAACAATGGCGGCTGCGTTGGGAAGAAGCTCAGCTTACGACCAGATGCAGTGGACCAGCAAACAGACAATGGCCCGAAAAAATGCCAGAAGAAGAAGAAACCCAATTCAAAATAATAGTCTAATAAACTTACTTAGCGTGCGCACAGCTGATTAGCCTGCCCGGCTTTCCCGGCTTTCCACTCTCTTATGGCAACTGCGTTGGAGATTTTCCCCAACTTTTTTTTATTTTTTGCTGTTGGTTGGTTGGTGCTAGCTCATCTTAAAGCCAATTTCCCGCCCTCGCACTCCAGCTGGGGGAAAATTTTATTATTGCGCTTCTGCAGCTGGCCGGGGCAACAAAAACGTTCGCCGCGGTCGTTTGCTTAATGCGCCGCGTGCCTTTCGCCCCGGTCCGATCCGCCAGATAGCCACGGCTATATAGCCATAGCCATAGCTATAGCTATAGCCATGGCGATGAGCATGAGGATGAGGATGAGGATGGCCGTGACGATGGCCTTTCTGTGCTTATGGCTGAGAAATGCTTTCTTTATGTATTAATAGTACTTTCACTCCCTTTAGCACTCGAAAGTCGGGCTAAGGATGGCAGCGTGATTGGAGCATAATGGCTTAAGCCCCCTGAAGTTTGAGTTAATGGCTGATGGCAGGGACTTCATAAAGCACTAATTGAGTTTGCTAAATTTTCTAAATTATGTCTTTATTGGGAAGAAACATGTTAAAGTTTGGCATGTTGTGCCAAAACGTTTAATCTGATTTTTAAAAAATATTTAATGAGAAATAAAATTGGTAGTTGTTGTATAAATAATAAAAGCATCAACATAAAAAATTATAAAAATACTATTGTAATTAAAATAACCACACGTTTTCAATTAAATTCAAATGGCTTTAGGCTCATTGATATGAAAATTAATTTTGGAACGTCAATCAATGTGTTTGAAATTAACTTTCAATCAAATGCAAGTGTCATGCTAATAATGAAGACATGTTTATGAAGATGAATTTTGGGAAAAACATTCCATTCAAAAAAAAAAGCAAACTAAAATTGGTTTAAAGCCAAAATCATTCACTCAAAGCAATGAAGCTTTTATTTTAGTCAACAGCCCATTTTAAATCGATTTTAATCTGATTTAAAGAAGCTCCAAAAACAGAAATACTATTAAGAGTGCTTTTAAATAAAATTCACACTATACTGACGAAAATTTGGCAATAAAATGCGAATGATTCAACTAATCAAAATGTCGTTAAAAATATTTGCATAGCCAGGAGAAAGAGAATCTTGATTTAAGTAAATAAACAATTTATTTGCTTTTATTTGGCATGCCAAAAAAGTTTGTTTTTTTCTAAATACGAAAGAAAAAATGGAGATATAGGATATAGATTTTCAAGTCCTAATAACTTTATAAGCAATGTAAAGATAAATGTTGCAATACGATTCCTAGTTAAATTAAATGTAAATTTCAATTAAAATTAAAAAAGTGCAGTGAAATGATTAATATTCATTAAAAAATGACAGCTTACCCAACATATTGAGTGAATTATTATGCATCCACTTAGCGACTTTTCCCTGAAAGGTAATAAATAACCAACCAAATAAATTCAAAATTACACGATTTTATAATTGTGTTTTGCAGCATGTTGTGCAGACGTGGCTGCTGGGGAATAAGTGCATAAATAAATTATGAAAATTTCCCAATCCCCAGCCTTCAAATGCGATCATCACGCTACCATCACTGGGCTTTGAAAGGAGCCATCACCGAGGAACCAGCGGCGGGGCAACTGAGCACCAGAGCACATTTATCCGGGAACGACTTCGGTGTTGTATCACGTAGTAAATAATTCCTTTGTGGCATTGTCTTGGTTGGCTTTGCAGCTTTCGGCTCTCGTCCTGCCGTCCTGCCGTCCTCTCTCATCCTTTTGTCGCCCAATCTCTCCCTGAAATCCCCGAAATCCCAGAACTCCCCGAACTGCCATCCCGCCGTGGTCTAGTGGGTGTTTACGTGCTTTGAGAGGGGTGAAAATTGGTCTAGTGGAGGATTGCGGGGTTGAGTCTTTTATTGTTACGTGGCAAATACAACATAAAACGAACGTGTAAATGTTATTTCTTGATTTATTTCCGCGGTGCATGCAGATGCTTACGCCATCCGATTTTAAGGTTTCTGCCCATTCCGAAACCGAATCCGAATCCGACTCCCCATCCCCATTCAAGGCATCCTCGATAGGTTACGTATACGTACGTATACGTAATGTGGCGGATTTTCGTTTCGTTTTCGCTTTGGTACAACGCGAAGCTTCGGCAAATATAAAATATTCCGCTTACCTTGCACAAATATTTATATATGGTCGGTACATAATATAAAATTACTGCATGTCTCTATATATGTGTGCACATACGTGTGCCCGCGTGCCTGTCACTGTGTTGGTCTACGTGACACTGTGTGAGTGTTTATGTTTGAGATGGCAAATTTTCTTTTTTGTATCTGTGCCATTTATTGTGTTTTTCGCTTATGCACCCTGTAAAACAGGATGTGGGATCAATATGCTCTAGGGAATAATGCAAATGCAACATGTAACATGAGAAATATTATTTTAATTAATTTACTTGTAAGTGAATTGTTTAATTAACATTAAATGTATATTATAAAGATTACAACACTTTAATTAAATCAAATTGCTTTTACCTGATGAATTTTTTATTTAATTTTAATTAATTGATTTTACTAGTTTTTACTTCTGGCTAAAAAATTTAAGAAATAAATTTCAGTAAAAGGATTTTTTATTTAGAATGTAATATATAATTATAGATAAATATTTTTATTTTCTAACTCATAATATTTAAATTTTACTTAAAAATTAATATAATATTTTATTTGTTATATTCGTTTATTAAGTTTAAAAAGGAATGCAATTAAAGAGTTTTATAATTTAGTAAAAAATATTTAAATATAGATTTATAATATTTTTTCAAATCTAAGAAATGTCAACTGCATTTAAATTACTTAATTTCTTGTTAGCAAAGTAAACGGAGAACTGTGTGCTTTTCTGATTTCCCTTGCTTAATATGTTTTATTAAAATATCTATAGGGTATTTCCTCCACTCACCTGTTATTTCGCCAGCCTCTCCATCCTGTGTTTGTTTCAGTATTTTGTAATTTTTGTCTCGCTTTTGTTCTTCTCTGGTTTTATTTCTTCTTTTTTTTGCCTGTTGTGTGCTGGCTGTTCGGCACAAAAGCAAACAATTTTCATGGGTGCAGGCGACTTTACATAGCCCGCTCTTTGCCCTTTCCCTTTCCCTTTCCCTTTCCCCATTATATTTCCCTTTATCTGGCCCGTCTAGGCAAATGCCCCCATGGCTTATATTTACCTCTCGGCTTAAGCCAAGGCGAGACGTTTGTCTCTTGGCCGCCAGTTTTGTTTTCGGGTTTTGGGGTCTGCTGATGCACCGGCAAAAAATATTCCCAAAAAATCTAGAATTTGCAATACATTTCTGACTGTTAGAAATACAAAAACAGAAATTAAATTAATTTATATTAAGTTACTAGTGTTAAAAACACAAAAATTGGTTGAGATGAGATTTTAAAATAAACCTTTAAATATATTTATACATTTTTTAGTAGTTCCAAAGAATAAAAAATATACAAAAATATTGTTCTTCAATTTTTTATTTTTACATACACAATAATTGGTAGAGATAAGTTTTTGAAAGATTCCAATAAATATATTTAGTCGGTTATTAGTAGGTCCAAAGAAGAAAAGTTGTGCAAATAAATTGTTCTTTAATTTTTAAAGTTTAAAATATTCCATTACTTATTTAATTTTTTCTATTGTAAGGGATAGGTCCAATAATTATTTTTATCTAAAAAAAGATAATTTATTAAAACATTTTTTCCACTGCATAGGTTGAGCTGGTTTTATTGTTGTTGGGTGAGGTTTTGGTTCCGTGTTTCGCCTGTTGACGCAAATTGCCAAAATTGCCTGCGGTTGTGTTTACATGGCGAATGTAACAGACAACAGACAAGTGACAGCCGCACGCACCGAATTCAAATAAAAGCCAATGCCAATGCCGTGTCTACAAGTGTGAGGGGGGAGATGGGGGGGGTGGGTTGGAAAAGTGGGTGGAAAATCGGGCGGAAGGCCATGGAAAATGCAGGACGAGTCAGCAATCGTGCGGTACATTATTTAATTTTGACATGTGCTTGGGGTTTTGTCATCTGTATGTACAGCTGGCCATGTAAATACCAATTGGCAATTCAAATTCGGGCTAATGTGCTTTTGATATATGGATTGAGGTTTCCGAAACATCCGTCACTAAGTAAGTACATCTATATATCTATATATATCTACTGTCTACATGTATGCATTGAAATAGATTCCTGCCCCAGACTCATTTGCGGCTATCAACGGTAAGGCGTCTTTGATGATTTTATTGGCTTTCGGTTGGCTTTTTCGATAAATCATTTGCATTTATGGCATGTGACAAGTCCTGCCTGCCGTTCTATCCTCCCATCTCTATCTCCATTTCTCTGTGTGTCTCTCTCTAATGACGACCAGTTTCGATCTGGATTGATGGCACTTCCATTAAACATGGATTCAAATCGAGTGCTTTCCGTTTCCTGTTCGGAATGCAGAACGGTTCACTTTAATGTTGAATCGAATATGGGGCCGTATTTTCGGGATTATTTTGAAGTGTTTTTGGTCAGGGAATTTAAGCGGTGAAAGATAGATTTAAATTCTGGATACCACTTCAAACAAATTTAGTCAGTTCTAGAAATCTTTAGTCAGTTCTCGTAATAATTATTAAATAATTACCCATAATAATTTTCATTCGATGAACTCATGTTGCCCTCGATAGCTTCAATTCACGTTTACCTTTATTATTTTCAGTTTGTTAAGGATCAATTAAAACGTTCGAGGTAACAATGGCACTTTTTATTGTTTGCCCGATATCGCTTGTTTCTCTTGATAGTTTTTCCATTGCCCTTTGACTGCTGAAAATATTTTCCCATTTTCTTTCAACTTTTTCTCCGGTCGTTTGGCTTTGTTGTCTGCACTTTCCAATCTCCTTTCGGTTTTCCTCTCTCTCTCTATTCTACTTCGGTTTTGTGTATTTTTTGTGCAACGTTTGCCAATGGCCATTCACTTCACGAGACATGGATTTGATTGCTCCGATGCTTTTCACTGTCTCTCCTCCTCATCTTAACCGATTGACTACTGGTGGGCGAGATATCGACCAGTTCTGGTTAAAATTAAATAAGGCTAAATGAAAATGAATAAGGTTTATCATTAAACGATTTTTATTACACCCAAAAAATGTCGATATGAAACGTAGATCGTTTTTACATAATGTAAAATCAATTTTAAGTTGATATGCGGCCAGGTAAATTTGATATGCTCGAAAAGAGTATTTCATGTAAAAACGATATGCGTGTAACCAAAAATTTACGTGCGCATATCGATTTAACGTCGACATTTTGTGTTTAGTATTAACTATCGATTCATAAATTTTGATTCTGGAGGTCTGAAATATATAAATTTAATTTTTAATTTTAAAGCCTTTTAGAGAAGATGACTTTGAATTTTTGGAACACAAATTGTTTATCTTTGTAGAAAACCTATTAAATTGTGTAAATATATATTCTTCTGTTCCAGGCTATTGGTGGGTTAACACCGCTCTGCTCTGCTCCTCGATTATTGCTCTGTTGAATGGTGCTGCCAAGATATAAATTTCAACAGTATACTTTTTTCACCCACTTTATACTTTCTATATTTTTTTTCGTTCTTCCCTGTTTTTGTGGCTCAAAAGCAAATCTGTGTAGTGGGCGCTTGTCCTTCCGCTTATCGAAGGCTCCTCAGATCCCAGATGCTTTTTGCCTTTGCCGCTGTTCCTGCCGAGCCTCAATAAATCTACCATCCCATATCTCTCTCTCTCTCTGGGTCTTGCTTTGGTGTTTTTACAGCATCAACAACAAAATAACTCAAAGTGTCATCCAAACTCTTGAAGTCTATTGTGTTGGGCCTTTGTTATAAATATTTTTCCCCCCGACTCCCCGATTCTTAAAGCCCTTTGTCCCGCCGGTTATCCTTACAAAACGTTTGACGATTGCAGCGATTGTTGTTGTTGTTGTGGGGGTTACACGTGTTTCCAGGGGCGTCATTATTTTGTCGTGCTTTCAGATGAATCGAAGCAATATGCAATACCCCACTATGCCTCTTCGAGTGGCATTTTTATTAGGTGTATGGCTCTGTAAATCACTACGCCACCCACTCAACTACGTACTCATATAGAAAGCCGAAACATACACGTTGGTGCACTGGGAAAATTAAGGATGCATAAAAAAATTGTATATCCTTAGAGTATTTTTTTTGGAGATACAATTTTAAAAAATTGATTTTTTTAAAATTTATTTTAAAATAATAAATAAATAATAAAATAAAATAAATATTATTTTTAACAGTTCTATTGTATTCCATTAAAATATATCTTCTTCTCCGACTGTATTCCTGCTTATATACCTTATTCATGGTATTTTAGCATTTGATAACAATCTAAACAAAATGTATGACATTGTGGGGCTCCCATTTGTGCGAAGTGGGTCGCCCACGTAACGTGAAAGGCGAACGGGAAGGCGAAGGCTCAACAAGGCGCCGCCAAAGACCCAATTCCCATGCATATTCGTATTTTTTTTCCAGGGTCTCCAAAGACTTTGCCCCTGCTCTGGCCCATTCCTTTATGTATTTTATGTGTTACCCACTTCAAGTTGCGCTGGAACTTATTACGTATTATAAATCATATCATGGCCTGACATTATGCTTAGCATACAATTTGCCAAGGACCGACCTTTTCCCACTCTGTCTTCCTTCAGCGCCGAAGGTCAAATTTAAAATGTGTACAAAACTTTCACGGCATGTTTTTGAGTACCGTTTACAAGTAAAGTATTTCCATGAGCTGATTCATAGATTTTCAACACTTTAAGGTGGCAAGAAAACTACTATTCTTAACCATAAAATACTCCCATAAATTGTTATTCCCATCATAATAAACAACATTCAATTTAATTGGTTTCATCGCTTTGCATACCAATTTTGGGTTTATTTTTAAACATAAATTTAAATAAAGATTTTATAGTATACATTTATGTGGCAACGTTATGACATTAGCTAAAGTTGAACCTCCGTCTGCGATTGCGATGCTTTCGGGTCTTGTGTTGCAAATACTGTTTTCCATATTTTTTTTTATTTAAACAGCAGCGTGCCTGGGTTGACAATTTACATAGGCTAATTAGCATATATATCACATACTTCCTAAACTAGGAGCTAAAACTAAAAACTAAGACGTGTCTCGAGTGGTTTCGATTTATTCTCTTACTCGCTTCTAAATAAGATTTGGTATTATATTTCTCTTAAATCAAGGTTTAGGTTTAAAAAAAGTGGACTTCCCGTGGAGGGGGAAAGTTTTAAGTATGTACATTACATCATTTGCGTTTGTTTAGTAATAGTAACTCTTGTTTCGTTTGTATTTAAATATTTTTGCGTAATTTCATAAGAATACTTTGATTTTGTTGCTGCGGAAGTTCGTTGCTTATATTTTCGTGTGGTTTTACATTCGTTTTTTGTATTTTTTTTTTGTGTTGCAAGTGAAAAGTGAAAAGTTAAAATGAGATCAATACCAAACAAACAAAGGCAAAGGCATTAGAAAGGCTAAGGTATTTGGTATTCCTATCTAAGCGATTAAACTGATTAATGTTAGAGTGACCAGGCCAGGCTTTAACGCATCGATAACACTTTAATTCAACGGTCTGGCCACACTCAAAAAGCAAACAACATTGTAGTTGGAAAACGGCGGAACGGATTACTTAGGACCTAAATTACTCTTCATTTTAGCTGTATTGTTAGTAGTATTTCGAAAGATCTCATGCTTAGATGCTGTGGTCCAGAATGGAGACCGGATCGTAGGAACGTTTCTTAGCGCGCTGCAGGTAAATATAGAAGCCCATGACCACGATGGCAATGGAGGCTAGAACCGCGTAGGCCAGCAGCCAGTAGGAAAAGTTGTTGGATTGATTGAGCACCTCCACGACATTCGGTTGGTCGAAGGCATTGTTGCAAACATTGGTGGTGGCGGCCACTGGTGGTGCAGCAGTGGTGGTGGTGGTGCTACTGGCTATCAACTCGGCACTTTGCTGTGTGGTCAGTGGATCGGGCAACAGTGGTGGCAAAGGATCTTCCTCTGTTTCTGGTTCTGTGTCAAGTTCTGTTTCGGTTTCTGTTTCTGTTTCTGGTGCCTCGGACTCATCCACATAATCCCCATAGGCCTCGTTCGGCATTGGTGCACACTTTGGCCAGCAGACCGGACAACAGGTGTCCTTCAGCATCACCTGCCGCTCGCTGGGACAGTTGAGGTTGCCGCAAAAGGACATCGTGCACTTGGGCTCCCCCTTCTCGCACTCGCACGTCTGGCAGTTCTCCGTCCACGTCTCGCCGTCCTTGTAAAACATTCCCGAAATCTTCGACTGGCACACACCCTCGGCCCTGTCGTCGCAGTCCTTGTGGCAAATCTTCAGACCCGACTCGCACTTGCAGCGCTGGCACTGCTTCAGCCAATGGTACTCCGTGTTCCGCACCACCGTGCAATTGGGCTCCGTGCGGCAGTCGTAGGTGCCGCAACATTCGCCCGGCGTCTGCATCTTCTCCGCCACCAGCTCCACCACCACCAGCTCATCCGCATCCGAATCCGTGTCGCAGTCCGGAATGTAGCAGGTTTTGCACACGCACTTCCGGTTCACACAGCAGCGCACATAATCCTCATCGGAGATCAGACTGCTATTGTAGGCCACCGAGGCTATCGATGTCGAGTCCCCCGACGAAATATCACCTGGCAGCTCCACCGCATTCGACTTAATCAGGTCCACCGCAAGTAGATTCTGGCGTATAGAACTGTCCGCCGGGCATTGCATTTCGCCATCCGGCGGGCATTTAATCGACTCACACAAATCCGGCAAAGGCAACGGCTCCTGGTCAACTGTAACGAAATTATGGTGGGGTAATTTCAGCCGTTAGTGGTGGTCAATAAAACATGAGGGTCTCAGTTGTGCAGCTTAGGTGCACTTAAGTGGGAGGGGGGGAAAAGAGGGCGCCTAATGGAGGTCACCTCGAAAGTAGTGCAGCCTTATTTATGGCAAAGTGCGGGATTTAAGTTTGCACGACTAGAAAATAACAATGATGTTGGGGGTGGTAAGCGGGCTTTTAAGTTCCGAGAAAACTATACATCTTTAAGGGGATAAAATTAAATGAAGAACTTTAAGTCGTATACTTAATATTAAAAATTGTATAAATATTTAAATATTTATGACTACAAATTTTATTATTAACGAGAGAATAGATAAATAAATAAATACATTTTTGTTATCACTTTAAAACATTAGAAATCAAAAAGTATTATAAACCAAATATTTATATATATATTAAATATTAATTATATTAAACATTTAAGTGCATATAATTTAAATTATAAAATTCCTTACTCACTTAAAAACATTAGAAAGGCAAAAAGTATATTATATAAAAAATTTTAAAAATTTTTAATATTATTTATATTAAATATTCAAGTGTTTAAAATTTAAAGGGATATTATCCATTTAAAATGAATCCAAATGTATTACTATAAATTTTATTATTCACTTAAAAACGTAAGAAAGGCGAAAAGGACTTACTTACAAAAAAAAATAAATAGAAAATCACATTTCCCATTCATTCTAAAACCCCTCTTCCAAATTCATAGCATTTTCTTGTGTAGACTCTTACTTAAATGAATCTTTTATCTTAAAAAATGGAATCTACATTCGATTTATTATCCTCTCACCTCGCAGCATATTTTTCACAAGTTTGCCCATATCTTTGCTTTAATTATACCCCCTTTAATTTACAGGGTCAGCGGAATACAACTGAATGCATTAAGGTCAACTTATCGGATCGAATGTCCGTTGCTTATCTAGGTAAGTGATTCATTAGCCTGTGGGACAGTGGGACCCCGTCGAGTGGCGAAGTAATGGAATAAAATTAAACCAATTAAAGTTTGGCCCCACTTGCTATTGATTGTCGACTGTGTGTGTTTGTTTGCCTGCCTTCCATTAATTTTATATATTCTATACCTGAGACTAAATTCATTCGGGGACTTTTCACGCTTTCCTTTCCTCTTTTTTGCTTTTGCGCTGGTTCCTTTTTATGGAGTTTTTCGCCTTTCTTCGAAACGTATACGCTTCTCATTGTTCAAGTTAATTTGTCATTTTCACTCGTCCATATAATGGGAATTTTCCTCTCTTTCTGTGTTCCATGCCATGCCCTTTGACTTTTCGGCCCTCGGTTTTTCCTTTTTCCGGGTAAACAATCAAGTTCTGGCCGGGGACAAAAGTAAATATCTGGGTGGAAAAATCTACTTGATTTAAGCATAAGAATCTCCGCAGCCTGTCGAATATTAAAAACTAAACTTTTTCGGTTTTCTTTGGGCCTGTGCACTTTGATGTCGGGGGAGCAGCAGAATGTTTTTTTGTGTGGGGGTCTGGAGATTGTTTGGTGGGTCGGTGGATTTTCGGTGGGTTTGGCGGCTGCTTTGAAGGAGCTCAACAAACTTCTTACACTTTATTTAATTAAAGTTTTACTTGTTCGTTGTTTTTCGCATTTGTTCGCTGACGCTGTCGTGTTATCAGTGGGACAGCTGGGACATTTGTCAGCCGCCCTCGTATCCGCAGTTCGACTTTGAAGTTTGGCGGCGGGAGGTTAGATTTAAACGAGGCATGTCCAAAAAATATATAAACAATTTAAATGCTGCTCAACTTGATTTCGGCACAGAAATGTGTAAATAGACGGGTTTAGCCGGAGGTCTCATGCTCTTTTTTGGTATTAATTTATTTCCAAATTAGGATGATGTAAATTTTAATGTGATATTAACATGTTGTTTAGTGTTTAACAACTAGTTATTAAAAATAAAATTATTTGAACAACAAAAACTTCAAATCTTAGATTAAAAATTTGAAATAATAGTTTATAAAAAAAAAAAGATTAACAAAGTTTGCTTAAAAAATTATTTACGGATAGAAAAAAAAACTTAAATCTTTTTGAACAGGATTTTAAAGAAAACATCCTCTCAAAAAATATTTTCTTTCTGGGAATCTAAAATTAATAAAATTAATAAAATAAAATATTTGAATTTTCGTTTTTTTTGGGCTTTTTTAAAAAATAATAATTGTATTCCTGGCTCTTTTTTGGTTATTTTTTTATATTCTGATAATATTACTATTTTTATAAAAAATAAATAAATCTTTTGTATATTTTTTGTATTAGACAATGTTGAGAAAACCGACTTTCAAACTGCCGGAGATAAAAATATATCCTTCCTGCTGAAGAGTAGTCGAAAAAAATGTGAACGAATTAGCCGTCAGACGAGGATATTTCATTGCAATTTGCAGCGAGCTGTCGGACTAGCCAGCCACCTAACCTAGATAAAAACCGAACCGCACACTTGGCTGCCTATTCAGATAAAGTCGGAGTCGGGCGACAGAACCAGAAGCTATAGAATATCTGAAACCAGGGGGCTGCAGTACAAGAACGCAGATACAAGATCCGAGGAGGAGGAGGACAAAAGCGCATACACAGACTTGTAGATACATGGTTGGCTATTTTTTTCTTTTATATATATTTCCCCCACTTTTGCTGCCACTTTGGCTCTTCGGTGAGAAACTTATAAACAGCCGTGGAAAGTTTTCATAAAGGATGAAAGTACGAACTCGCACACACATATAGACACTCGAGTGTTTTGCATTTTATGTAGCATGAATGGAAAAAAACAAAAAAAAACTGACAAGAGGGGAAAAAACAAAAAAAAAGGCTCTTTAAAAGCGAAAACTTTTTTAATAATCCAGCGACAACGTCCTGACTTTTGTGGCCTGCAGATACAGATACAAAAGCGAAGATACCAAGAACACGGAATCTCTTCAGTTGAGTGGGCCAAACTGTTTCAGGAATTTAAATTGTTAGTTTTATCTACGTTCGGCACTGATTGGAAATCCAGTTTAGCTCAGTCCCCATCGCCAATCCCATTCACAAGGTGAGAACCGGGATTGGGGTGATGCAAACACCCGAAGCCACTTGCAAATTGAGTGATTTCGGGGCCAGGCAATGTGAGATACATTCGGAATCCGTTGGATGCAAAGTAAGCCACAGAGCATAAGCTCTCCGATTTTACCTAATTTCCATCCGAGTATCTCGGCCAATGTGATTTTCCCCTGTCTTGTTAGCCAATCAGCCTTCCATCCATCCATCCATCCATACGTTCATCCATCTATCCATCGGCGAAACCCTTTTGTTGTGGCACTTTTGGGCTGCTCACTGAGTGTGTTATCTGGCCAGATTATCTGGCTGAGTGAACGCCTTGGCTAAACGAAATTCAATCAGGCTAATAGCAGGCGTAACCACACTCGGAAAATATTTTTCATGAATGGAAATCGTTTCTGAATGGCCAATTCCGCCGTAACACAAAGCTTACGGGTCGGTAAGGATTTTCTTGGTATTTCAAGTAATCTATTGTGTTTCGTTTTGGGCAAGAATATTCGTCACAAAGAAAAATTAACTTGCTAGGAAAATTCTAATTTTTTTGTATCTCAAAATTGTTGTGTATTATTTGGTTATTTGTATAGATGACTTGTTTTTTACAATAAAATTACAAGACAATTCTATTGCTACATCATTTTCTTGTAAATAAAACCTATTTCTCTACGACTTCCTTTTTATTTAGATACAAAACAAATAAAACATTTATTACCAACAATTGAAGTTAAAAAACTTTTTAATGAATAAATATAATAATTTATTTATTAATTATTTATATTTATGATTAATCATCTTTAATGTGTTCCTAAAATGACCGATATTAAATTCAACAAAATTCACCTTTATTTTGAGTATTTTTTAAAGATATTTTTGGATTAAGGAATTTAACAATTTATTTAGTAAGTCAACGATTTTTTATTATTATTTATATTTAAGATTGTACGTGAAAAAGTGTTTTTAATACATTACAGATTATTTTAGCAGATATATTAAAATTTACCAAATAAAAATTGTATCTTAAAGAAATTTACTTCTTTCAATAAAACTACCCTTGAAAAAACTGACTGGCACACGTCAGACCTCTTTTTTCTTACAGTGCACTGCCTTGAGTGCTGCCTGTGGCTGTGATTCGATAATGTCACTGCCTCTGGCTGACCCACTAGCAGTTTCGTTTCCATCCCAATCACATCGATGCCGCGCTGTCTGCTTCTGCTGGGCAAGTCGGCCCTGTACCTACTGTACAGTCTGACCAGGGTGTTTGGCCTGTTGGCCACCGCCAACTCGAGTCCCCGGGGCATCGAGAGGGTCAGGCAGAGCCTCTACTTTCGCATCCACGGCTGGCTGATGCTGATCTTTGTGGTCTGTTTCTCGCCCTACGCCTTCTGGTGCATTTACCAACGGATGGTCTTTCTGAGACAAAATCAAATTCTGATACTGATTGGCTTCAATCGATATGTACTGCTGCTCGTCTGGGCCTCGGCCACCCTGTGGATACACTGCTCGAAGCAGGCGGAGATCATTGGATGTCTGAATCGATTGCTCAGGTGTCGTAGGCAGTTGAGAAAATTGATGTACACGCGGCAGCTTAGAGATTCGCTGGATTGCCTGGCCACCAGGGCACACCTGGCGGAGGTGCTGGTGCTGCTCGTTTCCCTCATCCTCTCGTCGGCCCAGCCCATTCAGGTGCTAAAGGACGATCCCGAGGTGCGAAGGAACTTCATATACGCCTGCTGTTTGGTCTTCGTCTACATCTGTCAACTCATCCTGCAGCTTTCTTTGGGAATATATACATTGGCTTTACTTTTTCTGGGCCACCTCGTTCTACACTCGAATCTCCTGCTGTCTAGGATTCTAGCGGATGCTGGGAAAATTCTGGAAAATTCCCTTATGTCGGGATTCTGGCCTAACCGTCAGCAGCTGTATGGAAAACAACAAAAGTGGTTGGCCCTCGAGTTATGGAGACTTCTGCATGTTCATCAGAAATTGCTGAAGCTCCATCGATCCATCTGCTCACTGCACGGCGTTCAGGCCGTCTGCTTTGTGGGCTATGTGCCCATGGAGTGCATGATTCACCTGTTCTTCACGTACTTCATGAAGTACAGCAAGTTCATCTTGCGCAGGTTCGGCAAACCATTCCCGTTGAACTACTTTGCCATTGCCTTTATGCTGGGGCTCTTCAGCAATCTTCTGCTGGTAATTCTACCCACTTACTACTCAGAAAGGAGATTTAACCGTACTAGAGAGACCCTAAAATGCGAGGGTCTAACCTTTCCCTCAAGAATCACTGTGAAGCAACTCAGACATACGGTAAGTTGTAGTTTCTCAAATGGGGAATAGTTTATAAAAAAAGTCAGCCCTTGAAAAATATACAGATTTTAAAAGTCGAAATAAAATCAAAATCAAAGCTCTTTTTTTATAGTTTGATACACCCAAAAAAAATCCATATGAAACGTAGATCAATTTTACATTATCTAAGATCAATTTTAATTTGATATGTGGCCAGGTAAATTTGACCTGGTCGAAAAGAGTACTTCATGTAAAATCGATATGGGTTTTTCATGACCTGAAATTTACATGGCCATATCGATTTTACGGTAACATGCTTTTTTTTGTGTGTATGCATATATATAAAAAGTTAATAAGCTTATGAGTTGATCGTAAGAAAAAAGTGGAATTGAAATAATAACCAACATTTGTATTCAGCAGGTGCCGATTGTAAATCGCACATCATAAAATAGTTACCAACAGTGATTGGAATTATAATATATTTCTGACTTTAATTGGAAGAAACATAATTATACAAAAATATTTATCAAAAGAATACCGCCTTTGTTAATAAGGCCTTTGATTACCTACATATTCATGAAGTATTGTTACCTTACTAAATAAAATCGAGTACATTTTTGCTGGGCTTTCACCTATGACAAAATGAAACCTTGTGTGCACATCGTATATCCATCTTTACCCTTAACACGAATGGCATTTTTATTACCCTATCTTTCCCTCAGATGCACTACTACGGCCTGTATTTGAAGAATGTGGAGTATATATTTACCGTCAGCGCCTGTGGACTGTTTAAGCTGAACAATATTTTGCTTTTCTGCATCGTAGGTGCGATGCTCAACTACCTGATGATACTGATACAATTTGATAAAGTCCTAAACCAATAGCTGATAAAATCCCCAGACAAAGGCCATAAATAAATGCAAATTAAATGGTTGCCTTTTCTTAAGGTTGGGTAAATATATACATACTTTACTTTATCTATCCATATATGTATATATATTTTTTTTTGCATGCAGAAGATTTTACTTACGTGTCGTTGCACTGGAAACAAATATTAGTCCATATATTATTAGCATCTGGTGCAAGCACCTTCTTGTCTTGTGCAAGCTTGGCATTTTGGCTCTGTTTGCCTTTCAGTGGGGCGTTGGGTGGCTGGGAGGTGGGCGGCGATGGGTGGTGCGGTGGGGTGCCGACAGCAGCTGATGACAATCGATATGACCTTGCCTGGCCGCTGGGAATTGTTTGCGAATTTCTGGCCAGCTATCAAATCATATAAATGTCTCGTTATAATTTGCGAAAATCAAAATCAATTGGCATCTTCTCGGCGAAATCAACTGCAAAGAGAACAGGGAAAAATATAAGATCGAAGTCTCTTTCAGAAATATATAAAATGTATATAAAAATAATAAATATACCTAAATAAAGATTTATTAAATTCCTTTAAACTCTAAAGTTGGTATACAAATTCAATCTAATAATTTTTTTAAATAATTTAGTCTAATTTATACAACTTCCCTTTTTTTTAACATTTGACTAGGCTGTCAAATTTATTTATTTAGAATTTTATTGAGCGCGAGTATTAAATCAAATCGCGTTCCCATTTCGTTCCCATTTTCTCACTGTGGATCTACAAAATTCATTTGTTATTCTTCACATCTGATGAAATGCGAATTCTAATTTGATTGCATTCGCCAAGGAGAAAAAGCAGAGCAAAAAGGCAGTAAACACTCGAAGCGTTAATAAGAAGGTGCCTCTACATGCGAAAGGCCCCTTGCCCCTGCCCCTATGATTCTTTCGGGTTCTCGGATCGGTTTGGTTTGCTTTGGTTTGCCGGTTCGTCACTGCTAAAAATAGCAACCTTTATTTCGGCTCTGCGAGTAGTTTTAATGACCAAGTGCCAGTCTCTCATTTTTACGGACGGGTAACGGGGGTATCAGCGAGGGTCGGGGTCACCATTTCCCCGGCAACGCAACTGAAAAATGTTTGTGCATGTTTTCTGGCTTTGCTGAATGGACCCGTCACTGAAAAGGCACTGATAAAGGTACACACACAGGCCACACATTGTGGATAGAGGGGGGAAGTAGGGTTGGAAATGGGGGCCCTGTCCCAGGTACCATAAAAGACCTGTCCATATCCACGTCCGTGTCTGAATCGAACAAATTTTGCGTGTGTTCACTGGGCGAAAAATGGTATCAACTGAAATACAACATCTAAGTGTGGGATTATGGATTTATGTTGAAGAATTTTAAGTAGCAATATGAAAGTTGGAGATAAAAGTTTAATTAACTTATTTCATAAGCAGAAAAACAAGTTATTATATTATTTTTAACATTAATTATTTTTAGATATCTTTTAATGTGAAAAGAAATCTACCAAAATACAACATCTAAGTGTGGGATTAGAGATTTATCTTGAAGAATTTTTAACTTTTTTTTATAATTTTGTGGATAAAAGTAAAATTAACTTATTCGATAAAAGGAACCCAAAAAGTTATTATATTATTAAATTTACTATTTATTTTTCCTTATCTTTTAATTCATTTCCTTAAGAGAGATTCAGATTTTTAGTCCGAAAAAATACTTTAAATACTTCGTTCTAATTTGTTTAAGTGTTCTATTGGCATTGAATGTCGGACGATGATTTGCTTTTCATATGCATTCAATCAAAACCTAAGCGTATCCATCCACTCTCCTTTAAACGAGGCAGGAGATTTAAAAGATACCAGCTCTGTGCTCCATTCACCAAAGCTCCATTTAATTTCTGGGGGAAACTGAATGTCCTTTCATCAAAATTTCAGACGGCAGGCAATAGCATCTTGTCGTTGGTCTGTGCAAAAAGGGGAGCATTTTGGCCTTATCTTATCTACTGCAGAATTTGCATTACTCAGACCAGGTAGACAAAATTCGGGGGAAAAACGCTTTAATTGCGGAGTGTTGTTTTTCACTTAGCCGATAAACCCGAGCTGCCAGATTCCTGTTGCATGCTTACATATCTCCGGACTGAGTTCGCCTACAAGTCCACTCGTGATTACACATCCAACTGCGATAAATACATGTGAAAACAGAGTGTTGGCGACCATAGAAATTTCTGGGAATTTGTTTGCTTTGTACGAGCCACATACGAACGAGAGTACGAGTATTGCAGGTTCACTAACCTATAGAGAGTGCTGACGCTTCGAAGAGAGTTCCCCGTCTATTTGGCTAACCGGAGCCATAAACAATTTCAGATTAATGAACCCCAAAAAACAAAAACAAAATGGTTCATAAAAGGAAAATCGAGCGAACAAGTAGTCCGAAAATTGGATGTAAATGGCCAGCAAAATGAATGGGATATTCCGAGAAGTTGGCCTGACAACAATCAGACCAGATATTGTTTGTATCTAGAGGAATTTTAATTATCGTCTCGTTGGCCTCACCATACAGATCTTATCTTATTTGGGTCGGATTTTGTCGGATCTTTTAATCTCAGCTTCCTGTTGTCACTTGGTTTTTAACTCTCTCACCTCCAGACTTTCATTTTTGGGTAGAACTTTCCCCGTCGTCGATGCACCGAAATTAAGAAATCTTGTCATCAAAGCAAAGAACTTGGAACAAATTTTAATCGAAACAATGTCTAAAGTCTTTATTAAAACATCAAAAGAATGAAGAATTTAATATTTTATCGGTTACATTTGTACATATTTAGATTGTACTTTATTTATTGAAAAGTTTTTATTGTTATAGCACCATAGATGATATTATGGTGGGCGGTATATGTATATGTATTTCCCATTAAAAATCAAAACGAAACGTGAAAATGATTTTGTTTTTAACCTAATTAGGTGATTTATGTTTTTTTTTTGCTTTTAAAAATGAGTTTATAAGCTGATATCATATGAGAAATTGTTTAAGTGATCCTCTACTTAAAAGCTCATTCATGTATCAATAGGAAAGCATTTGATTGTTTAGTGTTTTCCTGTTGAGAGTTTCTATTTGCTTTTGAGAGCAGTGCTTGCATATATACTCGCCTAACTGAACGATTACCTTCGGGCATTCTTTCGAGCTTATATCTGTAGTATCTGAGTCTATGTACCAGTATATCGGTCTGTGTGCGGTAATCGCATATTTGTGTAGATGACTAAACTGTGATAGCAGCTAAGTAACTTTTTCCCGCATAAAGTCAAGGGGTCTGAAAAGTGGGATGGTTGGGAGGTAGGTTAGCTGGGTAGGTTAGCTATAGTTGATTGTGAGTTGGCAACGGCAAATGATCTATGAAACGCTGACGAATGCCAACTTCCCGTGCCTTTTCTGCTCGGTTCTGCATAGTTCATCATCTTTTTACCTCGAACGCAAGTTAAGCTTTATTGTTGCCATAAATTTCACTTGAATGCGAAATCTGATGCATCTATGCGATGCTTCCATTTCGGCTTTAGCTGTAGCTTTAGCTTTAGCTTTTTCTTTTTCTTTTCAGCTGTTTATCTTGGAGCGGCAACACAGGCAACACATGCAAAACCCGACTGGCTCTGTGTGCATAAATACTTGCGAACACACACATCTGCCTTGGTATTTGCTCGTGTTCGCGTACAATAATTTCACGTTCAACAACTTTTGGCTTTTTGATGAGCCAGCAACAGCAGCAGCAGCAGCACAGCAGCAGCAGCACAGCAGCAGCAGCAACATCAGCACAGCAGCAGCAGCAACATCAGCAGCCCGCACTTGAAAGGTACGACGCTCGAGGAAGGGGGACTGCAGGGCGAAGCGATTACAAAGGGTACTATGGGACTAAGAGAGAGGGTTTTTCGGGGGCTTACGGGGCTAAGAGCAAACCTCATGTGCGGGCAGTTTGGCTCTTACTCTTTCTGTTGCCATAGCCACCGCTACTGCCATAAAGCTCGTCATCTCTTTTCAGCGCATTGCAACTCGGAGTTGGCTCGCGAAACTTTAAGCGAAAAGTACACGGCTCGAAATAGAGGGTAACAACAAACCTAGGAGAATTTGAAATATATTTTATAACTTTTAAATATTTTAAAAATATTTTAGGTTATCTAAGTTATTGATTTGTAATTTAATTAAACCATGCTCTAAATTGTAAAATAATTTGTTTAATAATTTGTCACCTGAAATCACTTACAAATCTTCGTTATGATAGTTCAAAGATGGGTGATAATGGAAAAAATAAATTAATTTAATTTGATAACAACTTTTGTAGATTTCGAAATAGGTACTAAAGAAAGTTCGGTAATTGTTATTTGAAAATTCTATTTAAATTTTCTTTCGCTTCCCAAAGGACCCCTATGTTAATAATTAATTTCACATTGTATATGCTTGTTAAATTCACCCACTTATTGAGATTCACTTAAAATCCAATACTAGTAAAATTTCTTCCCATTGAAGATCCATCATTATATATGTATTCTTTTGCACTTGTGAGATTGTAAATGGTCAAGTAAATTTTTGATAGCGATGACGTCAAATGATTATGCGCTATGCTAAATAAATCTGCCTTTTGCTGTGAAATTTAGTGAGAAATTTATAGTTTTTACGTCACAGTTTCATCTTGAGTCGAATAACGCCGTTGTGGACCATATGAAAAATATTAAATGAACTTAATTACATGTAGGAATTTTTCTGGAATCATTAAATGTGGCTTGGTTATTCTTCTTCTGGCCCGATGTCATAAAATTAAAAAGAAATATTATGGGATTATTATTCGTATTTAATGCTTGATCTGAGACTGTTTTGTTTATGTTCTATTCTCGTCGCTGGATTATTAATGGGGGAAAAAGTCAAGACAAAAAATATATTTCACATCACCTTGTTGAATTCGGTGATATATTATAATGTTAGCACACATTTTGTGTCAAATCGCGTGTAGTTTATGCAAAGCAAGATTTTCGCTTTGGCGTATACAAATTATATGATTTTCGGAAGTTCATGGATAGGATTTTTGCCCTGCAGAAGGTATACAAATTGTATGCAAAGTAATATGCAAATTTGCATTCAACTTTTTTAGCGGAGACAGAAGCATACAGTTTTTTTGTGATGTATCGCATTGGCTCCTTATTGATGCGAGAGACGGTATCAGATTTCATCGCAGTGTAGTCCGAATGGCTGAAGTCGTCGTCTCGTCTCGTTTCATGACGGTTTTGTTATGCTTTTGGTCGCTTTGCCTCGCTCTGACCTCTGAATTTGCTCGATGCCGCTCGCTTTTTGCCCAGAATACCCTTTCAAGGTGGAGTCTGTAAAGTTTTCCACGGCAATTGGACGGTGCGGAGAGGAGATTGGCATTGCCGAATCGATGGCCGAACTTTCATTTGCATTTCGCTGAGCTGTTAATGGGAATCGCTTTGAACTCTGAATGGTTTGCCAGCGGGGTTTTAAGAGGTTATTCAAGGGTTTCAAGCTTGAAACGATCTGCTGATGCGATTGGATAGGGTGTTATAGTTCTTGGAGCAATAAATATGTAAGAGCAGAATAATGTTTTTAAAAAACATCATTTATATTATAATTTTTTTTTAAATATTTAATAATTTGAAATGTTCCCTGAGGCTATTTTTTTTACTATTTAACTCATAGTCAAAACTCCTTTAACAAAATTTCCACTGTTTATAAATATGAATTTTATAAATTAGAATGAACAGTTTTATGTAAGAACAATAAGTATGAACCCAGAACTTTTTTTATTTTAATTGTTTTATTAATTTTTTCGAGAGCAATAAAACTTCGACTTCATCTCAAAAGTTGATTCCCCTTTATTTCTTTTATTTATTTGCTCTGGTTTCCCATTTTGCGGCATTGCTTATTTGTCTACTAAGGTTTTTATTTTGAAGAATAGCATGATTGTTAAAGAGTTATTTTCAACGCAGTTGTATACATAAATAAGTTTGCATAATCATAACTTGATATTCGGTTGTTGCATTTAAAAATTTTACTCCCTTCAGTAAGATGACTGTTATTTATTTATTTTTCTAATTCTTGTTTGTAATATATTATCAAGAGAAGTTGAAAATGCAGTAGAGCTGGGCAAAAAATATTTTGTTTAAACAAAACCCCTTTTTCGAATGGCTGGAAAATCGGAAATATTCGGCAATAACTCATGTCGAACACATCTTAACCCATTTTCCCTAGGGCATTGAAACTTCGGCTCCGTCACGTAATCACTTCCCCCTCCGGCTTTTATTTATTTGCTCTGGTTTTCGTACACTCGGCGTTGCTTTTTCGCTTTCGGCTCTTTAAAGCTTGCCCCGCTTCTTTATTTTTTACATTTTTTTTTTTGCTCTGCGAGTAGTTGGGCAGCGTTGTGCCAAGCTTAAATAAGTCTTTAATGGACTGTGCGTGTCGCAGGGGAGGGGGTGAATTATATAGTATGGCATGGCTGGGCTAATGAAATCAAATTGTTCGATCATTGTGATAAATTCCCAACCACCTCTGCCTAATTTCTGTCCATTTACGCACGCCGCTTTGCGCTTTTAACCTTGATTTCTTAGTGTAAACAAAAAATTTCAAAAAAAAAAAGAAATCGAAAAAAAAATAATACAAATAAAAACGCGACACAGGCCAGCCAGCCAAATGACAGCCAGCGAGTGGGAGTGAGATACATGTTAAACGATGCCGAGATACAAAGATACAATACATCCGAGCATAGAGTAGTACGAAAAGCTTTCAGCATTTGACGATCTGTCAGTCGCGCCGACTATTTGTCCCTGTGAATTCTCATCTGGCGTTTGCCGTTTTCATCTGTTTTTTCGCTATCTGGCTTTTTATTAAGTTACCTATTTATAATTTGTTTATTATTTAGCAAATGCCTGCGAATAATGTTTAAATATACCCCTAAGGCAGCATCTGGAAATCGCTTAGGAAGCGCCCAAAAACCAAGAAACCCAAACGAAACAAAAAAAAAACAAAAATCTACAAAAAATCGTACGGCAAATCCATAAATATTTTATAAATGACGTTATTGTACAGTTTTCCCCTGGTTATATTATTAGCTATGCTATCTTATCTATGTACGCTCAACGTGTGTCTCAATGTGCGTGTCGGTGTTTGTTTGTATAGCCATATTGGGTGTTTGTATGGGCCAACAACGCTACCGTCATTACCCTTCCACTTTTATGCTGGCTTATATAATCGGCGAAACAAAAAAAAAAAAAAAGAATGAGGGTAGTACGAACGGAAAAAGGGGAACGAAAATGACTTAGTCGCAGATTCCCCAGTGCCCATATAGTATATAGATTATGTACAATCTGTGGAATGCGCTTCTACACACCTGCCACGTAAAAATTCGTGTTGTTTTTCTTGTCACTCGAGCATAAATTGTGGTTGTTCACATGATTTGCTCTTTTCGCACTACACTTTTTTGTATTTATATTACTTTTTTTTTTGGTTTTCTTGGGCTTGTTTGGCTTTTGTTGTTTTTTTTTTATAACATGGTTTCTGTTCACTGTTCACCAAACGAAATTTAATTGTGGGTGCATAAATCCTGTTTTTTTTTTGGGCTGACGAAGCTTACGCGATCACTGCTGAGAATTAACTGAATTTTTCAAGCTCGTTCCCCGCTGTTTTATAGCCTGGCTCTCTGGGAGAGTAAGAGAGTGGGGTCTTGGGTTTTTGGGGGAGAGAATGGAGGTCGCAGAGCTCCAAATAACACGATCCGTAGAAAAAGCTCTCGCTCTTCTGGCCCGCATTCTTCGCAGCCATGCATTAAATCTTTTTTCTTGTTGATCTTTAGCCGGTAGCCGGCTTCTTTTCTACCAGTCTTCTCTCTTTCAGACCTCTCTCTTTGAGTCTTCTCTCGCCCAGCAGCAGAGCAGTCTTTCAATATCTTTACAATCTTCCCCGCAAGCTCTCTCCCAAAAAGCTTCGTGATTGGAACTAAAAAGCATAGATCAACGTCAAAAACAACAGGTCGTAAATTTTCAGCGTAAGTTAGCAGATGGAATTTCGGCGAGTGCATCACGTGCAATAATTCCCGTATTCGCAAATTCACAAAAACTGCACCAGCGATCGATCACACGCATATTAATTGCGGGGAGTTGGAAAGGCGATCTGAGGATCTGGGAAAGCGAAGAATCCAACGAAAACAGTAAAGATCGTTGCCTCCATTCCGCTTTTTCAGGCCAAGGCGTGTGCGCCATGCAAATGCAAAATGCAAAATGTTAAATGTGAAGTGCTAAATGAGAAATGCGAAATGGAATATCATGACAACACCCGCTCACGCCCATCGAATCGGCAGCGTTGCGGATTAATGTAAAATGCAAAATATGCAAGAAATGTATTAACAATCGAATGCACTCGAAAATACTTATTGGTGATTTTTAAAATATATTAAGTAATAACTTTTCATAATTTCTACGTATGTAAAATGCAGCAATTGCATGCGAAAAATATTATTATATTTTAGATTTAAACTGAGAACTTTACTGTACTTTTCCTAACGATTAGTATTAATAGAATATTTACTACATTTAAAAAAAAAAATATTTTAAATATATTTTACAAATGCGGTTTATGTAAAAAATGTAATATTAATTACAAGACAATAATGATTTAAATGTAATATTAATTCAAAGACCACTGTTTTTTTTCAGTGTACGGCATGCGACTGCTGAGATCTCCGTATGCATTTATTCGGCTGCCGGTATAATCCGCTTGTACTTGCAGATTGTTCAGGTGACTAATTGCTAAGTGAGCGGCGCGTTGGCGAATGAGTAATTTTTCGATTCGAACTCGTAGGTTGGTCTCATATTCTGCTGCAAGTGTCGGGAATAAGCTGAAACAATGTCAAGGGAATACGGCTGGTGGAATTATTGCATTTGCATATTAACAGATCTGGCATAAATATTGATTCAATCTGGCCGGGAGCCATTGAAATTGAGGGGAATCTCGGCAGTATGCGGAAATTGGATGTGATCAAGGGGCATCTTAATATCAAGTTGTTTACGTCTGATATTATGGGGAATGCTTTAATTTCGATTAAAGAATGGTTTGTTATATTACATATTTAATATTGTATAGAAATACATACATCGGTACGATATTGAGGTGTTTTAATTGCAGTCATTATCATTAACAGGCTAAAACATTTCATGTTGACCCCAAAACATTTGATATCATTTTGATTCCCCTGCCCATCAATTTGATATCACCGTTTAATTTGATCTGGAATTAATGATTCAAAATCAGTATTTTAATGTACCTGTTTTTTAATCTGATACAATTTATATAACTTTGTGTGTCATTTGCATCCTCACATCATATTTGTTGACGTTTTTAAAAATTTAAATTATAAACCGATTGTATTCAGGTTGTATACTAAATATATATTTTTTTTACTAAGAAAATGTTGCAACTACTTTATAGATCTTAATTTGTATGTTTTAATTTTTGTAATATTTTCCAATTATTTCTTTTGAATTCCCGTAATTTTAACTTCAAACATTTGGAGTTCGATGTATTATCTCACATTGAATTTGCACTTTTCCCCTTCTCCATTTGCCATTCCAAGGACATTAACAAAGCCAGAGAAGAAGAAATCGGATACTTTTCCTTTATCTCGACGCCATTAGCTTTTCTCTGACATTGCAGCGAGTGCGGGTATATTTTACTTAAGTTTGTCGCTTCCCTGCTGCTTTTCCGCTTTTCCGCTTTTCCGCTCCTCGTTTTCATGGTCAGTTAGCCGGAGTGTTGTTGTCGCATAAACTGCCAGCAGATAACAGCAGAAAGGCAGGCAAAATCCGTATAATGAAATAAAAATACATAGCTAAATAAAGCGGACGGACGGAATCAAAATGAACAGCCACGGCGACAGCAACAGCAAGAACATGGAGACAACAACATTGATTTCACTTTAACGAGCTTGTAATGTCTTTGAGCCGGCTCAAAGGCGAAAGTATATAAAGAGCGTTATGTATACGACATGTGGGCCACGCAGCCAAAGAGCCACGCAAGTTGGCATGGTGCTGTGTGTGTGTATTTTAGTGGATGAAAACTTTGCTGGGTGCCGTCACATCCTAATAGGATAATAACGAGCCAAGGATGGGCGAAAGTTGTTGCGCCTTGCAGGCGAAATTCCCAAAAATAAAATATATGTAGCAACAATAAACGATGATAAGGGGCCAAAGAACGTGTTGGCTTCTGTCGCCAGCGTCTCAGAATTATTCCAAGGCGCAGTTTTCAGCCGCAGTTTGGATTTGAACTTGTTTTAAACTCATCATTTCACTGAGGGAAAATAACCAGAAAATTCTTATTTTAATTCTGGCATCATTCTACAAAGTAAACCCAAGTTTAAACTTAAATAGTTGAATTTTATTAGTCTAACCAGTAATTTATATACTATTAAAATCTATACAGTTTCTTTATTATGAAAAAGTCTTAAGAAACCCATTTTTAATGAGTTATGAGATCACCAAAAAATCCCAATATGGTTTGATATATTTTCAATGAATTTGTTCAGAGTCCAAAGTTTAAAAAAAGTTCCCCTTTCATATTCTAAACTTTTTTGTATTGGATATAATGCTGAAGACATTACAGAAAAATCCCAAATTGGTTTTATCTTGAGTTGATGAATATACTTGTAGTCCAAAGTCAAAATGTGGTTCCCAATTTACATTAATGGTTTTTTTTGAAAAAAAATTGTGTAGTTGAATGCTTTATTGATAACAAATATTTTACAAATTATGTTACTACACTATAAAATAAGAAGTAGTTTTAAGAACTTTTTCTAAATGCAGCCACATTTATTCTCAGTGCAATGTCCAAGTTAACTGGGATCCATTTTAGCCGGCTGTCTTTGCTAAATCGGCCCGCAGGAAGCGCTGATAAGAGCCAACGACTTGCGCCAGTGAGCGGCAGGCATCCCCTACAATCCAACCCTACCCAAAAAAGTATCATCCTTGGATCCTTCAGGATGTTTAAGTAGGGGGCGTGGTGCTTGTGGAGCTGGTGTAACTGCCAAACGATAATTTATGGGCGGAACTCTATGAAACTTGGAGGTGTCAAGAAATCTGTTAGCTAAAGTCACGCTTTTTTCCTTCTTTTGGATAAAGTTAACATACGGGGAAAAGGTGGGGAAGAGATGTTCCCTGAAATTAATGTTCAGTCATGGAGTAAAGTGGGCCAAGATGAATTTAAGGTGGGCACAAATTAAAAGCAGCAAATCAACATGTTCTACTTAACTTGGTTAAGTGAAAGTGAGTAAAGACATAAAGGGCGGAAAGAAATCGAGGCGAAGGAACTTAAGTTGAGTGAGTTATAAAGCCAAAAGGGAAAAGTTGAAGGTAAAGCTTTGCGAGGTGAAGCGAGTAAAAAGGTTAAAAAACCCAAAAGGAAAATGAGAGTAAGGAATTTGTAATGTGTAAAAATGGCTAGGGGGAAAATAAAAAAATCAATAGGAGTAAAAATCTTAAAGAATTCATATACAGCATATAAGTGTTATGATTTTGAAATATTTCTTAAATAAAGCAATAAATAAGAAACCCTTAACAAAGTGAGTTATTTATTAAAACCATTTTCGTTAGCTATTTATTTAGTCATTTCCTTTTAATTAAATACCATCTCATCAAATTTGTTCACTTCACTATGCGATGAATTATTAAGAAATCCATTATTATCAATTATTTGTTGGCACACTCTTTTCCCATGTGAGCTGACACCAAGGTCACAAGTCGAAGTTGACAGCCGCCCACCTTGTGCCGCCCATTTCGTATTTCAGCTCAGCGGGAAAGTCTCAGTGGATAAAAGAGACACTTGACAGTGACAGTGTAAGGAGATGATGATGATGATGTTGTAGAGGAAGAAGAAGAAGTGCGGAAAGTCGCTGGGGAAAATTTCAACATCATTTTGTGTGTGCATTTGAGCGATTACCCAAGTGATTACGGCCAGATGCACAAGGCAAGCAAGCACCTGACACCTACTAGACAAACAATTCATAATTTCGAGTGAGCCCGTCTTCATCGCGGTCCCTTTTTGGCCACTACCCACCGACCCACCGACCCTTCTACACTTACACTCGCACTTCTTGGCCATCATTTAAAGCTAACGAGTTATTTCAGCGGTTCAGCACGGATTTTCCCTCCGTTTTCCTTTGCTCCTCATCATCAGCGGTCCAAAAAGCGTCGCTCATTTATTTTGATTACCTTTTCGCAGAAAGCCAAACCAATGCCAACAGCAGATTTTCCAACCCCCTCCCCCTTCAGTCTTCAATGTCCGTTTCCTTGTCTGCTTTGTTTTCACTTCGTTTTCAGCATTTTTTTGTTGCCACTGGGCCATCTTTCAAAATATATGTATCCCCTTCTTATCTAAAAGAACGTTTGCAGAATAAGTCGGGGAAGTGAAAACTACTGCAGTGGGAATAGGAGAGATTCTATGAAGTATTTACAGTGGTTTTATGATACTTTATGATGATATATAAAATGTTACATGTTACCGTAAAATCGATATGGCCATGTAAATTTCAGGTCAGGCAAAACCCATATCGTTTTTACATGAAGTACTCTTTTCGACCAGGTCAAATTTACCGGGCCACATATCAAATTGATCTTAAATAATGTCAATTTTTTTTTTGGTTGTGAGTTTCTTTGCTAATATCTCATTAAAAATTTAATAAATTCCCAGGACGGTCTTAAATTTAAGGAAACTATCCAAGACCTCAACCAGTTCTCAAGGAAACAAACTATCCCATTTCCGCTAGACCACTGTAGCCTTATCCTTAGCTCCTTCGCATTTTCAGCTGCGGACTTTCAATCCTGTTGGCGCATCAAGCGCTGATGAGCTTAATTCCCAGGCGACACTTTTGTCCGAACAAATTTAGTGTATAAAAACCCCCCAGCCCCTATTTCTCATTTTCTCCATTCCGAAACCGCCCACTTACACACACAGACAGACAGACTGCAGTGCAATAATAAAGTTAGCAGAAGGATCTACATCTACATCTCGGGGAGCCGTCCTTCCGACGCTTGTCTAACCGTTTCCGGAACCTGCTTCCGTTTCGCCTTGACTCCGTTCCGTTGCGTCCTTTTGACGACAACTGCGAGTCCGGACGGAGGAGTCGACCCCGAAGGCCCGTTACCACCAAATTCCATTATGGGAGTCCAGAGTCCTTCGTCCTGGCTCATTGTTTTCCCAGTCCAAGGGGGCAGAGGACCCGGAAAAACCCGGAAAACTTAGGGCCAGGGTCTTCCCTTCCTTCGCCTTGTTACGTTGTACACAAAATTAATATTACAATTTTTGCTTTCAACCCGCCTGTCATATAAGAGCGAAATAATTTCAGAAAGCATATTTCAAAATGAAATTTTCTTGCGGCTGGCTGGTATGCGGTAAAGGCGGGGCATTTAGGCTAAAACAAATGTTTGTGCGGTCGGGTTTGGTTTGGTTTGGTTTGGTTAGGGGTTAGGTTTGGTCTGGTCTGAGGTGGCCTGGTCTAAGGCTCCTGGGAAGTGGCCTGTTTTATAATGAAATAAATTTCATTTGCTCATTGACTCGATGACGATGTCGACTAACCAGAAGGATCCTTCAAGAATGGAAGAGTACGCACGGAGGGAAAATCGTGCTACTTAGTGTTAGGTCAAGAAAAACAATTAAAAGATAATTCTTGAAAATTATATACAAAGCCCTAAAAGTCATAGAATGTTATTCTAAATCTACTACATTTTATATAATAATATTTTATTGGTTAACACTTAAAATGAGTTACAATTCTGGTTTTAAGATTATTGGACTATAATTCAATGACATTGTATTTTGGTTGCTTTTAATTACCATAATACCATTTTTTCCAGAAATGCCTATTTGTTTATATTAACGTATTCCAAACATTGAATAACGTAAGACAAAGTATTCATATTTTAAATAAACAAAGGAAAAGTCTTTATGGCTTTTAAAGGTATTTTAAAATCATTTGTAACGCTATACCAATTAAATATAATTTATAATGTAAACTAATTCAAATCCGCAGCCAAAAAGGGATGTTAGTAAAGTAAAAATCTAACATATTTCTTAAGATCTTTACCACATTTTTCTCAGTGCAGAGGTGGGTGTCGGAGGGCGGCCGCGCGGAGTGGGCGGAGTCTGGCCGACATGTGTGGCCAGGCATGAAGGAGCTGGCCCGGAATTTGCATGCTCGAAACTGGAGCAAACGTACAAATGCCGGAGATGCGGACGGATACCGGGTGCGGGAATGGAAACGTGGAAGTGGATGTGGGCTTTTGGCTGCATGTGCTCGCAAAATCAACGGAACGGGCTCGACATTAAGTGCTCCGGCCTGGTCGGCCAGGCACTCTCATTCCATCCCATTCGATGCCTGCTCCGTGTGTGTTTGCATATCTAAGGTATTAAGACTTGTGCGAAATGAAATATGACATAGTTGACAAAGGAGCGGATGGGAGATGGGAGATGGCATCTATATTACACATTACATATTCCTGCAGCCAGCCGCAGGCGACAGAAACATCAGCAGCAGGAGCAGCAGGAATGGCAGCCGGAAAAGCGGAATCAGGAGCCAAAACCCTTTGGCAAATATTGATGCCACCACCTGGACGTGGGCGTTTCTCCCGGGTAGATTGGTCCACCTGGCCAGGACACCTGCACTTGATGGGCGAGCCACCCCAAAGGACTTTCGGTCTGGCAAGCGTGCTATTTGGCCTTAAAGAACCACACAATCTTGATTTAAAATTGCCTGAATGGTCTGGCGTTTTATTCGAGAGCAAATAACATTGTCAGGATTTTCGTAAATTTTGCTTCCTTTCACCGAACATAAGCGGATTTTAGGCTTTATTGTTGCACTCACTTTAAGTTTTCGGTGTGCAGTCAGCTGAAATAACTATATTAAGTTTCTTATGTTTAAATATATTAAAGCGAAAGCTTTTGAAGCTTATGAGTTAGTTGGGGAATATTATAAATTTTATAATTTTTAAAGTTATAAGTTAATTGGGGAATTTTATATATTCTGGAGTCTAGAATTAATTAGTGCTGTTTTCTGAAAGTAAGAACTAATTTTTTACCCAAAAGAAAACTACTTAAAGATTTAAGAAAACACTTCACAAAAGTAGCATAAGCAAAAATGAAAAGAAAAATGTTTTTCTGTCAAAATTACAAATATTTGGCTCTAAGTTTTTCACAATAAGAATTTGTATACTATGTTTGTCATGGTGATCGCGAATGAAGAGTCGATTGTTGCAATCTTTATAATTGCAATATAAATTTTCGTATACGCCATAAACAATAACAAATAAGCCTAGCAAATCGGAAGACCAATTGCGATAAAGCTGATGAATCATCAGTGGTTTGATTTTGAAATATGTGTGTATGTTTTTATGGATGTAGGGTCTGGTGTTTTGCAGTTCAGTGAACCCAGAATCCAATTAATCTAAAAGAAACCGAAGCAAAGGCAAATACTTTTCTTTGTTGATAAGGTTCCATAACTGTTTTCATGAGGAATATATCTCTCTAAAAAAAAATCCGCGGCTACAAATCCATTTGAAATAAACATTTTATTTCTGTGACCCCAAATAATATTTAAATTGCTCAGCCAGAATTTATTGAACATATTTCTTGCGTTTCGTAATTTTGTGAAATATTTAACCAATCTAGTGAGTCATACTTTTTCATAAAAAAACCTATTTTTATATTTTTTGTAAATTTTATTTTAAAGATTTTTTTTGACTATAGATTTAAATAAATTTAAAAGGATTCATTTTGTAAAGTTTTCTTACCCGATTTTGTGTAGTAAAACATTATTTTCAGGACGGATCTAGTTTCTTACTTCTTATACCAACAATTCTACTAAATCCTAGATCAAATTTTTATGGAGAAGGATGGAGGATATTTCGCAGTCTATCCTTGCCATTCGAGGCCACGTGCAAAGGCCAAATTCCGCGTGTGCTGCCATTTCGGTGGCTATATCTCCGGCTGTCCCGACTTTGTGTCCTAGCTGTGCATTAAATGCCACTCAGCCAGCCGGCTTTAGTTTCACTCATTTTCCAGGGCTTGGTTATGTGACAAGGGGGCGGGAAAAAGGGGAGGGGCCGGGGGAAAATGGAGCTGCATACTTTTGCAGCAGTGCGCTCCACTTGGCGTGCGGCATGCCACAACGCTCGGGATCTGGATGGCAATGCAACGGAGCGGCGACGATGATGATGATGATGACGATGCCACAGTGTTGCGTCATGTAAAAGATAAACAAGTCGACATTTTGACAACCTAAAAAAAGTATAAAAAAAGAGCAAGTGAAAACAAAAATCCCATGCGGAATGAAAGAAGACAGCAACGGACAACGACGACGATGGGTAAAAAACAAGATGGAACAATGGATGATGATGGCTCCATGGCGAGGACTCCATGAAAGTCGCCCATCAAATAATCGAAATCAACTTTCAACTTCCAACTTTCTGGGTCCTGCAATTTATATGCAAATTTCATTAAGGAAAATGCGGATGTTTTGCGGGGGGCGGAGGTTAAAGTATATCCGCCGCCAGCTTTTTTCTACCCCGCGAAAGTAATTGAAACGAGAAATATGCATTTGACCAGAACTCTCGCGCTCCAAAACGCCCCAACTTCTTTGGCGCGACTCAACTAATGTTATTTAAAATGGACGAGTGGCAAATTACTCGGCCATTGCGGACATTCCGCACATCCCGCTCTATCCGCAAACCCCTCTCGAAAACCGAAAACCGAACCCCAAACCCTCAAGATGCGACGACAGTAAAGCCAAAGCGCAGAAGAAAAAAAAAACACGCAAATTACCCCGACGCAAATCCCTTAAAAAAAATGGCTCAAAATAAATTGTGTGGGCGTTGCGTAAATTTGGTTTTCATTTTTTTTTCATCTCCGGCTTGGATTGGCTGGGATTAATTTGTAATTCAAATTTATTTCGGAATAATGGCTAATTGGGTGGTCGCCGACGATCTGAAAAGGCCGAGGATCGACGTTGATTGAAAGAACCAATTAAAAATGTTGTAAGAAAAAGGCTGAAAAAGGTTTGAATATTTTACAAATTAGTAGGTATGTTAAAAATGTGTAGCAATCGATAAAGAAAATCTTTAAAATTTTAAGCTTGAAAAAAAGATAGATCTTTTGCTTTTCGGTATTATATACACACAAAAAAAAATCATGTTACCGTAAAATCGATATGGCCATGTAAATTTCAGGTCGTTTTTACATGAGATACACTTTTCGACCAGGTCAAATTTACCTGTCCACATATCAAATTAAAATTGATCTTTAATAATGTAAAATTTATCTACGTTTCATATCAATTTTTTTTTGGTGTAGAAACCAGAAAAAAGTATAACGATTTGTTAAAGATTTTAGTTAAATTATATAAATAAAATCTGCCTGCAATGCAATTTATTATTTTCTTAACCAGAGAATAAATAAATCAAATAATTTTCCGAATTTCAAGTGACTGAAATAAATTCAACTTTTTGTCTTTAAAAATACTTCTATGACTTTGAAGTAGGTATCATTAAATCAATAGAAAAATCGAGTTTAAATTTTATGCCGTACTTCAACCGAATATCTCAATTTGTTTCTCCTATTGAAATCTTTTGCTTTGTCTTGACTTCAACCCCCCCTCCTTTTGAAATTAACATTTATATATTTCTGAAGCATACTCAGCCAAAGTCGGCAACTTTATTTGAATCACATTTTTGTGTTTGTGCAGCAAAGTTTTTCCGAAACTTTTTCTGCAGAGAGTGTTGCTTCTATCTGAATCTGAATGCCTCGATATAATTGCAGATTACAAGCCACCAGGCCGTTTCGATGGAAACATGCCAACCTTCGTAGCGTGGCAACCAACCTCTTTTTCCCTTGCCATTTTCCATTTTCCGACCAGCTTTGATGGTCTCATTTTCCAGCCGCAGCCTCTCCAATCGTAGAAAACTTTTTGTGTGCGTTTTTCTCGTGTTTAATGTTTTATGACGTACTCGAAAAAAAACGTCAGAAAAAAGGAACGAAAAATGTAAAAAATATGTATGGCTGAAGAGAGAACACTTCAATTTTTGTTTAAATGCCAATAAAACTGTCATCAAAAAGTTGTTAAGTAATGAAACATTGAAAATAAATGTGTGCACCGACTGCGGGAAGTCTTTTCCCTCTTTTTTCCTCCCCCAAATCTTGGTCGTTGTTTTTTTTCTTTTTACTCGTTTCCCCGACCATCGAAGCAAACTTTTGCCTCTGGCAATTGTTCAAGAATTAATAGCCGAAATGCAGCATTCTGTGGGGTGGGGCACTTACAATTTAAGCTGCTGCCACCCAACCACCCACCCACCACATTGTTGCACATTTACTTTTTGCAGCATATCAAGTGAGCGCATAAGTTTTCCATATTTTTTTCACTGGCCACCCAGCAGCACAAGGAAAAAATATTAATAAAAATGTGCTATATTTTTATATAATTTTTCAATAATTTTTCTTCAATAAAATTCTTTATTTATATATTAAAATTGGCAGAATAAATTAGTTAGATTGTACTGATAAATACATACTCATATTCTGCGATTTTAACTTTTATTTATGTACATTTATATATTGAAAATAAGGTTTTTTATTCCATTCTTAACTAATAAAATTTTTTTTTTTATTCTTTGGTCCAATGCATACATTTCCATGATTTTTTTCATTTTAAAATAATTTAACAACGAATATTAATAAAGGCAGTCAACATGTTATTATTAAAAAATATAACTTTTTCATTTTAAATGGATGTTTTTGACTCCCCTTGGTATACATGCGGTTACCAGTTTATTTTTTCACTGCATCGATATTTTCATATACTTGGTTCAGTTATTTTTTTTTGTTTCGGTGGGTTGAGCGTTTTCTTTACGTTCCATTATTGTTGTTAAAAAAGTTTTGGCCCCCGCTCATAATTCCCGATTGGTCTTTTGTTCAATTGTAAATCTGCGGGGTGTTGGGCTGGTTTGGGTATTCAGGGGTTATTTCAGGGGGTATTTCAGGCTGTGTTCAGCGGGACGAGTCCGCACTTGTTTTACGCAACATTTACTGTGGCATTGGACTCATCTTCGGTGGAAAGTGGGGGGCCAACGTGTGCACCCACTTCTCCGAAGCTCGGACTTGAACTCTCTCGTGTACTTTTGGACTCAAACGTCTGTTTTACGCTAATTGGAAAAGTTGCAAGTTTTTTGCCCTGCTTTTTACAGAGGGGTCGAAATGGCAGGGGGATTTCACTTGTTAGGATGTTAGGCCCGTGCGGTGTGTGGCTTTTATTGGAGGCAAATTGCTGGGAGCGATGCTTATTAGCAGCTGACACGGTTGCCTCATCATCAAAGTTGCGGCCTAAACTGCTAGCGGATGGAATAAAAATACGTATATAAAATAATCACAAGACAAACGACCAGACTTTCATACTTTTAAATTGGCCATTAGCCCGCTTTCGCGATAGGCAGAGGCGGCAGCCTCCGAGAATCTCGGCAACGCCCCACCGGGATCAGCTTAGGCTTAAGCCCCTGCATCCTGCTCTTTATTTGTAATTATAATAAACAAAAATGACTTTATATTTTGAAGGATGTTTCTGCATCCGCTGTTTGCTGTTTGCTCTCGTCGCGCCATAATCATCAAGAGCTCTTCGCAACGGCTTTGTTTATGCGCCCGCTTGAATTGTGATTATGGAAATAGTGGTTTCTGCCTCTAATCTTAAGTTGTAAGTGTGGTAATTTTGATTCCCAAAAGAATATTCAGATTTATGGAATATTATCAGCTTATTTGCATAGTATTATTTAATAACAACATTTGTTATATTCTTGAATTATATTTGTCTACCGTTTTAAAAATTTTTAGCAATCTGGGACAAAATAAAGTATTAAAAAAAAATAACTACCCCAATATTTAACCTTTTCAAATATTTTAAGTTGGTTCATTTTTGAACAGATTTTTAGATAATAACCTAATCTATCAAAACCATTTTTAAATGAATACATATAGAAGTTCGAGTTGTAAATTTTTTTCAACAACTATTTTTCTGAATTTTAAAATTAGATAATAAAATAAAAAATAACTTTTGCCGACCCAGATAGAAAATTTGAATGCAGCTTTAATGATTATCTTGAAAAGCATTACTTAAAACTCCATTTCGGGAACTTTTCGAAACCCTCGTTTAAAAACTTAAGTAAGAAATTTTAAAAAAGGTCACACATTTTTCCAGATTTTGATATCAAGTATCTCTCTGGGCAAAGCTATATTTTTCTAATTTAAAAAACAGAACGAATTTTCCTTCAAAAATTCATAAAGATTATTTACTTTAAGTCCGATTTCGATGGGTTAGAAGAGCAAACGGCAATCATAAAAATAGGGAAATTTCTCCCAAAAAACTCATCCGTATTATCTCGATTTCTGCCTCTGCATAAACCCGAATTTGGCAAATACTACGAGAGTCCTTCGCGTGTTGTGTCTGATAACTCTGCCTTCCAGGCTCAAAACGAAATGCGCCTGCGCGGTGAGCGGAAATAGGGGGATATTTTCGTGAACGCGAACAAATCGCAGCGATATATGTCCGTTCTAACTGGCAAAAGGTCTATGCAGCGACGGCGGCAGCAGGTTAGTTCAGTCTCTTGCCTTAAATGGCCGCGTGCGGCAGACAAAAGCGCATGAAAAATTCATTGGGAACCGTCGGAACCGAAAGTTTAACGTCAGGACAGCGACAACAACAACAACAAGAACAACGAGGAGCAGAGGCACTATAGCATATATAGTATAGCGAGTGCTAGTCCTAAACGTCTATCGTTAGGTGTAACGAGGTGTGTGCCCCTGTGTGTGTGTGTGAGTGCTCCTGTGCGAAGGCATTTGTGACTGTGTCAGTGGCGTTGTTATAAAAACACAACAAAAATTGAATGGCAAATTGAAAGTGGTTGACAGGCAACTGGAAAAACAACAGTATTGGCCATAATGTCGAGTGTCCTTTCGGCCAAGGCAAAGTGAAAGCAATACTCACCCGAAAAATAGAAAAAAAAATATTCAGGAGCAAAACAACTAGCAATTGCCGAAAGTTTATTATTTTACCATTGATTTCGAGGCAAATAAACTGCGCAACAATTTCGAAAATATATTGTACTAGGTTGGGTATTTTCGGCTGGCTGTGGAGTGGGTGGGTTTTTCGTAGGACATCAAACGTTTAAATACAAATTAGTTGGGCATGTGTTCCAATAAATTTGATTTTACCCCCCTCTTGCTTTCTCTTTCGGACCCACATCGTCCTGTCTCTTTCACTGTTGAATTTTCAACAACTTTTTGGCATGTGGAATACTTTTGGGAATTCGTTGAAATTAATTTCCGAAGTTTTTGCTTTTTGTTTCGATGTATTTTTTCCTTTTTTGTGGCGTATTGGCAGCGAGTTCATTTTCCAGGCTCTGATTTTGGCCCTGACCACGTTTGGTTAATTAAGCTGTTGAAGTCGCCGAAGTGCGATTTGAAGTCGGCTTGATCAGACGTTGATTAAAAATAAAAGTATATGACACCGTCAAGGTTTCGGCGGAAGTTAAATGGGAAAACTTTAATTGGCAAAGACGGTCGCGGAAACTTTTTCGAGCAGGTGGACAAATAGGTTGTCCTTGTATTTAAAAATTACTTTTAATTTAAATCCGATAAAGTTTCTCAGCAAGTTTTCCACAGTCAGTCAAAAGCATTTTCTCAAGAAAAAACTGGAAGAAAAATGTACTTTTTGATTAACCATGTATTTAAGTAGTTTACAATCATAGTTTTTTTTGTTTCTTTGTAATCTTTTACAAATTTTAACAAAAATTTAACCTTTACGCCCAAAACTAATAACAATCTGAAAACTTTTGATAACCTATTTATTATTTACTTCCTTGATAAATAATGCTTTAATGCATTTCTAAATTAAATATTAAAAAAAGGAAGTTGTTGGAAAAGCTTTAATGTCTTTTCTGCATTTAAAAATTCTATTCCATAATTAAACAGTAATTTCATTTTATTACATTCGAAAGTTTTATAAACCATTTCCACACATTACAAATTTATGTCCCAAAAGTTGGCAAGCGCTGCTGTAACCAAAAGATTAGAAATGTGTGTGTAAGCTTAATTTGGAATTTTTATTATGCTAATACTTTACAAAATATATAACATGTAAAAATATATTAAAATGCATTAAATCATTTCATCTATTTTGAAAGAAAACTAACATAAATGAAGTTTGAATAAATTTTTAAAGATTAATATTTCCTTACTATTTTGTGATTTATTTAGCAATTTTGGGTTAGTCAATGAAATGTAAATAAAATGAAAATTAGAAAAATACTTAGAAAATATTATAAAGCAATCATGATATTTCAACTATCCAAAATGTATAACAAACCATTTTAAGTCACCCAATTTATTTAACAGTTATTAAATCAAATATATTTTGCTTTTTGATTGTATATTATAAAAGAGGAGATTCCGCATTTAGTCCCTACTCCAAAATTAAATGGCGCTCGAGGGAAGCAATAAAAGTTGTTTTCCATTTGTTGCTACTTATCGGATGTCAAAAAAGCCCCAATTAATTAATGATTTGATTGGCGCATAAAGTGTCACCATTTTGGGGAAATTTCAATTTACCGAACCCAATTCCGAGCGATTTTACAAATTTATGACCACCGAATACTGAAAAGGTAGGCAGCGTCGATGAAATTTTAATGAAATTAGACCGGCGACCGATTTCCGCAATTTTCAATTGTAAAACGCCAATTCATGAGCAATTCAGGGAATGGAATGGGGATAGAGTGGCCTCGCCGCAGTTTATGGCATTTTAATCATTTAAGAACGCTCTTGCTCTTTGCAGTCAACATGCAAATTGCCTGCGCCGGACCCGGACACCGGACCCAGGACCAGGAACTGCACCAGCCATCCTCCTCGACGTCGTCATTACCATCATCATCATCATCGGAGGCAGTGGAACGCAAACGCACCGTAGAGCCAACAGGGGCGCAATAAAAATTGCCTATAAATGGGCGGAAGTGCCAGAGGCAGGGGGGTTTTTGCTGAGCAGGATGTGCTACGCACAAGGACGATGAAGGAGCAGGGGGGCGACAAACAGCAGCACAACAAAGCCAAACTTCCGCATAGGATGCGGCCGAACGGAAGTTATTTTGGCCGCCTGAACGTGAGCGCGCTGCTCATCTACTTGTGGTGCTATCTGCTCCTCATAATGGCAGCATCTGGCGGCAGCAGCAGCAGCAACATGGTAAACGGCCTCAAGTGCTACTGCAATCCGAAGGAGTGCGACGTAATCCGCTCGCCCGACTGCCCCGGCAAAGGACTCATGCTCTGGGATCCCTGCAAGTAAGTCGCCGCTCCCAGCACTCCAATTAAAAAGATATTTTCCCCGATGCGAATAGGAGTAGCTACCCCTGTTTCCATATATATCATCATTTTTATGGCCAGACTTTGGTATTGGGTTTTATTTTAAACGTTTTATTTCAATACTTTCATTACATTCGCTTTATTCACTTCAAACTTTCAAGGTTCGAAGAGAGTTCTGTTTATTAGCTTTAATAACTTTCACTTATTTGCATGTGTATGTTTGGTTTTAGGGAAATTTAAATTCATTTTTGTGTAACTCTGTTAATTAAAAATAGTTCAGTAAGTAATTTTGTTTTTATTTTAGAATTTTAAATCTATCAAATCACTTATTTGCATAGATATTGCGAACCTACCTACAGAACATACTATTATTTTAATTGCTAAAATAAATTGGATAACTTTATGCTAGGTTTAATTTTACAAAGCTCCGTTGTTGTGTTTATTTAACCCACAAACGAACGCTAGATATTTTTATTACATTAACGTGGGTTTAATGTCGGTCGAAACAATAGAAAACAATTTAATTGTGCATTATTCTGAAGCTTAGCTGATTACCGACACAATTATCAAACATTTTTATTGTCGCTTTAATTCACAAATTATGCAAATGTTTTCTTCCTTTATTATTCCTTTATTTATCGCTGACATCAACATCAAGTTATCATACAAATTTCTGTGGTTTTACAAATATTGTTTCATTCTTATATGCTTATAATTAAATTAACTTTCTGGGAAAAATATTTAAAGTGTCAGAAAAAAATGTACCACTATTGTCAAAAAACTAAAATTACTAAAATCATAAAAATTTAGAAATATTTATATAAAAATTAAAATGGTTTTGATAAAATATACATTTTTTTTTATTTATGGTGCTGCTTAAATACAATTTTTTATAATAACAAATCTCTATGAGTTTTAATTTCATTTGAAATAGTTTCGTTTAGTTTTTTTTTTCATAACCGTTCTAAGTTTACGGACTTTTAATAAAGAAAGAAGGCTGCCACGAATTCTTAACCACACTGTGACCTTAATAATTGGCAATGATATAATTAAGAGAGTCAGGCATCAGAGTGCCTCGTCTAAATTCCAATCCAATTCGCATCGTGGGTCACGTTCTGCTTAGGAATTCACATCAGGCACCCGACCGACCGCCCACCATTCACAATAGAGAGTGTTAACTAATTGTTAACGCTTATCGAATCCAAGACGGAATCGAATCAATTACTACTGGGATTCATCCGTTCATTCCATCTCTATGCCGAGGATTATGCCCATTTATATAGATATATGTATATGTCATATACGTCCAACTATTCGCAGATGTTGTCGCATATGCGCCAAAACTTTGGGCGAATCCTGCGGCGGCCCGGGCGGATTTTCCGGTCAATGTGAGCCGCCCCTGCAGTGTGTGACCAAGCTGCCCATTAGCAGCGGATTGGGCGTGTGCATGGGTAAGTCGATAGAAATGTCTATACACTAACTAAACTGGGACAAATTTTCACAAATTCATCAGCACAGTTATGCATAAAATGGTGGTAAAGCTTTTTCCGATTTGCTTATGAAATTTGTTATCAGGTTTCATAAATTTGCACTATATTATACAAATCCCAGCGAAGTTGTCATAAAATCTTTTTACAATCTATGTTATAGGATAAATTAAATTATTTGTAATCTTAGTATTTTCTAGTATTTTCCATTTTGGCATTATAAATATTAATAACTTTAAATTAATTGTTGTATATAAAACAATTTAATTACTTTCGAATTATAATTAAGATTATTAACTTATTAATATTTATAAACCAAAATAATTCAATTTTTTTTGTTAAATACCAAAACTAATACTACAAATATTCAAATAAATAAAATCTTTACAAAAATATATATCAGACTGCTTTTTAAGATATTTAAAATAAATCTATATTTTTTTTGGAGAAGATTTTTTAAAAAATAAAACCAAGAGATCATTTTTTCGAGTGTATATTTCGCACATATAAAAAGTAAGAGGGGAAGGAGAGGAGCGTCACCAGCGAGCGGGTTATGGTTATGGAGCATTCGTATTTAGTCGCATCCATTATGCATTAACATCACGTATTATAGACCACAGAGCCCTCAAATGATATGTCCGCAACCAGTTCGGATCGCTTCAGCAATTTGAGTCGCATTTGCCATTTGGCCTGCGGAGCTCCTGGCGGGAATTCATCCGAATTGAATGTATAGTTGCGAATCTCGTACAGTTTTCCCTGCATAATTCGATGGCATTGGGCGTCCATTCGGTTTTTGTGTGTAATCGTGTTTGGGGAATTAATGCGTGTCCCCCGGACGAGCGGCAATTTGAAAATGGAAAATGGGAAATGGTAAATGGAAAATGGTAAATGGTAAATGAAATAACGGCAGAATGTTGTTCAAATTTAACTAGTTCTGCTCGTCGGGAGTGCCACAACACGAAATGTTGACAAATATTTGCTTTTATTTATTGAAAGTTGCCTCCCAAAGGAAAATATTTGTCCTCCGCATGTTGGGCTGGGGCAAAGTTTTGCCATCGAGCTACGAGCTACGAGCTACTAGCTAAAAAACAACGGAAGTCCTATTTCATTAAATTGCTTTCTCCGTTTGTTGTCATCGAAACATATTTATTCTGTTTTTAGTTTCGACAAGTTGGCTAAACTCCAATCAACTTGTTTCGGCATAAAAAGCATGAATGCTGAAGTCAAACTTCTCTAGCTGTTAAATTAACTTTTGAGCAACTGAATAAAAAATGCAACAAAATATAAAAGAAAAAAAATAATAATCGATAAATCGATATCAATGACCAAATTAATCAGAATTAGAGTATTACTATTTCTACACTTTTCTAAAATGTCAAAATTATACTTATTTTTTATAAATTAAATTTTATATTTAATTTCTAAACATTTCTAAAATGTCAAAAATCTAAATTTTCTTATTTATTATAAATTAAATTTTATATTAAATTTTATAATAAATTTATTATTAAATTCAAGCAATTTTTTCTAAGAGCTAAATAACAAGTTAAAAAAAATGTTCAAAAGTAACTCTTAAAAAAATTCCAGTCAATGAATTTGCTGAAGAAAAACTCTTTGTGTAACTCACCTTTACTAAAGGACATTTACTTGGCAAGTTGCTGACAGATTTAAGCCTTCTGAACAATTTTCCAACGATATTGTTCTGATACATCGCCCCCAAGTACTTGCAACCATCCATCTTGAGATCGGCTATATTCATGCGGGTATTGTCCTTCTTCAACAAATCGAAAGTGGCATGTATATCGAAGTTATCTAATGTTTGATTCAAACTGAATTTCGCCGATATTATGGGAGTTCGTTTCCGCAACAGCTGACAGTCCACTTCATTCACATATTTCCAGACTATAATTTTGCAGTCCAAGGAGCTTATAACAATATCGTAATTATTCTGGCGGGAGGAATTTGTTACAATTTTTTTTCTAATTCCGAAAGAACAAACCTTGGCAAAAACAATTTGCAGGGGAAGTAGTATGACCAAAAAGGAAAAACGGGCAAACATTTTGCCCAACTAAACCGGAAAATGCAAATGGGGTCGGCTTATATAGGCCGCGACTAATTTAAAATAAACGCCACCATAATCTCTTTTAATCTCGCCGAGAATCAAAGTTCATTTTTGGGGATTAATGAACATTTAATATGAGTATTAATGCGACACAACAGTTTCTCTCCTTTCATCGATTAGGTGTTAATAACTTTATTTGTTTGATTTTTATTTTTTTTATAGATTTGCAGCATTTGACCGCCCTGACCTACAGTCAGCACGATAATTGCTCGGACAGCGATTCGATTGTTTTGCAGCCGGGCTGCGAGATTACCAACAAACGCTGCCAGTGCTGGCCCACAATGCGCACCTGTCTCAGCGAACTGAGCAGCGATGGGGGATCTCCCAGCGATTCGCGTTGGCACTTCAAGAACCTAGAGGTAAATATTGCACCCTTGAATTTATATTGTAATTTTATATGCTAATTTTATATGATAATTTCCAGGACTGCCAGTTGAACTTGCAAAATCTAATTAAACTCGAACAGGAATTCGATGAAGACTACAAAATCTCACCGAGCAAATTCACATACAAAAAGCTGCGCAGAAAGCGAAAATCGCTAAGAAAACGCATGTAAGCTTAAGAAAATATTTGCTGTAATTTATTTTTTAAATTTTAAATGAAGTAAATAATTTAACAAAAAATTATCTTTATTTTCAGCATCATTTTGAAGGATTGAGGCTTCAATGCGCCATTGGAAAATCATCCTCTTTCTCAGCTCTTAACTCAACATACCGAAATTGAAAATCTCTGTACAGATAGTATGCTTACTTCTAACTAATAATATGGCTATTATAAATAACATATACATATATATATACATATAACAACGTATACATATACAAGAGGAAAACATACATATGAGAAATAGACGAATTGTATGTATTTGTTACTTTATTGTTTTTAGAGTGCGCGTACGTATGTATAAATTTGCAATTTTTATTCCTATTGCCCCCCCGGAAAACAAAAAAATATATACAAAACAATAAATGGAAAGCATTTCAAGAGTGTTGTTGCTTTTAAAATAACAAATAAAAAATGTGCAAAAAGTTGGAATTTTCCATAAGCATAAGTCAAGTCATTCAATAAACAATAAATCCGAATGACAAATTTTGCATGAAAAAGCATCGAAAATATATAAGTGGCCAGAAAATAAAAAAAGGTTGGTTTTATTTTTTATGACGCGATTGAGCGAGAAACTGTCATTATACAAAAAATAGTAAATTGTGGTTTAATATTGTAGGTATGAAGATTATTAGTACAAATTATATCAAAAAGTGAAACTCATTGAAATGCCCGCAATCCGCCCAAAATTGCAGAAATTGCGTATACGCCACGCATGCCAATGTATTCGCAAATTTTAAAACATTTTGCAGAAACTTTTTACATACTTTTGGGCGGGTGAGCCGCAAAAAGTATGCAACACTTAAAAAACGTGTAGAAAAGGTGTATAATAGACATGTAGAATTGGATTGTTCAGCTGAAAGGCGCTAGGTGTCGCACCAATTTTTGTTATGAAAGCGACAGCCTGATCTGGCAACTCTGCGTTGATAATTTGAAAAAGGGATATACCTAAATATTGTTTAACCATTTAAATGTTTAAATAAAGGCGAAATCGAGAGAAGTATACAAAAATGATCCTATCACGGAATTGTATAGGCGCTCTGCTACCCATTATAATACGTGGATCCATCCACAGACATATAAAACAGTATTATCCTTACAGTATAATTAAACATCATTATACATTTAAGTAGTGGTGCACCAACGCATGCGTTAAACTTTTTTAAAAATATTTATTTGTTTATATATTTAATGTTAACAACCAAATACATACAAGTTTATAACAATGGGTATGAGCCATAGCAACTATAGGGATTCAACTCATCCTGTTTAATTTTGTAGTTTAAGAAACATGTTAAAATTAAATACTTATACGTTTTCCATTTTTAGAAACTACATTTAGATTAACATGCGAACGAGAAAACGCCCTTAAAATTACTTTTTAAAATCTACGACTCACCTGCCCCGTTTTCAAGACCTCAGAACAATCAGAACCAGGCGAATAAGGCAGCACTTGGAAACCGAAAACGCAAAGGGGTTTTGCCCCAAAAACATCGACCATCAGCGGCAGTCGAGTGGGGTCAGTTGTTCATCTTGAAAAGATCAAAGATACACTTTGGCGCTTAAGTGTTTTCCTCATCGCCACCTATCAGCTGAAGGAGTTCGAGATATTTGTTTCGCTTTTCGAATTGAGTTGTTATATATATTTCTGTGCTGTGGCTCCGTGCACTCGAGTTCGTTAGGCACCTTAGTGGAGCAAACAAAAGCAATTAGACGGCGTCATCTGACAGCCTCAATGGAATAGTTTTCGGGGCGAATGCCGTAGGAATGCCGGCGAGCATTTATCGATCGCCCTCTGATGGGTTGTCCAACTGCCAATGAGACCGCAAAGGCTTGAATAAAAGTAAGTGAAATAAAAAAAAAAAACAAGACATAAGACGAAGGGGGGCCACTGTGTCCAGGGCGGAGAACAAAAGGGTTCGAGTGCGGAGGAGTGAGGTGTTAAAAATTCTACTCTTTATGCTCCTATTATGATTTGACTCGCTGCTTGTAGACTTTGATGGATATTTACGATATGAAAAATCTCTGCTTGTGCACTTGCAAAAAAACTTGAAAACATGTTGAATATTTATGGTTTTATTTTCTAAAGTTTCTATAAAGAAATAAAATATAATTTAATAAAAAATAAAATAAAATAAATAATAATGTTCGAACTTAAATTATCTTCAATTGAAAAAATTAATTTGTTAGTAAAATAAAATTTTTTATAAATATTTTAAAACACGAACTAATTTGGTACTATTTTTTTTATTGTTCTGGAATAAAAATATAATTTATAACTACAATTATTATTAAAATCATATGGAAAATCATATAAAAATATTTAGCAATAAATACGAAAATTCTTTAGAACCTCACTTCTAAAAACTATAATTATCTTACACTGAGAATTTTAAAAATTTTCCCATTTTTTTCAGTATTTTCTATGTGCGTGGAGCTTTATATATCTTCTCAGCTTTTGTCTCACTTGTTTGACAACCGATGCGTACAAATCAAAGCAGGAATCCAGAGTCAGGGGCCCCGAGTTTCGAGCCCCAAGCCCCGACTCGTCTGTTGTTTGATTAATAGCCGCACAATTGATATGTTAAGTGGTAAATTACGCCATTGGCACGCAAATGTATCTTCAAGATACACATACATGCGTTTGTGTGTAGACAAAAAAGTGGGCAAATTGTTGTTTGTTTAAGGCGCCGCTTTGGATGGCAGATACAAATCTCGGTGGTGCGCTATCGAAACTCGGGAAAGGCGGAGCCTAAAGTGCGTAAAGTGATTTAATTTTGAATGGACGTCGGAGAAAGTCCATCAAACACACTCACTCGCTGGCCGGCATACAATTATTCAATTATTTGGTTGACTTTTCCCCTTTTTTTTTTAGGCGAAGAAAAGCTGGGCATAAATTTACAAGGTTCGTTGGCTTAAATTAAAACCCATTAGTCTACTTTTAACACGCTTTCAGGGAGTCTCTGGTTGTTGTTATTTGGTTTATGGTCCCGTTTATATGTTTAAATAAAACGAAAAACAAAACCGAATCGAGGCGAAACAAAAAGTCCATTAAAGCCTTCTCGTATATTAGAAAAGCGAAACAATGGGGAGGGAGTTCGATTGATGTCGTTAAATTTTTGCCACGCCATAAAATTCATCGCATTTTTTTTTTGTTTTATTGAAAAGCCGCCGTAGAAGTGTTATAAAAATCATTTAAAAGCCGAGATGGCCGTAGGTTTGATGATTTTTTCGTGGTCTCTGCTTTGCTTTTACTGCACGAAGCCTTCGCTCATGCTCAACTAAAATGATTTAATTTCGAAACGTGCCTTGCAAATTTTATGATCAATTTTCGCTTTAAATATAGATTGAATGCCTCGTCGAATTATTTAAATGCGGCTCTGGCTTATTTATATATTCTGTTCTTTTGTTTTTACTGTGCTTCGGATATCATGTGACGAAGGTGCTTTTGTGGAATGCAAAAGTGAAGGAGGGAGCAGCTTTTTGATGATCAGCAACGGATTGAAATATTGTAAATTTTATGGTTTCGATTTACGATATTTTAATAGAACTGTGATTTATGGCCGGTGAAATAAGACGTGTGTTTTATTTGATTTTAAGGGGAACATTGTTAGTCACTAAATTATTTGTAACATTTTAAATATGTTACAAAAATTAAGGAAAATATTGAAAAAAATAGAATTTAAAAGCTATGCTTGTACCATAAAAAGTATGGGGAAAACAACAACCTTAATTTAACTGCGATTAAAGTGAAACATCGATAATTCCTAAATTTGCAAACCATCGATAGTATCGATAGTGCTATCGATTTTTTACCAACCCTAATGAAAACTTTATATTTTCCTTATTTTCCCCTATAACAAAATTAAATAAACGATCAATATTATCGCCCATTAAGAGTCCATCCACTGCTCCTGTGAATATCAATCTTATTTTGCTAATTCGATTCCGATTCTTCGATTGTTTGGCCATCAAAGCCGATGGAGTTGACTTCATTTCCATTTCTATTGAGGCATTGATCTCGCGTTCGGCCGGCCTCCCTGGCTCATAAATAAACTGTGGCAAATCTCTAAGCCAACTCGCTGAAGGCCCATAAATTATAAGGCGAAGACCAGCAACTAAGGAGGCCAATGTGGTTGTTGTGTCATTTTCTCGGCGCGCTTAATAAACTACACACACTTTATGCGATCTGTGGTTCCTGTTGTTGCGGCCTGCCGATTGCTGTTATATGATTTCATATATCATCGGAGCCAAGGAGGACCCTCCTTCTCCTTCTTTTATTTATTTTTTTTTATTTCGCAGAGTTCAGAATGCGCAGGCGTGCGGCATTTAGTTCAGCCTGTCGACTCTCGATTGTCCCTTCCTTTCCTTGGGCCCCCTGATTTCCCAGTTTCTGCTTCTTTAGCTTGTTTGTATATATGCTTTTTTGTTTGATAACATTTTATTGTCCGCTTTATAAATTATTGGCGTTTGCCGGGGACTCGGAATCGGGTTCGGGTTCGGGTTCGGAAACGGGGCAAAAAGTATCCTTTTACGTTCTGCGTTTTTGGTATGCGACATGTGTCCAAATTTGTGCAGCATACAAATAAATACTAAGGAAAAATACTTAGGATTGGTCGATAATACCCTGTAAAGCTGTAAGGATGGGTTCTAAAATAATTTAAAAAATAAATAATAAAGGATAATAAAAATATATTTAAAAATCGAAAGTTATACACTTTAAAATATATTAAAAAAATATTTTTTTAATACATTTTAAAGGGTATTTGAAGGATTCAACTATGGCTACTCCAGACCCAAGTAGCCGACTTGATTTTATAATTTTCCTTAGTTTTTTGCACTCGCCCGTTGAGTCTGCGCGTGTTTTGGCCTTTTAGGGCGCTTTGGCCCTAAAACAGACAATTGAGTGTAGTGTGAAAGTTGCTTTAAATACTCTCGGTATCGGTATCGAGGCGTTCCGATGCCCCGAAGGCGACGATGCCGACGACTTGTGATGGAATGGGGCTGCCACCAAATCAAACCATTTATGTCTGGCTCATGCGACACATTTATCATCGTCAAGTAAAACCAAAACTCACCTGCACCTGTCTGCTGCTTGAAGAGAACGAGATTCTTTCGGGGGGAAGTTGATTTTAGGGGGAGAGATCTTTAATTATACATTTTATACAAGGCACACCCGCTGGGCTGTATGGGGTTCCACTGCTCAAAGTCAAAGTCTTCTAACTGGAGCCCGGTAATGAGCTGGAAACCCTACACTGCCAGCAACTGAATATCCGTGGCATCCCATTATAGCCTTCGATTTATATATGTTTATATATATATAGGGCTGCCAGAGGAGCGCTGCGCATCGATCAATCGAAATGATATAATTATGGGCCAGCCTAAAGAGCGGCTCTGTGTAAATTGATATCAACAAATTACGCGAAAATATTTCAAAAATATTAACGAATGTGAATGATATAATGATGAGATGATGGATCTCCAAAGCACTGAAAGAAACTTTTTTTACTTCAAAAAATAATATACAATTTTGTTAAAATTATGTTAGCTTCATATTTTAATAATTTAATGTCTTAAGAAATATATTATTTAAAAAAAATTAATTTAAGGTAGGGCTATCTAAAAAATAGTGTGAAATTCCATATAATTAAAGGGGTTGTTATAAAATATATATCATAAAAAAATATATATATTTTTTTGATTTTTAAATGTGTGTTCTTTTTTCTCTCAGTGCTTTTGGTCCACCCTAATTATGCCCAATTTAAAAAGGGTTAATTAAGGCACAAAACGTATTTCGTGTCCTGCGTCCCCCAATGGAGAGCGTTATTAATATGCGACATTTTTTATATCTTTTTGCGGCTTCCCTGGGAAGAGGAGGATGAAGATCGATGCTATAGAATACGCACACGAGCAGGCCCGTCCAATAATTACATACAGCATTTGTCATAACACCAGATATGGACATCCGATGCTGTTGCAACGGGCGCGAAACCTTCGAGCCCCGCCAAAAGGCAAGGGCCAGCAGACAAAGGACGCTTTTGGACCCGGCCAAGATCCGAACTATGCGACAAATGTAAGCGGGCAAAAAACAAAAACAGAAACAAATATGAGGCTGAAATGAAAAAAATGATATAAAGACCCGGCAGCAGCAGGGAAAATTGTAAATATCATCATTGGTCGCAGCCAGCGATCTCTGGGCATTTTATAAATAAAAGAAAATCAGAAATGCTGCACTCGGATCTTGGGTGCTATATAATAATTACAGTCCACATTCGCATTCGCATTCGCCTCTCATTGGGCAGACGCTTCGCATTGGAATTCGGAGCATTGTGTCATATTTAATACAGAAATTTTAATTAAACATAATTTGTAAGGAGTGCACGTTGATGCATTCTGCCCGGACACACTGAAAGGAGACTGAGATGGATCGCAAAAGATAGCCCCACTTGGGATCGGAATAGAGTAATTTATGGCATTTTATGGTTAGGCCATAACTTGTCTATCATCGCTTGGAATTTCGCTTTGATCTTATCGGAACGTGTGAGAAGTGGGTTCTGAGAAGGTAGAGATAGGTGACAAATGGGTGGGTTGATTGCTCTATTTCGATTTGGTTAGGTGCTGTGCAAAATTACATTTTTGGTTCTGAGAAATATAAGAAATATTACTCTCCTATGGATTTCTGTTTGTATATTTTATATTTTTAATCCCTTAAAAAATTAATTCGCCTTATATTGAACATCAGTTATAGATTATAACGTTCGAAACAAAAATATATATATTTTATTTAGTTATAAAACATTCATAGACATTATTTAAAATTTATTTCAACTGAGAATTGATACATTTTTAAGAAGAATTACAATAGACTTTGAGCATTTTTTATGTATATATATTTAGTACCTACATAAATTCCACAATATATCTCAACTCCTTGGTCAATTATTGGGCTAACCTTCTGTTGGGCTACTACAGCCATGAAGATGTTAAACAATGCCAATGCAACCCAAATTCAATTCCGAATCGATCCTCGGTGATTATTCAAATGTTTTAACTAGTTCACCGCATTTGACCCTCCGTGGGCAGCGCTCAAGTTCGATGGGGGCCCAACCCCGAAAAACCGATGCTTAGGCAGCTTCCTAAGGTTTCCCGAAATCGAAGGAGTCGGAGGTAATACCCCCGGGCCATTTGACTGACTGACTCCGACTCCGACTGCATTACGTTCGCAAGACAACAATGGGCATTTTTATATACATTTTTTTGGCGGTGCATTTGGCGGCGTTGGGCGTTTTTATTTTTACAGATATTGTTTACAATTTCCACAAAGTCCAGTCCACAAAAGCTGTGCCCTCTCATTGTTGGAGCTGTTGGAGCTGGCAAATGCTGATGCTGAAGCTGGAGCTGCTCCAATCATCATTTTGTAGATATTCGCTTGGTGATATATTTTGGGTGAGCGCTTCCGGCAAATCGGAGCCAGTGAAAGGTCAAGATGTGGCCAAGAAAAGCAGCCGGAGCAAGCGGAAAACTGCTGCCCAGGGAGCTGTGTGCCATTGGAATGGGATTGCGAATGGAGGTACAGTGAAATCTATTAGAAAACTAATTCCTAAAGAGAATTTTCCATAACTATAGCTTTGATAAATAGATATACTTATTCTTACTACATAAAATTATTTAAAAAAAATGTAATTAAATTTATTTTAGGAACTGAACCTTTAAATTTAAATTATTTGACTTAGTAAAAAATTCTATTCTATTAAAACAATTTAAGTTTGTTTTAAAAATATTAATATTATAAATATATATAGACAAATTCTTAACTGATAAATCTTTCTGTAAATAGCTTTGTTGAATTTCGATTGTTTTAAATGTTTCACAAAAACTTTCAAGGTAGCGAGGCTCCACTGTCTATCGTGTGGCATCGAAATAAACAAATCAAAGTGAGCCAATGTTCGCCAATGGAAGTGCCTTCTTCTTCCTCTTGTTCGATCTGCGGTATGTGCTCAATTTTCCATAACATATTTGATCGCTGCGATCTTTGCAATCGCCTCTGACTTTCCACTTTTCCCTTTGTTCGCTGCTTTTGTGTTCGTGTGTGAGAAAAACTTATCGAATCGTGGCTATCGTTTCGGGATTCGTGGATTTGGGGTTTGGATTTCTGCTTCGGCTTGGGGTTCAAATTAAGCCCAGGTGACCACGAGGCCAACGAGCTGACAAACCTTTCGGTTTGGAATGCCTTCACACACGAAGATGATCTCCCGGCAGTCGGATATATAGTATATATATACATTTGACAGCCTCCAGATAAACCACATTCGAGATCATTAATTGCCGATCTTTTCGCTCCAAAAACTGCCCGAAAGTAGGATTCGAATTGGGCGATTGGCTATTGGGGTTTGGGGCATGGGAAAGCGCTTGGGCGAAGATCATTCAACTCCCACAGACACTTATACCCGAACCCACACCCACACAACCCGGCACAAATGGCACAATCCAGCAGACATCAAACAATGATCACGAGTGGTGCTCTCGGTGGTGCGGTGGTGGTGCTGCCTTTTGCTCTGGTGGTGCGGGTGCGGTTTGCCTTTGCCTTTGAGTTTGAGTTTGGCTTTTGCTTTGCTTTTGGGCCAGATCGATGCTGGCCGGCTGCTTGATGATAGCCTGTGACTATGACTCGCCTTGGCCTGGCTTTGAATTTGTACACTAACAAAAGGGAAATTATATAAAATATTATCATAGATTACAAACAAAAAATATATCATAGAAAAAGTCGCTTTTTTAAAGCAAACTTTATCAATACATTAAAAAAATAAACGACAATTAAATTTAGTTAATTAAATTAATGAAAAATTTTAGTACTTAAAAATAAATTCACAAAAAAAATAATATAAAATATTATTATAGATTTAAAAAATATATATTATAGTGTAACCTTCTTTTTACAATAAAACTTAAAAATAATATACAGAATATTAATTTAGTTCAATTAAATGTAAGGTATTTTTTAAAATTTGTAAATAAAAAAATATTGAAACATAGGTGTGGGTAAATTTTTAAATACCCTATCAAAAAATACTTACAAATAAGATTTTAAATTTTCTTATTGTATTAGCTTAGATGATGGGCGATTTTCTCAATAATAAAGCACACTGTTTTTTTCGCAGTGTGGCTGCCTTTTTTACCTAAGGGCCTTTCGATTGAACTTGTTCCACATTTTGATTGTAATGCTGCTGTCGGAGAAAGAGAGGCAGTGCTGGGCAAGACAAATATGATTTTCAATTTGCCGCGATCGCTTTCACAAGATTTGCATTCCACTTTGCATTTGGAACTCGGGAACTTGGGCAACTCCCCTCCAGCCGTTGGAAAGCCATTAAACACTTGAGCCAAGTCAAAGTTCAACTGGGTTCGACTTCTTTGCTTGGCTCTCGGCCGTTTTGGCTCATTAAAACGTCACTCCAGTTGCGGCCGTCGCATGTGCAAGTTGTATCTGTATCTGAATATGCATTTGCATTTGCCGCAGCGGCAAACTGCATTTGCCACAAATCAAAATATTTATGGCCAGCGCGGCTAATGAGTGGCGGTCCGAAATGCTCGATTTACCACCCAAGACGGTTATAGATGCACCGCATAAATAGCCACAAAGTGTGTCGTAAAAGTCCAACGCGATCATCAAAATGTTCCTCTTTAGTGGACGCTTTTCGGAGGATCTGGGGGATCGGAGGATCGGGGGGCTTGAGGTCTTGGGGCCACCTGGAGCAGCCCAGTTTATCAGACCCAGTCCCGTGTACAAAATGCTATGCAAATTTGGTTTTTATTTGCCCGCTGCTGCCAGAACAAGTGCAAAAGTCCCAGCCGCGTTCCCATTCCCAGGTGGCCCAACACTGGAAAAAATTCTGTATAAAAGGAAATATTTGAAAATAGTTTAATTAAATTTTTAAGAAATTATTCAAAGTATAATAGTTAATTATTTCGACAAAAGGTAGGCTAGCCATATTTTTCTGTACAAATATTTATTAAGTAAATTAAGATTAAATAAATTTTTAATTTAATATATATCTAACAAAATGTGAATAATATGGAAATTACATTATAAACATAAGGAAACTATTTAAAAATATTAATTTATTTATACATTAAAATAATTAAATAAGATCAAATTTTGATTGAAAAATAATATGAAACATTTTTTATACCTATAAAAATGTGAAAAATATTGAAATTACATTACATTTTAAACAAATGTAAACCATTTAAAAATATATATTTATTTTCAGAATATTTCAGAGAAAATCTCAGCTGAAAATAAATAATATAGTAAACTGAAGTAAATGATATTTTCCGTGCAGCTCGCATCACCCATCGATGGCCAGTTGATGTCCAATGGTGCACCATTTACCGAGAGTCAACTCTGGACTTTATGTGTGTTTGGCATTTGCGAAATGCGTTCGCATGCACATTTGAATCAATCGCTGAGTCAGATTGGTTTCCTCCTTTTTCTCAGTTTTTACGACGGGCAGAGATACGGATACCAGTTGGGGGACCGGCGAGCTGCGATGCTTTTGAACTGCACTGATATCGTTTCGATTTGACATTTAGCATCGCTAATTCATGCGAAATCACCCAAAGATTATGTTCATAAGCACACATTACGATTACACGTTTATTATAATTTAGGAGTTTACTCCTCGATCGGATCGAATGCGACCAGTTGGCCAGTTGGGGCCTTGGGAAAGTCGGTGACAAAAGCATTTGGCTGTGGAAGAGGATGTGCATGTGGATGTGGTCGAGGTGAGATCACTTAGTGTTGAATATCTCCGATACGAGTGCATTTGTTTTCTTCGTGATTCCTTTTTACGAGCAAGTGACCTGGAAAGTTTCTGAAAGGAAAGACTTAGCAAAGTGTTCGAAATAGACAAATGGAGCTGGAAAGATAAGGGATTGCGAGTGGGTTCAGACTGTAGACTATACAGAAAGTGAAAAGTGGATAGATCTTACTTTCCCCTTGGCAGGCTTTAGTTAAAAAGATCGTTTTTGTATAATGAAATATAATTTAACAATACAATTTTCTTCATTAAGCCGTTAAATATTTTAAAGATATTTTTAAGGCGAATTTATTGGTTATTTATAATCTACTTTCGAAAACAGTAAGCTATGTCTATAGAATACGTTTATGTACGCATTTAGGTGGCCGTTTTCTTGTCCCTTTGTTAAATTTAAAGTAGGGTTTAAGCCTGAAAATTGTATGGGAAAACAAAGTTTAAACCTTCAGTTAAATTTAACAGGTGGATGAGAAAACTGACTGTCCTGCGGACTTGATGCTTTAGGATTGCACCTTTTCATGATTAGTTCCAGCTTCTCCAAACCACCAGAACCTTCTGCAAAGTATCCCCCTTTAGCCATAATCTATGCCATCCGCGGAACCGCAACGGTGGGTGGATAATGAGGGTTAGCCGCAAAGGAACGACATCTGAAGCGTTTGATGCGCTCGTTTGTGACTTGTGCGAGGTTCCACCAATCACAGAGGGGGAAAAACAGAATCAGGAGGTGGAAACCACCAAAGGGGGTCTTCAAGACAGCACTGTCTCCGCACTAATTGAGCATTTAAATGCAGCGTAATTACTTCTCTAACACCTTCATCAGAGGCAACCGTCAACGGCTCGCCTTTGATGCGCACTGCAAATTAGCATATAAATTGTCCCGTGTGAACATAAAATCAAATGACATGTGAGTTTGTCAAAAAACGCCGGCTCAAAGTGCCGCTCGGCCAAGCCAAGCCGAAGCCGAAGCCAAGACGAAAAGCCAGAAAAGCTGGCGGAAGGACATGATAAGGTGGAAAAATGCAGTCATTAGCATAGCGAACGTGCAGCTAATTGGAAATGGAACAGATCAGCATGAATGAAGTGGGAATGGAAATGGGAATGCGACTTCAGACTTGGAAAATCGAAGGGTAAACGCAAAACCTCCTAAATTCTGGCCAACGGCGCCAGCCAGACGTCTTTATGGCCGATCATGGGTCGTTGTGGTGCATTTTAAATCGGCCAAAGGGCACACAATTAATTAACAGTACAACAGTTAGACCAAACCCAACTCAGTGCCAGCACACAGAAAAAATAGGACTAGGATTAATGGTTAATATAGGTATATATAATATATTAATAAGAATTTTATATATAGTTTTTTATAATCAAAATTGAAGTGTTATATTTTAATAAATAACATTAATCTTAACTGATCAGTTTTTAACCATATTTTTTCCTCAGTGTATTATTAAATTTCATTCAGAATTTTTTTGCCGGGCCTATGAAGTGTTGGCGAGTTTTTTGACCCGTTGGCGGGCAGGAAATGCAGCGCGTTCTGAATGCCAAGGCGTATTCCAAATGATCGTTCGATGGTCAATGGTCGACGATCGTTGGCAACCCTTCCCCTTCTCCACCCCCACACCCTCCTCTTCCCCCTTGCTGAGTATCGTTGCATAAATGCGCTTTGCATAACTGAGTACTTTTTGTACTCAACCTTAAAGCTAACGATGACGTTGACGACTGGCGCTGCCGCCGCTTTTGGGGCGTTTGCTGCACTTGTTGCCACAGAACGCCTGAATACTCCCTACACTGAGCGGAAAAATACTATATAAAAATTAGGCGTAAATAAATATTAGTAAACCCAAAACAAATAATACTATAAGACTAATAATAATATTTAATTTTGGAAAGATATAACAAAATAATAAAGAAACTATCTTATTTGAAAGACATCTTTTTATAGACTTAATTCGAAAAGTAGTTATAATTTCTCAGTGATTAAAGTCAAGAATGAAAAGAAAAGAGTTACAGGGGGTGGAACCGGGGGTATCCGGTCAGAATTTTTATGGGCGATCATTAAAATCGATAAGAGAAATCATATTTATACTCGGTGAAATATGTTTCCAGGAAACTAATGTGTGTGGGCCTTGGACTTGTTGCAATTGCCTGGGAATCAAAGTGGGGTTTGATGATCAAACGGATCGTGCCAGAAATAGAAAATAAGTGCCGGAAAACAGTTTGTAAACGGAAAATTTAAATCAAATGTTATATGTATATTTGATTTTTAACCTATTTAAATTTATCTACAAAATTTTAACTATTTAGGTTTAGATCTTATAAATCAACGTTTACTAGAAAATATTACTTATCTTTTATGATTAAAAACTATAAGCTAAGGTACTATTTTTAAAATAAAATAATATTTTAATATAAGGTTGGTTTAATATAGTTTAAATTTTTCCTACCGAAGTTATGTAATTGCTTTTGGGATCATGATAATTCGCAAGAAGCGGACGATTATTTTTCGCTTCCAGCACCTTACATCCTCCTCCGATAATTATGATCTTATAGACCAGCCTGGGTATAACCAAAGTCATGTTGGCTAATCTCGCTTCGTAGTAAGAGCGAGGATCTCACGTAGGACAGATCGCTCGCGATCAAGATGCTCAGTGAAGACGGGGAATTCCCTGGCAGGCTGTTCATTGACGGCGTTTTTTCCCAGTTAGCTTAACTTGCTTGCGGCTTAGATAGATTATCGAGCATTAGACCAGGATTACGACTGCGTGTTTTGCCAGGCAGTCGCAGAGGACGAGGTCCTTCGACCCATCGACTTGTGCAATCTGTGAAAATTCCAAAGCCAGGATCCGATCAAACAAGTCCCGAGTCGCCGGCCGAGGCGGATTTAATTGAGATCAGCGGCCAGCGAGACTGTGTGAAAAACCGCAAAGCGCTTTGGAAAATTTGCCGCATTTCCCGGCTGGCTGGAAATTCGATTGCCAAAACCGCAGCTCCGACTTCCGCTGGTTGGTTTTGCCCAGTCCCCGAGCACAGAGTCTAATCTCAAACATGTGGGTACCGCGGGTCACATTAACATATCGTTAGTGATCTTAGATCTCCGTACTGCGATCTGCGATCTGTGATCGGTGATCCGTGGGAAGTTTGGCGTTGGTCCAAGCCAGAACGGAAACTCCAACGGAAAACTCGGAGATTTGGCAAAAAGGCTTAGATCTCTGTTGTATCCCGAATTCATCCGCTCAGTGTTCCGGACAAACCCTGCTGTCATAATTGTAGCGTAATTATTATTTATGCTGTCACACACGATTATAAATCTTATATTTGCCAAAAGTCTTAGAAGCCGAACCATTTCAACCCCTTTGCCTTGGTTCGCGTTTTGTGCTGCCATCAATAATCATATTTCGGAATTTGCATAATTTCATAATTCCAATACAATATCAATTGTCCGATCCAGTGATAAGCCACTGCGAAGCCGAGTTCCCGCCGCGAGAATCAATAAACGCTGGCCATATATCAAATGCAAAGCCCGCTAAGCCATCGGAACGAGTTTTGGGTGAGAGGAACAACGAAAGCGTAATGAAGACATTACCGAAACACAATTAAACACAAGACATTTGTCAGGCGAAACCGAACCAACCACATATCAAAGACATCGAGAACTTCCAGATGCCATGAGAAATTGGCCAAACAAGTTTTATTGATTTTTCTTAAGATCTCCCCCCTCCCCCAGTTGAATTTCTAATTTTTTGCCAAATGTGTGCGAAAAGTAAATTTAATATATATTAAATACTTAAAACGTAGTTGCGTTGGTCCAGCTGAGTGGAAATGACTGGTGAGCTGTAATGTAAATATGATCTTTAAAAAATATAGGATTTAATTATTACAAAAAATGGAAATATTCAATTTAATAAGATTATATTTAGATCGAAATTTAAAATGTTTATTTTTTAGTAGAAAATCTGAGCCTATTTAAATTTTTGTGAGTTATTTAATTAACAGCAATATTATATTTTATATCCAATATTGATAGAAAAATATTAATTTTATCATTAAAAAAAAAAACGAAAAATAAATCAAAAAATATTTTAAAAAATCTTTTTAACATTTGAAAAAAGTTTCAATTGAAAAATAAAAAAAGGAAATTATTTTCTGGCACCCTTGAAACCCACCTCAGGAATTCCTCAGATAAAAATCGTACTACAATAAAAATCCAGCACATTCCAAACAAGATCGGATAATAATAGTGCTTTAGTCGAACAATTCTTAATTTACACCCCAAGTAAGATAGAAAATCTGTTGTGAACGATAAATATTTTCCGCCTTCCAATTTTATATAACGAAAAGTTGAGATTCTCAATTCTCCTGCCGCCGCCGTCAAAGCTATTTTTACAATATAATGAAACCTGAACAGTCATCGGAGATAATGAACACATCTCGGTCCAGGGCTCGATTCCGTTGTTAGCCAACGTGATGTGATTCATTGGTTTATCTGAGGTATTATGCCTAAATCAGTGGTCTGTGGCCCATTAATTTACTAATTGTAATGTTGGCCATAAAATATTTAGCCGAATCCAGCTTAATCTTATCTTTGTGGACCAGAAGAGCTCGCTGTGTAGGATATCGAAAATGCAAATTGCTCGCACATAATTACAATAACAATGATGGCAAAACAAAATGCTAAGTCCGAGCTGTTAAATCAAAAATATGCAAATTACGTTTGAGAGCGAACACGAGTCCGAAATCTGAAAACTAAATCCCGAACAAGTTCGGACGGAGTCTGGGGTCGATTTGATTGATATGTGCTGGTTATACAGTCATTTGGCCAAAATGATGCAATCAAAACTATGTAAATGCGAACGGAGGGGCTCTTGACTTCTCTGACATTTTGAGGCTGCCTATAGTGGAAATACTATACTATATATATACACATATAGCCGGAACCGTGCGGATCCGAAGGGGTTATGCCTATTTAGTAGCTAGCATTTCCGACAGCTTCTTCGTTTTTACGACATTTGGGCAATTAAACTAAAGTTGAAAAGTCAAAAAGTCAGCGCAGAAATGTGCGTTACTTTTTTTATTGTGTTTTTTACCAATCGACCATTTTTTTAGACTCCTAGAAAAGTGCGACCTTGAGGTGATTTCCCCGAAAACGTTGTCGTTTTTTACGCAACTCACCCGCGACAATTGACTTTTTTATATGAGGTCCTGGTTCTGGTTCAGGCCCGCTGTCTTCCAAGGTAAGCCCATATGCCGAAAGGCCAGCGTTTTATCCCTTTTCCGCTTAAAAAAGTGCGGATGGGTGGATGGGTGGGTGCTCTGCTTTGGCTCGGGTTATGGCCATCGGCTGCTCGACTTTTTATGGTTACGACCGGCCTGAGTTTATGACCAACACGGCCCAAAAACGCAGACCGATGGCCGAGGCAGGCCGAGTGAGTTTTTTAGGCCAATTCTTGTGGGTACCTAAGCCTGCGATTTCGTTACCTAATCGCGGGATCAGCTTACCTAAGCTGCAGATTATCCTAGGATCATAATTATGACGGCGGACGCGACACTCGGCTCGGTTTTTCTTTTTTATTATTATTTCTCAAAGATGCGAACGCATTGCCGGGCGGCAAAAAACTTAAGCCGGGGATTAAACCGGATTAAAGTCACATTGTCCTTATTTTTTCGCCTCTCCTTTCGGGCTAACTAATTACCCCCGGGGAAAATTACCCATTTGGCTTGTGCGGAAATTCGCGAAAACGCTTGAGCAGCATTTTTTTAAAGGAATCTTTTTATGGTGTGAGAAAATAGAGAAAAAACGGTGGGCCATAAAAATGAATCGAGTAGAATAAAGGTGGGTGGCTGGCTGGAGGAAAGACGAGATGCCGAAGGATGGTTCTAGTTACTTTTTGACTTTTTTACAAGCCTTTTGTGCGATTTTCCCGGTTTTACTTGGAATTTATCCGCCTGATGCAACAAATGAAAGTCAAATGTGGAATCTTCTGGGAAGTCAGCTAACGAGGTTTTTTCTTAAAAGAGAAAAATTGAAAAAGAGTATACCTAAAACATAGTTTAGCATATTGGTTGAGTTATAATACGTGCCACACTTCGCAGTCGGAAAGTCAAGGTTCCTTTCCTTTGGTTGAACAACCCTTTCGGAACAATGCACATCCATAAAAGGGTTAAGCACAGAGGTTAGAGGCATAAAGGGTTAAACAGGTAGCTCCTAACTTCCTTTTTGGCTCTGAGTAAACAACAATAAATATTCATAAAAAGAGTTAAGTGCCGCCATAAGGCGGCTCTTTGTTTGAACAAAGGGGAAATTGACTTTTGAAAGGGTTGGAATTAAATTCGATTGATATTGGTATTAGTTGTTTTTAGAAATATATGACATTGTATGATCTAAATGAGATGCGATTCTTGTCTTATTGAACTTATTATTTACAAAGTGTGTGATTTATTGAGGTAGACATATTATTATATTCGATAATACATTTTAAATACTTTAAATATTTAATTTACACGACTTACACATTTAATAATGTAAATTATTCCAGATGAGGCTAAGAAAATCAGCTTAGATTCTATATGATTCACTATGTATCCGGGTAATAACCCTTTTGAAATGTTTTTTTATACCCCTTAGAAATCTACTTGAACTAACTACTTAACATTTTATGTGTATTCAATTCAATGCAATCAACTTGTTAGTTATCCCGTTGTAATCGATTTATGACCATATGATGATTTTTCTATGAATATGATTCATACTACATGCGGGAATTAATCGAGCGGAAAATGGTGTTTACATTTTGGAAAAACTCTGGGTATCCAAAAACCGACGGACGTTGCCATTAAAATCCCCCAAGCGAGTTATGTAGCCTCCAACCATTTCGATTTCCAGCGGCCAAAAAGGCTCCGCCCATGCCAAATAAAATGAGCAAATGTTTAAAATGAAGTCAATAGCTTGAGGTGGTGTGTGTGTGTTTCTGGTGTTCGATTCGATTCAATTCGATTCGATTCGATTCGATTCGAGTGAGTAAGAAATTCAGCCGCCCTTTAATAAATAACCGAATAACGAATAATATCAGGGCAATGCAAATTGCCGGATTACAGGGGACTTGAAACTCAGAGAGGGAGATAGAGTGAGAGATTTGAGTGAGTGTTTCGGCTCATTCACTAACAGAGAGTTAACATTTAAGATAACATTTCACTCGAAGGGGAGTTTTGAGCTCGGTGCGCATGTGTGCGTGCTCGATCGCTCTCTCACTCGATCCGAGTCGTAAAAGTGGTGGTTTTGGCCGTGATTTATCAGAGAGCTGGGGCTGAAAACTGGTAAGTCTGCCTTGGTGTTAGTGCTCCGTACATAAGCCAAAGAGTTCGGCCAGTAGGCGAAACGAAACACAGAAACGCTTCTTGCCAGTCGAACCTCTCAGCCAGAAATCAGTCGTCAGCCAGTAGCCGAAGTGTCAGTTACACACATCGAGAGTTCCCAAAGAAATCGCGTTGCTCCGGCGATCTAACTGATCCATCACATATATCACCCATCGCATCCCGCAATCTAATCATAGTGTTGAAAACCTGAAATAAAAATAAAACACACACAGAGACTGATCTGAAAGTGCTAGCAAAACCCCCGAAAATCAAAGTGAAAAAACGTGCAGCTACGATCGCGAATCGCTGCAATTAAAAAGTCATCGTAAAACCCAGTGCTCAGCCGAAAAAAAAAGGAAAACACAAGAAGGTAAGTTCTAAACGAGAAAGAGAGAGAGAGACAGCCTGAGAGATCGAAGTCAATTCACGGTTTTAGTTTTTATTTTTGGGTCGCGGCCGTCGGCAGATTTTATGATCCACTGTGCACTACTTTGATTTTTTACTGTTTCGCGCGAAAAACTCGCGGCCACATTTCCATCTTTCCCTATTTTTTGTGAGGGCCGCGGGCCGCCGGGAAAAAAATTGCAATTTTCATAAACCGAATTTCTATATCCATTTCCAATTTTTTGTTTTTTGTTTCTGACTCGGGAAAAATCGGCGTGAGTTTTTATGGCCGAACGTCAAGGTCTGGACTGCTGCATTTTTTTAGGGAACACTATTTTCGCAGCACTCGTAATGACTTCGTATAAAAAAAGGAAAATCTACCTGAGTTTTATGACTGGACAGCGCGAAAAAAACTGAAAATGAACGCATAGGGTTGCATAATCCGGCAGCTTAAGTTTTTTTCTCTTCGGCCTGTTGTGATCATAAAAAACGCCCATCCTGCCGAGTTTTTCGCAGTTTCCTATAAATATCCTGGCCGGCGTTCGGCACAGCATCAGTTGCTCAGCAGCATTCCAAACGAACAGATCGCAGAGAGATCGTGAGAAAATCATACAATATTCCGACAAAAATCAGCAAATCAACATGGTGTTCAACTTGGTTAGTGTCTAGACCCTTCGTTCGCCTCATTGTGGATTAAGCATACCTCTCATATACCCCTCGACGACCACCAGTGGATTAAACCCTTACTAACGCAACCTTTCCTTACTATTTTCCAGATGAACCAGACATGCAAAGTGTGCGGTGAGCCGGCGGCGGGCTTCCATTTTGGCGCCTTCACCTGCGAGGGCTGCAAGGTAAGTTCCATTGAGAGAAAAAAACATACTTTCTGAGACCCCAAAAGGGGTACACATTCAAGAAACATGCTATACACTACCTAAGTGAATTTAAGAAAGAATTTTCATCATAGTTCCCAGACTTTTTAATGAAGTTTCTTGAATGGTTTTCTTTTTTTCCGTGAAATCAATCCTATAACTAACCCCTAACTTTCCTTTCTTCCTTTCCAGTCCTTCTTCGGCCGATCGTACAACAACATCAGCACCATCAGCGAGTGCAAGAACGAGGGCAAGTGCATCATCGACAAGAAGAACCGCACCACCTGCAAGGCTTGCCGCCTGAGGAAGTGCTACAACGTGGGCATGTCGAAGGGTGGCTCCCGCTACGGTCGTCGCTCCAACTGGTTCAAGATCCACTGCCTCTTGCAGGAGCACGAGCAGGCTGCCGCGGCGGCGGGTTGCAAGGTCGAACCTTCGATGGTGGGTGGTGGTGCCCCGTCGGCCTCCTCCCCGGTGGGTTCACCCCATACGCCTGGCTTCGGTGACATGGCCGCCCATCTGCACCACCACCATCAGCAGCAGCAGCAGCAGCAGCAGCATCACCAGCAGCAGCAGTTGCCCCGTCATCCGCACATGTCCCTGCTCGGCTATCCCAGCTACTTGCCCGATCCTGCCGCCGCCCTGCCCTTCTTCAGCATGATGGGTGGCGTCGCACCGCACCAGTCGCATCCCTTCCAGCTGCCCCCGCACCTCCTGTTCCCCCAGTACCATGCCAGTGCTGCCGCCGCCGCAGCCTCGGCAGCGGATGCCGCCTACCGCCAGGAGATGTTCAAGCACCGCCAGAGCGTCGACTCTGTGGAGTCGCAGAACCGCTTCAGTCCCGCCAGCCAACCACCGGTGGTGCAGCAGCAGCAGCAGCAGCCTCAGTATTCCTCCCCCTCGGCCCGCCAATCGCCTATCGATGTTTGCCTGGAGGAGGACAAAAAGTCGGTCCACAGCAGCCTCCTGCATCCCATCGCCATCCATGCCACGCCCACCACCCCGCCCACCGGCAGCAGCAGCCCCCTGAGCTTTGCGGCCAAGATGCAGAGCCTGTCGCCCGTTTCCGTGTGCTCCATTGGTGGCGAAACCGGTAGCGTGGCTCCTCCACTGGCGCCTCCCGTTGCCCAGGAGGGACCCATGGATCTGAGCATGAAGACCTCGCGGAGTTCGGTGAACAGCTTCAACGACAGCGGCTCCGAGGATCAGGATCAGCTGGAGCTGATGGCTCCGCGCCGCAAGTTCTGCAAGCTGGAGGCCGAGTGCCTGAGCGGCAACAGCAGCAGCAGTTTCTCCCACTCGCCAAACAGCATCGCCACCACCCACGCGGAGGTCAAGCGGCCGAAGTTGGAGGCCACCCACTTTGGGGGCTTCGCGGTGGCCCACAATGCGGCCAGTGCCATGAGGGGCATTTTCGTGTGTGTCTAAGGTACACGGCGAAAAAATGGGAGGAGTCGCCCCCCCGAAAAAAACCCTCGTTGTTTTTTTTTTGTTTGTTACTTGAAGAAAATGTATGTAAATTTTTTCGTGTGCTCGCTCACACTTTTGAGGTGGTGAAAGAGACGGGGAGACAGACAGGTTTCGCTGGAAAGAGACAGCTAGACCGGGTAGTTGCATTGCACTCGCACACTCACACACCGATACACACCAACACGTACATACTGAGCTCAGATCCAAAAATTATTTTTATAAAAACGTTAAAATTGTACATATATCTTTGAGCTTGTTTGCGATTGTATTTTAAAGTTAAACGATCCTTAGAATTAGTTATAATTCCCACCCTCAAAACGCTATTGTACATACATACACACAAATTGTTAAGTCTAAGAATGATCTTGATTGTCTCTAAGTATTTTATTCTATGTTAGTCTTAGTTATTGTACGTCTATAGATTGGCTTTTAGTTATACAAAAAGAAAAATAAAAACTATTAAAAATTAATCTGCTGTGGTTTTTAATATTTTCGGGAGATTTTGGAATATTCGGAATATATGTTTTTCAGGAATACGAAATTAAAACCCTGGATTTTCTGGCTTTAAAATCATGAATACCATACTTTACATAATAGATATTTCAAATTAAAATACCATTTCGGATCGTATAAAAATGCTCAGAAAATATATTCGTAGTTCCAGAAAGTTAATGACCTCTCCCCGTTTTTATACCCCACTTAACCGCATTATTATGGATCATATAGGGCCCGGTCAAAACTATCTTTCGGATGTATCTGCTAGCTGTCGACTACCGCACATTCCTATAGGATCAAAGCCCATAAATTACTTACGTATTCAGCTACCACTCTTGTTTCAAAATCAGTTCTGTTCGGACATATGCGATATCGGAGCATATATCTGATCGGCGGTGTGTCTTTGCCTCGGTTCTCTAACCACGGGCCAAATGGGCGTGGCCTGTCAATGGCAACACCAAACAGAGACGGAAAACAAATGCTTTGGCATAAATTCAATCAACATTCGGTTGCAAGTCGATCGGCGATGGCCGATGGCCGATAATAAAACCGATATAGCAGCCGTTAAGTGCTTTTCCTTCTGTGACTGCAATGTCTAGTTGTATAGCTGAATAGTTGTGTAGTAAATTAAAAATGCCACAAATGTTACGCACAGATATTCGATGTTTCGGCCCCCTGAGCTCCCTGCTTTATATGCTGCGGTCATGAGCATTAGGCCTATGCCTTTGCCCATGCCTCCGATATGGGCCTACCCGATATCTCCGGCTGACCACGTGCTGCTTCAAATAATAAACTTTATATTAACACATACAAGAGTCATACGCCCCGTTGATGGCCAGAATTTTAATCACTTAATTAGGCGACTGACTGGCCGATCGGGGCGAACTTTGTTTATGGCCCGACGGCCTGACTGACTGCTTTATCCACCAACCGATGATGAATGGGACAGTCGGCCGCGGCACGAGAACTATGCAGGATCCCATCCCCCGACCCCTCTTGGATGCAAAATTCCGTAATGCTCGACTTTGGCTGAGGCGTCAACGGTAATAAACAATCCAGGTGGGATTGGATTGGTTTGGATCGTATCGAATCGTATCGCATGGGAGAGATGAACAGCGAACAGCATATCATCAATATGCATGATGGAGCCCATATGTGGGGCAAATGGGGAGCAGGGGACCAGCGCACGCCATTGTGCCGCTGACGATCGCATTCCGACGTGTGTTTTGTCGTCATTGTTTCTAAATTTATTTTTATAGTTTATTAAAGAGTCATAGTAAAAAGAGCCACACAAAATAAAATACAATAAACTCGAGCCGGGCAAGTCAATACACTCTTAAGTGGGTTTCAAATAAAATTAAGACTGCAAATGCAAATTATACTCTGGTTTTTGACGAATATAAAAAACATTATTCTAGATTTTCATAAAAAAATAATCATTTTAACGAATTACATATAATTGCGGCACTCAAATGCTTAACATCCTTAACTTACCTTTTTAATTTTTTGTAGGTTTAAAAAAAATATAATCGATTTTACACAATATTTTAAAGTAATTAACTACACATGCAATTAATTACACTGTACATTTTTATGTAGGAAATTCCAGTAAGTCAGATAATTTCTGATTTTATTCGTTCCTTTAGTTCTTTAGAGTTCACCAATAAAAAGTATTTAAAATAAAATCAAGATTGATTTAAATGCGATTTCCTTGAACTAAGTTAGGCCCGGTTAAATAAACCAACTTCTAAGTCAGATTTAGTGACTAGATATGTAACCCAAGCCAAGTTCGATTCCTAAGTCATTTGTTTTGCTTTAGACCAATTTAATGTCGCAGGTTCAGCTTACTTCAAAAACCGAATAATGCACACGCCCTCGGCTGATTTGAGCGACTTTTAACCCGATTTCAGGCTATATCGATATCATTCGTCAAGTTCGTTGCCCAAGTCTTTCGTTTTTATACACACTTTTTTGGGTTCACCTGGCTGTCAAACTGAAAAAGTGGTTCATTTGTCTCATCGCTCCAATCTCTCCAATCAAAAAGCCATTTAGACAACAAAGACGAGAAGAATGAGACAAGCGGAGGGAAATAAAATCGATTCGGCATAAAAATGGACCAAAAGTATAACATTTCAAAATTTTATTGACTGTCAAAATGCAGGCGCCAATCGAAAATGTCCGCAGACAAGCGGGCCATATCAAGTTACCTGGCGCCAAAGGGGACTTTCGAGATGCTTTATTGACCCCACGTAGTGTGTGTGTGTGTGTGCTAGTCGGGTGATCTATGATAGATGCATTACTAATAGAGTTCGGGGAGATACAGACAAAGACTCGGACTTTAGCTGCGACTCGGCGACTGAGCACATCTTTAAAAATAGTTCAAGACAAGCACCTGCAAAAGGCATTCGCATTTAATTATTTATCACCGTTCGCAATGCTAATGTTCCATCGGCTATAGCTTTCAAATTAATGCATGCAAGACATATATAATACGCGCGCCGTAAGAACATGTTTATTAAATTAAATAATTGCAGCCGGAGTGAAGTGGCATCGCGCTGAAATAAAAAATACAATTCCCAATTTGCATTCGATGCTGACAATGGAATTAAAAGAGACAATATAGAAAAAAAATGGCAAATATTATTGACACATTATGGTGGAAACAAACATGTTTCCAATGAGAAATTATGCAAAGATTTGCATAAAATTTTTAAGTTAAAGGCAAGTCAGCAATCTGAACAGAGTCAATGCCTCGGCTGCTTTTGCGTCCGGTAGCGGCCTTAATTACCGCCGAGATTCTCTAGATTCTCAAGAGGGTAAGGGGCGTGTTCCTAGACAACTCGCAGCTTGCTGACAAATAGTCAAAACAAACTATGACATACGGCCACATATTTATATCTTCAGCTGCCAGTTGGATTGAAGAGCGCGGATCATTAAGTTCTCAAGGAGTCGAGGATTGAGGAAGCAGCAGAGATACTTGCATTGAAAGTGGTTCTGGTGCTGAAAGATTTTTAAAATATTAAGAGTACTTAAAATGAAATGTAAACATTATTTATTGCATTATTAATATAGTTTTTGTATTATTATTTAATTATTAATATTATTTTCATTTAAATTGCAATTTAAAGTATAACTTTTTATACCCGTTACTCGTAGAGTAAAAGGGTATATTGTATTCGTGCAAAAGTATGTAACAGGGAGAAGGAAGCTTTTCCGACCCTATAAAGTATATATATTCTTGATCAGGATCACTAGCCGAGTCGAACTAGCCATGTCCGTCTGTCCGTCTGTCCGTCTGTCCGTCTGTCCGTCCGTATGAACGCTGAGATCTCGGAAACTATAAAAGCTAGAGGATTGCATGCATATTCTTGGAGTTCCTACGCAGCGCAAGTTTATTTCAAAATGGCGCCACGCCCCCTCTAACGCCCTCAATCGCCCTACACCATTTTTTGAAAGGTGTCTGGCGCCTACAACATTAAAGATTTTGGAAAACTAAAAATGCAGTTTTATTGTGACTATCAATACCTATCGAAATGTAGAAGAAATTTTTCAAATCGGACCATTCGTTAAAAAGTTATGCCCGATCAAAGATTTTATATATCTATCTCCCTCGCACTCCCTTAGCTGAGTAACGGGTATCTGATAGTCGGGGCACCCGACTATAGCGTTCTCTCTTGTTAGCATTAGAAATAGTACATTTTTGGAGAAAGTATCATTTATTAACTTTTAAGCCATATATATCACAATGAGGTCCAAAAGTTGTGTCATCAAAAGTTAATATAGAACATTAGGTTCTTCCAACAAAACTAAACTATATATTTTTATAAGTTTGTATTTATTTATTTTTTAATATTATTAAAAACTTATAACTTTCAATAAACTTCCTTTTGCTGATGTTACAAATATCGAAGGAGTTGCATTTAATGAACTGCGATATGTTGCACTTACCACTTGACCTCGGCAGTGAACTCTCTCTCTCTCCCCGTAACTACATGGCAACAGAATTTCAGTGCTATCCCAAGATCCGATCGGATGACGGACAGTTCCATTGTTCTTTCACCCAGCAAGACATTAACCCACTTAATGCAGCCCCAGAGAACGCAGCCTGCGAGCTGGCCAAATCACATGGCACACTGCCAATCGGAGGCTCATCTTTATTGATTTCGATTCCGCCGCCACCACCTTTAACCCCCTTTCGAGATGGACCGATGGACAGGGCAGACGGATCGAATGGAAAAACAAACTCAGAGCTCTGGGGGCGCTTGGCTCACACGAGATCGGATTTGGCCGAAAGGGATTCCTTTCGTGGCCCGCAGTTTGGAGTTGGGCCAAAGCTGGCGCTGGTAATTAGTGATCTGGTGCACTTGATATGCACCTTAATTTAAACATTTCGTACACACCCAGCCGGGGCACGCATTCGCATTCGCATTCTCCTTCTTTTTCGACTTTGTATATATATTTTTTCATCCTACTCGGGGCCCTTCTTCTGATTCCTCGGGGTCTCATCTGGTCCTCGGACAAGTTCTGCGTGTAGCGCATGCCGTTCGCTTGTTTCTGGCCCATTCCCAATCCAAGTCCCAATCCAAGTCCAGTCTCATTCTCATTCTGGTGCCTTTGCCTTTGCTTTTGCCATTGCCATTCCCTTCGCGCGCCGTGTTCTCGTTTAAACGTTTATTTAACTTAAACGAACTTTGCGTGTCGATTAAAGTGCTGCGATTAAGGTACGACCTGATCCGGTCTTCTGGTATCTGTTTCGTTTATTTTGCGGATTTCTGGTGATCACTTGTCTTGGGGTATATTATGTTTGGGAGCCTGGCCTTCCTGGGAAGGACATTAATGTAGGCTTTTTCGGCTTGAAATATTTTGTATTGTGATCATAGATGAAAGCTGAAAGAAGGTATGTAAGAAATATAAATATTAAAGTCAACCTTATTAATGAAATAAATTTTAAAATTAAATATACGTTATTTACATCTCTTTAATAGAAATCTGAATATTCTAAAAGTTAAAAATCAATTTAAACTCTCTTGGGTTTTTTAATTACTATATTTTACTATCAAAGGGAACAGGGTACCTTCAGCGACCATCATTTGCAGTCTGGGCATTCCTTTGCAGGTCTTTCAAATGATTCCTCCGTTTTTCGAGGCGCATGCGTGTCCAGTGAACTTACAGGTCAAGCATACGCATGCCAGCGATAAAGTTGAGGTTGCATTGCCATCATCATCATCATCATCATTATGATGAAAGCGAGGGGTAGGAGGATCATCATCGGATTGACCTAACCCAGACACGGTTACAGCTGCATAAATCCTTTCGTGGACTTTCTCTCTGGGGCCTGCTTCTTTACGACAAATTTGCCCATTGTTCTGTTTTGGCCGCCTGATGATGTCCTTTTGTCTTCGTTTACGGTGTGTTTGGCCCCCGACAGCGTGCCCCCTCTACGCCAGCTAGCCAGCCAGGTCCAATGTTCAATGTCCACGAGGACCGATCGCCGAGCTCCGAGGACCGCACACCACAATCCACAATATTAATTTGTGCAGCCAGCACCTCGAACATTTACGAGGACAAAACGCCTAACGAACTCGAGCTCAAATCAACTCAGGGGTCTGATCCTTATCGCTGGAGGTGCACTGGAAAAAAAACCTCATTAGAACTAGAAACTTTAATTCGAATTTATAGTACCATTTAACCAACTAATAAACGTCTAAAATAAATATTTCATAAAAAAAGGACCCATTTAGAAAAACATTCTACGGAATAGAAAAAAAGTTTATTGTTGGTTTACAAGTCTATAAATTTTAAGATCAATGTATTCACAAGTTACTTTATAGAAACCGATTTAAAAAAAAAACCTTAAAACTGAACCGCTAAAAGAAGAATTTCATTTCTATTTAATATTTTACGATCGCATTTTTCCAGTGTATGGCCTATCTGGATGCCTGATTATGGGCTGTTGTTTTTTAGTGCCTCGTCTTATCTTGTTACCCTTATTTATTTTTGAAAAACGAAATTAGATTTAAAGGCCTGCGTGAGGCTGGGCCACAAGTGATTTTGATAGCTCGTAAAGAAGTCAAAAAGTCAAAATTTTTAGTGGGAAAACCCACGATGGCGAGTTGAGTTTAGTTGAGTATCGACCACCGCAGCAGGAGCTCTGGCAGCCACCGATCGAGTGGAGACAGGGAATTTATGTTACAGCTCGTTAAATTAGTCTAATGGGGCAAAGCCAGCTGTCCGGTGGTTGTTGGTTTCTGGGTTTCTTGGCTGTAGGTTCTCTTAGCCCGGTGTGGAAAGGGTTGACATCATTAGGACGGATCTCGATCGCGACCAGCCACCACCGGGGAAACGAAAACCAGTGCTTCTTCGATTGCAACGTGTGCGACCTTCTCTATTCTGTGCCATTCCTGTGCGATTTTCCCTCGTTTTGCTTCTTTTTCTCCTTTTCCAAACTGCAGAATCGCTGGCACTTCAAGCCGGCAATCACCTGAGCTGACACTTAAGGCTTCTTCAGCAGCTCGCAACACTTATGCGAACGGTCGCCGGGTTATTGTGTGGTTAACTGATACGCTTAGTGCACGTATTAACCCAGAACCACTCTGCACTCCGCACTCGATCGCTCCGGCTTCTGCAGTTGCTGGAGCAGTGTCACTGTCAATGTCATTTTACCCGGCCAAAGCCAAGGCATAGTCGGACCCAGAAGACCCTGGTCGGGTCCCAAACCCAAACCCAGATCGAAAGACCCAAGTCGAAGAGCCAGACTCACAGGCAGGCCGTGCACTTGGCCCAAACTCAGACTCCAGCTGAAGCTCAAGCTCAAGCTCAAGTCTTTTGCCTGCTAAAAGATCGTGTGATCCATTACCAAACGTGCGCGATCGTTTGCGCCTGTGTTTAGTGATATTTATTTATTTTTTTCGGTGGGCCACATACCCTCGGGAAGTAAGGCAGGTCGATTATCGCGATGTGGTGGGAAACGGTTCAGGAATGCATCATCGGGATCGTCATTTGCCTAGAGATGCACATAAAGGCCTGTAACAACTTATTTCATTTTAAAATCTTGTATCAGAAAAACTAAAAATATATGGATACTTCAAAATGCAGTTCATAAATTTTTATAAATACCAAAAAAAGAAAAAAAGCCGTAAAATCGATATGCGCATGTAAATTTTAGGTGTGTCGCGTGTCGTTTTTACATGAATTATCTGTCCGTATACCAAGTTAAAATTGATATGAAATAATGTAAAATCGATCTACTTTTTATAGCGATTTTTTTTGGGTGTATAGAAAAATAAAAAATATTAAATCACTTTATATTATTGATTATTAAAATAGTTTTTTATTTTAAAATAGTAAATCTCAAAATTAAATATAGTTTTTAGGAGAACTTTCCCATTTATTTAGAAACCCTTTCTCAGAAGGGCATTCGTAGTTCGTGCCTCCGATTTCCTGCGCCCTTTTTCCATGGTTTATTTTTGCGATTTCTTCACAACTCTCCTGCACATTGCACCTTCTACTTTTTGCATTGACATTTGGTAAATATTGCCAGGGTCTGCACACCATTGAGCAGCAGTTGCCGTTGAAGACGTGACTCCATAACTGGTGGCTTTGGCTTCGGGTTCGGCTGGTGTTGAGGCCGTTGGTGACTATGACTTGATTTGATTTTCATACAGACTATTTTTTTTTGTTTCGTGGCTTTCGCAACCTTCTCCTCCAGATGCAGAGCCACTCAATCAAGCCGCCTTTTGGTTCCAGCTTGTTTGTCTAGCGCACTTCTCCGCTCACACCGCCTTTCGATGGTTGGAAAGGGTTAAGATGGTAGGGTTTGGGTATAGTATGGTATGGTACCTGTTCCCCGAACCTCAGAGCATCCATCTCGCGCTCCTCACATTCTAATTAACTGCTCTAGCTGGGCAGCACAGAATGCAGAGCAGCGTTTTGTTTGCTGGCTTTTAAGTTTTTAGCCGTCTGACCGTTTTTATGACACTCAAAGTGACCGACGGGCGACGCACAATGAACTCCTTTCATGGCCTTGTTAGGCGGGATCCCTTTATTCCACATCCCATTCCTTTTGGCCCTCTTTCAAGCGTGCTGACCGCCGTCTATTTGCCCAACCTGATCGCTCTGCGAGTTCGGCTTATTAGAACGGCTGCCTGGGTGTTGCATTGTTTGCCGACCATTTGAAAAGGATGCATCGCTCGAAGGAGGAGCTCGTGATGAGTTCACACCACTCACGCCGAAGGTTAGCTAACGTCAAAGGGTTTCACTACTGACAGAAAAATAGCACCTCATTTGACTGCCTAATAAAAGGAAATGCCCTAACCAAAATACAGTTTTCATAAGTATTGTACTAAAATATAAATAAATTGAGTTTAAACTTATTACTTATGTTAAATACACCCAAAAAAAGAACCATTGTTAAACTCTTAACACTCGTTGTATTAAAAATTCAATTAATACTAAGCAGCTTAAAATTCTAACTCTGTAGTATACATTTTATACAATATATTAAAAAGATTATATATTGTAGTTTAAATTCCAGACCGAAAATCTTAATTTTATACTTATTAAATACTATTAAAATAAGTTTAAAAAATACTCAATAGTTTAGAATTAATTAACATATTGTTTAATTTCTATTATCATTTTTTATCGGTGTATATATTAAAGAATTGATAAATAACAGGTATGATCTAGAACATAAATTATATATTTCCTATATTTATTTAATTTAATTTAATTTATTTAATTTTATTGAATTTTCGTTTATTTATCAAATATATTGGTTCTTTTTTCTTTGTGTAAATCTACGCTAGGCTCACGACCCCATCTCCGAGAGACGGTCAGTTGAAAAACCCGAGGGGAAACCCTTTTGGGCCGCGATCTATTTGACAAATGCAAGCAATTCTCGCCAGACCCCCGCTCGTTTCGTTCTGACCGCTTTCCAGTTAAAACAGTTTTTGTTTTCCCCCTTTTTTTTGGCTTGTTATTAGAACACTTTTCCCAAAAGGCCACTTAGGCACGAAACGAATCAGTTTCCCTGCCCCTTCCCGCTCCCAAACTCTGACTCCATCTCCATCTCCGTGTCCATTTCCATTTCCCAACTGCATCAGCATCAGCATCAACATCTGCATCTGCATCTGCATCAGCATCTCATCTCTCGCATCTCCCTCGGCTGCGTTATGATGTAATATGGCTTTTTGACTTTTGTAGACATGATAAAATACAAAACGTTGCGTGGCTGTTATATTGGCTAATGGCCGCGGCCTTTTAGGCCATTTGAGAGTTTAAGAGTGGACTCGGCTGGGGCTGAGGTGTCAGGGAATCGACTTCAATGAATGGCCCGCTCTCGGGGCGGCCGGAGATCAAAGAGCTCTTGTTCTGGTTCTCGGTCCTCGGCCTTTGGTCTTCGTCTTTATTGACCGTGGTCCAAGTGCCCGATGTGTCCGTGCATTTGTTGCTGCAGTTAGTGCTGCTTGAGACACATTGGGATTGAGGATTGGGCAAGTGCCTCGGACCCATCATCATTATCGCAGCGCGACCACGACGATGATGATGTTGGGCTTTGGATTTGGCTTGGGCTTTAACTTTGTCTGTCTTTGTCGCCGCGGCTCAAACCTTCTGCAATTGCAATTGCCATTGAGCGTAATTCAACTGGCCAGGGTAAAACTCATTTGCATAATTCACGCAAAGTCGCGCAGAGACAAAAGACTAACTTTAGGGTACTCTAGGAAAGGATAGGCAGAGAAAAGTGTAATCAAATATTTTATAAATAAGAAAAATCCCATATTCCAATAAAAAAATAAATATAAAAAATTATAAAAAACAGACGATCTAAAAAATATATATTTTAGGAGGACTTTACTTACTTTACTTTAATTTACTTAAAGATTCGATGAGATAAAATACAATTTATTGACTCAGTTTAAATATTATATTAAAGTTTTAAGTTATATTTATTTAGAAGCAGACTAAAACAAAAAGTCCTTTAAATTAGTATAAATTTATTATTTTATCTAAGCTATAAAAATATTTTATAATTCTTCTTCCGTGTTGCTTGTTAAAAATCTATCATAAATTTCCATCCCAGCTAGTTCTAATTTTGTAGCCGTCCTACGAGTCACTCCACCTGTCTGGAGACCTCAACTTCAGGGCAAATTTATAGTACCCTCGGCCAGATCGGACGCACTATCGAGCCGCGCCCTTAGCCATTCTGCTTTTGCTGGCTTCGCCGTTTGTGCCCTGGGCATGTCTAGAAGTTGGCCACTTCATCATTTGGCCATCATTTGTATGCGGGGATGTGCCCGGTGACATGTGCTTTATATATAATTTAGAGTTGCTGCTACCGTTGCAAATCCGATCCAATCCGATCCGATCCGATCCGATGGGTCGTGCCTTTATCCGTGCCTTGGTAGCGTGCCAATAAGCGCGGCTCTTTCGCTGGAATCGCCGTTGAGTCAACTCATTTCCGCAATCAAGCCGGGTTGGCCGGCCTCTGGCATCCTAGTTTTATGTCCAGCCATTATCAATGGGATCACAAATATCGAAAGCATTTAAACAGGTGCAAAATCAGTAGCCAGCGCCGATACCCGATATCTCTTATATCGAGGTCCGAGATGCCAAAAGCGTTGCAAGATGTCGCTGTTCGATGTTGAGGTTGCTGCTGCTGCTCAGATATTGCTGCTACTGATGTTGCTGCTACCGATGTTGCCGCTGTTGTTTCGAATTGGCCTGTGAAATGCGTGCAACGCGAATCGAGAAGACAACGAAACAATGAGAAGCTGCTACCGGTGCTCCTCACTTACAAGGCAATTAAATGCCAGGCATAACAATCTTTTAGGGTAACCCTTGAGAATCGAGCGCTTTCCAATGATCGGTGGATAGAGATGGTCGTGTGACACGACTTGAAGTGAATATATCGGTTAAATAAATTATTGGGTAAGCCACAAAGAAACAAAAAATATATAAAAAGTAACCAAAAGAGCAAAAAGTAGTAGCCATCGATCAAAAAAATTCTAAAATATATTTGTAAGTGTAAGCAAAAACAATAAATGATTTAAGAATTTAAAAAAATTTTTTTTTGTAATTTAATTTTTATTTGATGTTTGAAGAGATTTGTAGTTCTTCTGTTTAAAATTGTTTAAAATCATAGCAATAAGCATATCTTATATCAAACAAGATTTTTAAGTAAATAAATTATAATTTAAGTTATTTTATTTATGTTTATAACATATTTATTAGTAAGATTCTTCGAGCACCTACTATTTTAGTTGAATAATATATTAAAATACTTTCCTAGATGGCTCCAAATAATCTTGAATGTTTAATTAATTTAAAATCCATTAAGATTTGTAACTTATCACTCGTGATTCGTGCTTGGTGACCCATCTCGAACACCCAGTTTCCTTAGCGACTCTCACTTACCTTCGACTCCGCCAACCCCTCGGCACCTCCTGCACCTTGGGGCCTTATCAAATGCGGTCTATCGGCTTCACATTGCCATTTGACAAACACAATTAAAAACGATTTAAGAAAGTAAAATGTTTAGCGAGTGTGAATGGGAACACAGCCAGCATTTGGTCGGACTTAAAAGCCAAATCGCCTCCAAAATCGCCCCCCGGAGCCCCCGACAATGTTAATTAGCCTACGATAGGCGCCAGTCTACAGTCGACAGTAGCGAAACATTTTGTTGTCGTCGCTTTTGTACAATTAAAACGTGATCAGGCTCTGGACAGGCAGCTACAAATTTGTCGAACACGCAAAATGGTCTTCCAGGCCGTGTAAATGCGTGCCCTCCTCCTCTGTAGACCAAAAAGTATTGCATTTAATTTTGGTTTCGGTTTCGACTTGGTATTGGGTATGGGGTATTGGGGATTTGGATTTGGCTTGGTTTCGATTCCGTATCGTTTCGATTCGATTCCCAGACATGGCCCTAAAAAGAAACTAGTTTTGCATACATAAACATGGCCATGTCTGCACTACTTCCCTTCGGGATAGCCTGCTGGCTAGATGGACTCCCATTCCCATTCCCGGCCAGCGGAGCTCTGAAAAGTGAACCAAAAACCAGACGGGAGACGACGACAAATCCGAGACGAGTGGCGTCAGTGCAGGCCATGTTTATGAATTGTTAAACGCCGCTGCATTAACCGAGAAGCAAACAAAAGGAAGGCAAGTGACATGCACAATAGCGCCAGGGATGTGGCCATCCAATATTTGGTGTGGGAACGTAGAAATGTCTAATAAATATGGGTTTCTCCAAAAATCATCTTAACCTACACTGTCCCAATTTTTTCCGATTTTTACTGGGAATATTTATGTCCTTTAGGCATATTTCATCCATAAAAAGGTCTTAAGTCTTAAAGATTATTTTATTTTTTGTTTAAGCCTAAATAATAAGATAGATCATACTTTTGTGAATTAACAGATTTAACTTAGAAGTCCATAGACTATAAACTATAGTTCATTTAAATGTGGAAAGCCTGAGTAATAAGATATTGTAGGTAGTTCTACTGGAAATACACAGATTTAATTTAGAATTCGAAATTCCCGGCTTACAAATAAAGAACACCATTATCCATAATATTCCATACTCCATAATTTGTACATACCTTACTTTAAAACCCAATTTCTAAAGGGCTAAATACCTTGCAGCCCTGGTCTTCGCGCACTTGCTGGCCAGACATTTGCCTTTCCATATTCTTTATTAGCTTTTTATTGCCACCAATATTTGTTAGGGCCCAGAGACAAAAGGGCGGGAGCAGCTGGGCTGATGGCCAGGCCAGCCCGACCAAATGTCACCACATCCGGCCCGAGCAGCGAACTGAATTAGTATTCTAAGTCAACAGCAGGCTGCCGAGTTGCTGATGACTTGACCATGTCTATGGATGTCTATGGATGTCTATGATGGGTAAAATGGGTAAAAACGAAATGCGCGGACAAAAAGTGCCAACAGTTGGTCGACAAATGCTGCACTTGCCCCGGGTAAAAAGACTCCGTCCACCGTCCTCCTGCTTTTGCTTTTGCTTTGATTTCGTATGCATGTGTGCGTTATCATTAATATTTCTTGTGGCTCTGCCAGGCCCATTCATATGGTACCTCAATAAATTTATGGCCATTGACAATCAGTTAAGACAATCGGATATCTAGGGTAATAATTTCTAATAGTGGGGAGAGTCTACAGCTGTTGAATGACAACCGAACGAAGAACCCTTTGGCTTCCCGGTGAGGATGCATCTCTGGGTTTTTATTCGGTTTCCCGATCTGGAAGGAAGTCGACCTGGGGGCTTCCGCTGCTCCGGAGACAATTTGTAGCACATGTTATCGAAGTCTGGCCAAAGGTGAAGACTAATGAGCAGCGCCAAGGGATTTCCCAGAAATCTTTGGGTCTAAAACGGAAGATGCACAAAATCGATCACTGCCAGATATTCGATTTCTACTGTATTTTCAGTATTTAAATTAATTTTTAGAGAAATTGTTAAAAAATAATTATAGATATAATTTTCCAACAATTTATTTATTTTAATTAGTAATTATTTTAGTAATCAATTAAGGACTACAGAGTGCATCATATTCAGATTTTTTGCCCACCATGTGGACAATTCCCTCGAAGGTCATCCCACCAATTTGTTCTTTGTTTTTATTATGCGTGTGCTTGATTAATTTGCCGCCCCGTCAAGACATGGAAAATTATTCCAGCCTTGACAGCAAATCTGCTGAAAATTGTATTGAAAAACATGAAAATTAACCCAGAAAAGTTTCGCCGCTGCTCAACAATAAGACAAAAGAATACGTCGCTGGGTCGCCGGGCAGTGTTTTTGTGGCATTATGGCAGATCTGCCGAAGCTATAGCCCTGGCTATAGTCCCAGTGTGCTGAGCTTGTCGCCACTGACAGTCGTCGTCCACCAGAGAGTCATGCTCATGTGCTTAAGTTCAATGAGTCGAACGGTACAAGAAATAATAGAAGACAAAGCCAGAAGTGTGCCAGCGGGGGTAGGGAGATAAATGTGTACTTTATGATGCAACCTGTATCTGCAAGGTTTTTCCTATGCATTTATTAAATGCGAGGAAGGTCGCCGGCATTAAGTCAGGCAACCAATTTCACCCACTAAACTCAGGCACACGACCAAGAGGCCAAAAACTTGACAATCTTTGACAATTGCCAGAGACACCACACCACACCAAACCACCGGCACCTCGCAGCCCCAGCCCCCCCTTTATATATCTCCGATCTTGAGCTTCCCCCGTCTGGGGGCCGCCAATTACAAGCTGGCTATAGTTGGCTGACTTGGCCTGAGTTGGACTGAGTTGTGTGATTTTCAGTGACACAGAAAACTGAAATTGTTCATTGTTCGAGAGCTGTTCGAGAGCTCGTTAATGACTTGCTCCCCATATATACCCACCCGTGCACTTATATCTGGGTATATATAGATTTCAGGGTTAAGTCGGGGAAGTTATTATTATTGTCGACGCTTCAGTAACTTTTGCCAAAGCTCCACATTGAACGATTATTATCGAAATTAATTGCCTTAAGCCGGTGTCCCCCGTTTGCCAGATTGTCAAAGTTATTTTCGAAAACTGGCCGAGCGTTTTATTTTAATCATCTGCGATCTGCCGGCCAGGCAATTGTGTTAAGGTAAAGGCCCCGCATTATTTCATCTACATATTTATAGCGCAAATTCCGAAACCACAATTAATCATCTGAACCGAAAGAGAAAAAACCCATAAACTGTTTGAAAAACTCTCGTTCTTAGAGCAGCGGACCCTACTCTGATTCGGTTTGTTTTCTTTTCCGCTCGTTTTTTGCGGTCACCGATTTGTTTATCCAAGTATTTGGCGAGTTTTGCGATGAGAAGGAGGCCTTTTTGGGGAATTGTGCGTAAACGCGGTGGCTTTGGGGCAGACTTAAGCGACACTTGGGCCAAATATTGCGGTCGCCCCAAAAGAATAATATTGTTCTTTCATCTCGCCTCTGGCTTCTGCATAACTTTGAGCTAATTTTTGCCCAGTTTTGTTTGCCCCACAGAGGGGCTTCAATTAGAGTCTTGAAACGGAGCCAGGGGCTCGAGAGCCCCTCGAGTGTGGGCTTGTGGACAATGAACCGCAATCACAATGACAATGCCAATGATGGAGATCACGGTGATGAATCATGGTTATATGGAATCGGACTGGAATCGGTAACAGCAAAAGGCTGGGCTTGGTCAACCTGCTTGCGATCTGAATTGGTTTACATTGCGGGCCATATTGTCTTTATCTGTCTTGTTTGCGTAGGAATTTATATATGTCGTTTAATATTTTATATTTCCCTTGCCTTGATGTCAGTTAATATAAATTTGTATATTGCCATTTTCATAAAATACCTCTTTATGATTAATAAATCGAATGACTTAGGCAACGAACTCTTTTTGGGCTTTACTTTATTTTTATTAGAATTTTATTATTTTTCGGAATTTAAAATAAAGTTATTTTTAACAAATTTTTCTCTGTATCATTTAAAAGACTTAGGAAACGAACTTACTTTGATTTTAGAGGAATATTGTGCTAAGATTCAATCTGTCGTTTTCCCAATACCAATAGACTCCTGTATATCTTCTATCTCTACTTTTGCATAAGAAATCTCGTTTTTCCCACAGAATACACAATCAAAGGACTTAGACTTGGTGCAGTCTGAACTGATTTCCCGGGAAATCGGCTCAGATCGACCTGCACAATTGGTAAACCACAAAAAGAGTGACAAACTGGCGCCAGTCTCGGGACAAGGACCACACACTTGCTCGAAGGTGCGAGCCGGACAAGTGATCTATTTAGGTTATTATGTCTTTATGTTGGGACAAGCTACGAACTCGACGAGGGGCAGCTGCAGGGATCGATCTCATTGTTATTGGGAAACAGTAGGTGGTGGCAAGGACGCTGGAAAAATCAGAGGAGAGGGAGTCCTGTTCGACTCTCTAGATCGTAAATCAGACATAAGCTGGATCGAAGAGCCCTATAAATCTCAGGGCGCATTGCGATTCTGGCGATTCCTCTCCATTTACCTTACCTTGCTGGCTGCAAATCATATTTAGCCAACCGGAAACCGATCATAACTCAAAAAAGGAAATGCTCATATCCTTTCGTTTTGACATTTTCTCCTTAACATAATCAATGCCTCGATTAATCTAACTTAAAGTTTGCTCACGCTCCGTACGTGATCCGCCTGCGAATGGCCCAAAAGAGTCCACGATTGAGTCGCTGTCGCAGTTGCAGTTCACATTCGATTCCGAAACGAGGAAGAGCTACTTACAGATCCTTTTCCTGCCCTGCCTTTATCTTTTGCTTTATCTTTATTAAGAATTTCAGTAGCCCTCCGTTTTGATATCTTGATTTTATCCCCTGTGCAGGGCATTAATCATATAACAACATATTATATGCATGCATTTTGATTTGTTTTGTGTGGCTTTGATTTCTGTCAGTTATCCGAGTTGCATGCCAATTATTCGGCCTTTGTGCCAGGGGTGCCAGCAAAAGGGGTTTTATACTGCCTTAGAATTGCATCTAAGTTAAGATAAGCTGTATACTTTAGTTCATGAGAAACCTAGAAGATTTATGTCTAGATGCTATATCCCACAGTTTGTTCTATTTCATCTCCCACAAACACCCACTAAATGAGAAGCTTGATTCATATTTGTTTAATTTCTATTCCCAACTTTGACGCACTTTGATTGTATAGCTTCGGACCTGAAAGACCACACACACTCACTTCCATTAACGAAGCCCAACTCCCCCTCATCACATATTCGTTTGTCTTTAGCACTCGCATCACAAAAGTATGATTTAGACGTTTATTAAACTCCAAACAATGGGGGGTGAACTATAGGAACTGTGTGAGCTTTTATTTGGCAGGCATTGTGAGAATTCAAATGAAGAGAACTTTGACATGTTTATTTACACTTTGAATTGTCGGTTGCTCAGCCTATAGTTAGCACCTTTCTTTTGGAGAGGAACGGTTTTTTCTAGAGGATTCTGGGTACACAAATAAAAAATATTAAAATATTAAGAAAAGGACATATATACGAAACATAAGTTAATTAAAAATAAACGTATTACGTATTACTCTTTCAGGAATTCTAAATTAATGGATTTAGCCCAAAATTAGCAGTACTTCCCGCCTAATAACATCGCAGGCTAGTTCTTCGAGAAGTAAATCGAGACTGTCTGCAACCCGTTAGCCAGATCATAAATATTTACTGGCTTGTATTACAGAGCCCCCGATGATCCGATCTCCCACCCCGCCCCCTCCCATCCACCAAAACATCCATCCACGCACCAAAGGCGATATAAATTACAATACAACCTACATCTACATAGTACGGGGCTTGAGATCCCTGTTGTTGTAGCACCCAAAAGCCAAATTGTTTTTTAAAAGCACCATTTTTATTACCGTCCGATAAGTGATCTCGCGACATTTTCAATTTTAATAGGGTCTCTGCCCAGGTCTCCTTACAAAAGCCTTTGCTGCGGGTCCCGGTCTTTCAGTCTCTCAGTCTTCCAGTTGCCAGCGGAGCTTGACTTCAACATGGAGCGATCATTTGTCGTTGCGTTAATAAAATTGCATTGGGCCAGCATTTGAAACTGCTTTGGCGGTGGTCAAAACGCTCAGCGTTGGCCCAGCTCAGGCATTATTATTAATAATGCGGTGGGTAGAGCCACCCGGGCGGACTGGGCGGCCCGCGGGGCTGCGAGAGGTCACCTCGAAACGTTGCAGAAATAAAACGGCAACCATTTTTAATATGATTGTATGTCATCCTAAGCCCACACTTGGGAAAAGTATTTTAAGTGAATTTTGGTTCAGGTTCAAAGGCTTGTAGGTTGAAGAATTAATAACATAGATTTTAGAAAATAATAAAAATATTTTAAATACGTATTTTAATGTTTCTTAATTTAGAATAAGTGTTTATAATTCATTAATTAATTTTAAAAATATTTATATGGTTTAAAATAGCTATCTGTAACATAGTAATCTGTAATATAACAATATATAATTAATTTAGAATAAGAATTATTAATAAAAAAAATAAATTTTAAAAATATTTATATAGTTTTAAGTGGCAATCTGTAAAATAGTAATATGTTAAATATCAATCTTTAATTAATTTAATTTAAAAAATATTTATATAGTTTCAATTAGAAATCTATAAAATAGTAATCTGTAAAATAGCAATCCTTTTATATTAATAAAGCATTGTACACACTAATGTAAACATTTGAATTATGTACCTCATCCTGTTAGATCTTTTCTCCCAGTGTACTAAAGCCAGCGCCTCATCCTCAGTTATAGTTGCCATACGGCCATGTGTTGGCTCGTCTATTCGCATACTCAAATTATCAGCAGGCCGGCATGGCGAGAGTTGGGATCCGGTCTCCCATTGTGTGCGGTGGAGCTGCCCCAGGTCTCTGGGTGTCGAAGACAATTTTTCATGAGATGAGCATTGGCTGGTATCAGGTGTGTCTGAACACCGCCCCCCTCCCCCTCCTCCCGCTTCCATCAGGACGCCTCTGGGTGCCCCATCGCCATCGCGATCGCCTGGTAATGGGTTCGCCTAAATAGTTGGACAAGCCAACTTGTTGGCCGAGTGAAAATGGGTGATAATCCGTTTTGACAAATTTGCTTACACGCTTAGTGCGCCTGGTCAGAGTTCAAGATGGGGAGAAATTTCCAAAGAGATGTCGATGTCCTTTCAGAGAATTGTTTGTTGGCCTTAAGACTTAAGCGGGAAAGCCATTGGAATATTGTAATTTTGAGCTTCTATGATTTTCCATTACCCAACCTATCTCAACTGATTCAAACCATAGGCCAGCCCATTGATAAATTCCGTGGGTTCCCATCGCAAAGACCCCCCTTTTCGGATCATCTTGGCACGATTCAGATTACAATTAAAGTATCGAGTTCCTCTCCGCACATAGCTGGCATTTCATTTGAATAACTCAATAAGTGATTCGTCGCCGGCAATTTGCAAGTGAATTTAATTAGTTGCCAGGGAAGAGATCCGGCTCAAGTGCAAGTGCAGCTCGGCGGCAAAGTTCAGCTTTAATATCATATTAGGAGCTGTGCTGCTGCCATTGTTTTTGTGTGTTGCAATGTTTTGGAATTACCCAATGGGAATTCGCTCTCCGTGTGCGCGGCTAAACTAGTTTAGCAAATCACTTGGGCATGACTAAGTGCCATAAATGCATACAAAATTCCAGCAGCAAAAAGGCAGCTCGATATATACTTGTAGCACTCGTAGCCGTAATCGTAATCGTAATTCGTAATTTAGCGAAGATGTTTTCCAGCAGCCCCGCCATATAATTACGCCATTCGTCTAACGTCCGAAGGCTGGCATGTTCAGGTGTGAAATGTGGTCGCAAACTGTTTTGCCAAATCATGCAAATCATTTTAGTTTTTATCGTTCCAATAAACATATTAGCCGAGCGTTGAGCTGCCGTATTTGTAACTTATTAATATTTTTCCCGCAGCCGCATGTAATTTCTAAACTTACAATCGTCGTCGTCGTAGCTTGATTTCCGGCCCCTCTCTTGGCCGCACCTCACCAACTCTCGATCACAGGCTGCACACATTGTTTAACGTCATTCAGTGGCTGAAATATCAAGCGTGAGAAAATCTATTATTATCTATCGCAGGCATTAGCCGTAGCTGCAGCTGAAAGCGGAACTAGCCGGTAGCACCTAGGAACATATACTATATACATATAGATGGACCGATCGACGAACGACCGACCACGTAATCTCTACACAGTTGTGGGCTCGACTTCGTGGGGTTCACGCGATATGAGGTAAGTTGCCTCTAATTGAGCGAATCTTTAATATTGATCAAGCTTACAGAATCGCGTTTGTGTCTTGAGTCTTTCGTTTTTAAATCAATGGGACCAATTGCTATAATATAATGTGATTTAATCGAATATTTATCAGCAATAAAAGACAAGTTCGTGTTCTAAGTCTTTCGATTTTGTATCAGTAGCTAGAAAAAATTAGTAAATATAACAATTCAATGATTTCTATAATTCCATTGTTTTTTTCTCCCAATTTTAGTAGTATTTGTTATCCATTTTAAAATTTTTGCTATTTTTTTTAACACAAAACTTAACTATTTCGGTTGCAAACCCATTAAATATTGATTATTATAAATAATATCCTTAACAATGCCACATAAAATTGTAATTGTTTATTTTAATGGCCCGACAATATGCTAAACAGCTCTCACAAGTCGGCGCTGCATTCAGAAAACGATAAAACTTGCACCCTTTATTTACTTATTTATTGGGTAAGGTTAGGGGTTCATGGCATAATATTTTATAAATAGACATGTGAGTAAATTTATTAAATGGCAATGATCTCATTACAATTTAATGCCTGCAATGGCTACACACGTTTTTTTTTTTGCACAGGCAAAGGCAAAAATTTAAATTAATTTCATTTAAAAACCACTTAGGCCCACCCCCAAACACCAAGTGCCCACGAGCTCTTGACGCCGAAGCTCAAGCTCTGAGTGAACCTTAAGTCGAGTTGAGGCTGGGGGCCCAGGCTGAAGTTTGTGGCTCTTGGAAGTGACAAAGTGCGGCATGGCCAACTTGTTAGCATATGTTAATTAAAGCGGGCGAGCGAACACACTCACAGGTCTCAACTGAGATGGAGTCGGATATTGGGGCTCGGAATATCGGAATCGGAGAACCAAGACCCGCTGCCTGCTGCCAGTCTGGCTGGGTCGATGGTGACTTATGGGCTTGGGGTCTCGAACCGAAGCTCCGACTGCAGAACTGCCAATAACTGCCAGATTAGTGCTGACAGGCTGGAGAGGTGATGATTGAAAAGCCATTACGTATCACGGGGTTCTTAAGTTGAAGTCGCAGGAGTCACTAAACCAACATGGTGTTTTTAAATATTTTTAAAATTATTTAGAATAAAAAATATATTTTAAAGTAGAGGAACTCAATTGTAATTTAATTATTTTCCATATATATTTTTATATTTTTGTTATATTTTCACAAGTGATTTCCCTGAAGTGATTACTCGGGTTACTTTAGAAGTTGCTATTGCGACTGGCTTTAGTATATCAATCATCACTGCCGCGCAGATACAATTCGATTTGCGCCCAATTTCAACGCCTCAACTACTTTGCGCTCAGATAAATCATCGTGGCAACAATAACTGAGTGAGTCATTGACTGCTACATGTGTATTCTGTATCTTGTATCTCGTTGGCATCGCCTATCTGCATCTGGGCAGTGGCAGCGTTTTCCATAACGATATTTTCCAATATCGAATGCGTTGGTCGTCGACGGACCCGCGCATTGATTTATTTCCTTTATTTGTTTGACTTGCTTAATCTAATGTTCCGTGGGCATATTTTAGTTTTTTTTTTGGCTTGTCAACAAGCGGGTTTCTTCTGTAGCCAAAGAAATCTCGATTTAATTGACTCAATTTTCGGGGGCTTGCGTGTGGCTCTAAACTCTCTTTAACTGGAGCAGGAAGAGGCCCCCGAAAGTAGCAGACGAAATTAGAGGAGGAAAAAATCATTGTTTTTCCATGAGAAACTGGCCGCGTAATTTGGCTGGCCTTTGGCAAAAGGTTCTCAATGGCGCAGGAGTTACCGATCCAGCTACCGTGGGAGCTGCTCTTGAGCTCTTTTCTGGCGTTTTTTTTTTATTTTTCTTGTTCATTTTGCTTCCGTTGCTACAATTTCGTTTCGGTTTTCCGTAGCGTGACCACAAATATCCAAGCCAGCCAGAAGACACTGGTTAACAGGGGAAAAGGGGGTTCCGAGGGAGGGGCAGTGTCGCCGGCAACACTCTCTGCCACTAAATATCCGAAAATGATGGCGATAACAATTTTGCGCCCATGGCGTTGACGTTTTGCACTTATTATTTGCGCTTTTCTCTTGGATTAGGGGTATGTCGACGGAGGAGGTTGCTTTGGCGAGAAAATAACATCAAATGGAGGAAAATAAATATACTTTTAAATTTGAAAATAGTTTGGAATTTCAATTCAAATAAATTATTTTTTTTTTATTTTTAGTATTTTCAGAAAAAATAAAACAATTTTGTTAAAATGCCCAAATACCAAAACTAATTATATTATTTTTTCTTTTGGCGATAGGAACAATATTGAGAGCCACAAAAACATTTTAATAAATAAAAAATAAATATGCTTTTAAATTTAAAAATAGTTAGGAATTCAGAAATTTCAACGAAACGTAGTTAAATGTATTTATTAACTTTATATTTTAAGTATATTTATTTACAGAATAATATTTCGTCTACTAATTTTTCTAGTCTAGTGGAGTATTTCAATTAAGAGAGCATCCACTTTTCGCTATCAATTATCGGGGTAACATAAGCCGATCCAGGACCTTGGGGCCAGTTACTGGTGACTGCTCATCTGGTGTGGTTTTCAGTCGTCTTGTGGGCCGGGCTCTGATTGGAATCTGTCGGCCAGTGCGGTTGGCGAACAGAATTATGGCTGTCATCAGGCTTGCAGTTGACATAAACACTCATAGCTCCAGGGGGTCGATCATCGTCCGATCTCCTCTGGGCTCCCTTTGTCTGCAGCTGTACTCGAATACGAATACGAATACGAATACGAATCCTCATCCGAATCCCCGAGTCTCTCTCCATCCTTCCAGCCCATTTGCATGCAGTGCACGCACACGATCCGCAGGATGGATAGATATGATGGCAAATGGGAGGTTGCTGTTGGCAGCCTTTATCAGCACAACTAAATATAAAATATGCTTTTAATCACATTTCCGCTGGACATCAAATAATTCCACACGAAACTAAAGTAAATCATTTGGAAATTTATGGGCCAGCGAGCCATGATGGGCGAACCAAACCGAGCCAAATCGAAATGAAACGAAACGAGGCAACGCTGGCTAATCAATATGCAAGGCGCATTTGTTTTATAAAATCCATAATTGGTTCTACTGTACTTACGCACCGAAATCGGGGTAGCCGGGGGCCAGGGGATTTCGTATTATGATACACAAACAATCAGACACTTATGGTCAACACTTTAGAGCCAGATTTGGGTCGAGCAAAGTGGCCCGCGTCGCCAAGAGCCAATGACCCAACTGGAAGTCGCTTTGGGGCCTTTAAATCGCAGTCCCCCCCGCCTTATCCCCCTCCCCCCGCACTATTTGCTTAGGTCGCCCAAAATGGGTCTGGCATACGCATAAATATCAAAATAAGACATATGATTTCTTACTATATCTATCTGCAGCAGTGCCTCTCATTTGTGCCATCGTTTTATTTGCAATACGTGTCGGGACTCTCAATTCAATCGGTCTTCGGTCGGTCGACACCGAATACTCCAAATGGGGGGATTGCAAAACCTTTTCGTCAAACTGTCGTCCGGCTTTTCGGTTATTGGTACAATTATGAAGTTTAATAGACGCCGTTATTATTGTAAATCAAAGCACATTGTGACACTTATGACAACTAAAGTAGCTCACATAACCGTTTGCCGAACCGAACGAATCGGGTTTGGGGGCCCCTGGTCGTTTATGGTAATGAAATCGATACCGAAGAGCCGGCGACTTTTTTTCAGTTCAATTGGGTAATGAAAATCCGGGTCGATATGGAAAGTTTTTCATCCGCTTGAAGTATTTGATTATAGATCCTTTAATTTAAATTAGAAAAAAAAACTTTAAATAATTAAAAATCATTTTCCATCATTTAAAAATATATTATTGATTTCAAAATATTTTTTTTATCATTAATATTATTTATTAGTTTACCTTTTAGCTGAAATCAATTTTTTTTTAGGACTTAGACCTCCCACACATTATTTTGTTTAACTCAAATCCCATGTTTTTGGAGTATTGCCATTTACTGCAATACAGCTCTCCCACACAAATCGAATTTTATCCCGAAATTTCGCTCGCCAATTAATCACAGTGTGGCGCTTGGCTCTGATCTGCCAAATGCGGCTTCCATCCATCACGGCTCATTTGTCAAAGGTCAGAGGTGAAACAGTGGGATCTGAAAGGGCCACACACACAGGATACCTGCCAAACACCTTGCGAAGATCGGGGGTTCCTCGCACATAATTGATGTCTTACTCTCCCGACACTCTGCTACAATTTTCAATTTGAAATTGAGCGTGCGAATTCCGAACCCTAATTATGGGATGAGCTCTGGGCCAACACACACACATTAAATTGGCAATACGAGGGGTCTTTTGTAGTTACTCTGTTTCCTTTTTTGTATTTCCGCCGGAATTAAGTTCTCAATTTTCGGCCAGACCCAAAGCCGGTGCTACCATTATTTTGCACTTGCCGTCGGCTGCCGGTCACGTCACATCCAAACTGGCATAATCCTCTTAAGAGATCGGGAACGTGGGCGTCGACTTCGACTTCCGCCACAAACGAAACGATCGAAGCTACAGAAAGGCCACCCAGCTAAGAGGCTCTAATGGAGATATTTCTCGAAATTAATGAAGCCATTAGAAAGATAAACATTTAGTCTGGGTGGTGTTAACTGAGTTTTAGGGAGAGTTCTTTAAAGTTGAATCTTTTTTGTTACTTTAAAATGGGTTTAAAAGGCGATCTTCAATTATGAAACAATTTTTGGCTATAGCTTATAAGAATTGTAGGAAAATAATAGCAAGAGAGGAAAGTATCATTAAAATAATTAAGCATAATAAGTATAACTAAATATATTTTAAACATATTTTAGATATATTGAAATAAAATCCCAAAATATATCTTTAGTTATATGTTTAGGTAGTTGATGAAGGTATAAAATAAGAACAAAGTTATTATTTTTATATGTCAAATGTTTTATAGATATGTTTTTTAGTTTCGGGATAGCGTGATTAGCCTTCTAATCCGCAGCACCATCGCACCCAAAATAGGTTAAATCCCTCGATATTCAATATACACTCACGATTAAGCAGTTGTAGGCTCAGTTTACATGGCTGACTCCAAGTTTGACTCGGAATTGAATGGCGAAGGAATCCAGTAGCAAATTGTTGCGTGCGGGCCACATTTGCAATCGCATACAATATCTTCTATCTATAGGTGCAGCAGATATGTACAACCAACCACTGCCACCTGCCATTTTCCTCGAGCGGGGGATCCTGAGCATCAATTGTCTCCTCGGTGGCCTGGGCTTTTTGGTCACCACGATATTGTTGTCGCATTTGGAAACGGCGTATTTGCGCAAATACTCAAATTAAATTCCAATTCATTGAGGGGCACACACGGAGAAAAAGAAAAAGTTGCTCCGGAGGCGGAAGATTGGCGGCGCTTGGAGATCCGAATCCGAATGCGAATCCGAACTTCCAAGTCGCAGGAGCTCACAATGCGCCCATGCTCAAGATTAACATAAAACAAATTATTCCAACGTGACTTAGCCATAAATGAATGAACGTACAAAACTTTAACTTGGATTGGATTGGTCTTCTTTTCTTTTTCTTCTTTTCTTTTCGCGGTTTTATTTTTTTCACCGCTGCTATATTGCTCTTGTGCGATTCTGGGGAATCGAAAATGAGGCGAAATGCTCTGAATGAAAGGCCCTTGGGCTCGAGGAGTTCTGGTCAAGATGTAAATACTTTCTGTGTGAAGTGGTGAAGGGAAATTAGATATATGTAGTCAGAAGGCTGTTGAATCATACCTTCTTGTAAACTAGAATCATTCGAAAGCCTAAGGATTTAACTAAAAATCCCATCCTGTATAATTTCCCTCTGTAAATTACTTGGACAAAAGCCAACCAGCTACCGTTGATCGAATTTAAATGTTTCAGCTTGTTCTTTAATAACTGCAGTCATGTTATATCACCTCCCGACATGACATCACCGACGAGGGGCTGGGGGCCCCGAAACATAAACAGAATCTGAATCCGATTCAGATGCAAAAAATCGGAGACAGAGTCTGGAACTTTGCTCGGCACGTACGTCACGACGATATGAAAAGAGCAATCGAGTGGCACACAAAAAGCCAAATATGTGCATTAAATGTGCATTGGCATTAATCGTCGATGCTGAACCGTTTAGTAGCCCCAGCCCCCTAAAACCGGCAAACCGATCGTATAACTGTTAGCCGCACAATATCGGTCATGTTCCAGTTGCCCGTTGCGGTCTCCGGGTCTCCGCACCTCTGACTTGGCAGGCAGTGGAGCTCCTCTGATCCCCAACGCTGCTCCTCGCCAACGTTTAATAATTTATAAATTTATTTGTGTGCCTCGAAGTACTCTGAACTCCACGTAATGTGTGTGTGCCCCTCTGACGGCACTGGAGAAAAATCTAGAGAGTTTGCTAACTTTCTTTAAGGGATTTAACATGGAACTTCTTTGTAAAAGTCAAAAAATAGTTACTTATCTTGAGATCTTTCTTTCTTGTATCTATCAAAAGTCTTATTCCCTTGTTGTATTATTTTTCGATTTATAAACCATAGCAAAATCACCCCCCAATATTTTTGATAGTGCACTATCCCTCGACCACGGGCAGAGTATGATGTTGTGAGGTTGTTCCAGGTACTGCAGGACTTTGACACAATTGCATTCCATTAGCATACACAATTAGCCAACTGGCTGCTGACTGATCGTGACGCTGGCATTGGGGCATGTCAACATTTATGAGTCGAGCCAGCATTTGCGCAAATAAATCAATTTTACGAGCATCCTCCGTCCGGCTACCGTTGTTGTTCTTCCATCAGCGAGTGGATAAACAGAGCCGGAATCTCTTCCTTCGGGGGGGGGAGGGGATTACGGACCTCGGATTTCGGTTATCGATCAATAGACGTGCCTTGCTTATCGGGCAGGTGCTAAATTGCCTGCTCATTACGTGACAGAACAATAACAACACTGGCCGTAATTGACAGCCACCAAAGAGCAAACTTCATTGAGCACTCCAAAGGAAAACAGGAGGAACAAAAAGGAAGTTTAACGAATGGGGATTAGGTCGGTGATGGACGCTGAAGATGCCCATTGTTGGAAGGTAAAGGTATATTACTATTTGCAATTTTATAGTTTTCAAATTTAAAAAGATATATATCTATAAATAAATAATGATTTTATATGTATAAAATTTAAATATATTTTTTAGATTTAAATATAATAGTTTCCATTGCTATACTTTCTGTTTTCTTTGACTATAATATCCCTAAAGATGCTCCTAACCCATCGGATCCCAGTATACCTTGCAAACTAACCCCATAGACGCTGATCACCAATGCCGGAGGATGGAAAATCAAAGTCGGCTCTGAGCTATTTAACCAGCCAGTGGCTGTCTAAGGCAAACACCAGGGCTCAGTGTTCGATCGGCGGCTTGTTGTCCTAATAATTGTGTAAACAACAATGACGCGTTCCCGACTTCACTATTCAGTTGGTCGGCTTTCCCGCTTTCCCGCTCCGGCGAGAGGCGGCACAAACACCCAGCTGAAGAGATCTGGCCACAAGTCGTCGTCGGCTTTCCTTTCAACTCAACCGACTTCTTGGCGGATCGTGTGTGAGGAGGGTCCGCAGTCCGCAGCCCGAGGAGGCCTAGAACAAAGTGCATTTGTCTGGCAGTTAGAGTTTGGCTAATTTTTAAGCAGCTGCCGCCTCTGGCCGCCGAGCTTCTTGAGCAATTCAAATACATAGTAATAACAATAATAACAAATACTAATGGTGAACAAATACGGACGACGTCGGTCCTAATCCAGCACAGCGCAGCACAGGCCGGCCAGCGATCATCAAAAGTGTTGGTCATTCGGTTTTGGACGGACAAATAGGATAGCAGGGCCCGCATCCATCACTTGCAGTTTAACTCAGCATGTTCATTGAAAAAATATTAAAGAGTCCTATATCCTCGAATATACAAAGATTGCAGTTTTTATAGATTTTAAAAAAATGGATAGTCGAATAAAATATTTTTTTCTAATTTTATTTTTATATTTAAATAACTGTGGAACATTTAAATAATATTTTTATTATCGAAAAAACCTAATTAAAATATTTATTTAATTAATAATAGTTTTGTCTGTAATTGTTTTATCGATGGTGAGCCCCATAAAGTATAATAAAAATTGGATTGTATCAAATATGATATGCTGACATAAAAGTTCGACTGGGCTTTAACTTCGAGCAATTTGGGAGGTACGCCGGTAATTCAACGTCAATTTGCAGGGAAGTACACTCATTCAGATCGAACTTTGTCGGTTACGCCCATAAAGTCACAGCTGGTCATTATATGGTAATGATTGAGTTATTACGCTCATTTTCCGCCGACTTCCGTTTGCTAGAATGTTTTTCATTAGAAACTGCACTATCTTGATCTTGTTGAACATGATGCACTCAACGCGAAAAAACCACAATCATTTTAATTAAAATTATGCAAAAATCCATCCAGCGAAAAGTACAATTCAATTGCCACTTAATAGGAAAGTAATTTCGATGCCGGATCAATCTCGGTTCGGGTTAAGTACACTTTATAGATTGGAATTTGTCTGTACTTTATGTGTTTAATGAATGAGTGTGGTTTCTGAAGATTTCCCCGGAAGTAGATAAATTGGATTTTCACTTTTTGCAAAAATTGTTTTCCAAGTTTCAGTTTAAATGGAAATGGAAAAGGGGGTTTCAATGTGTCAAATATGCCATTATTTATTAGTTTTGAGAATTGGATTACTCAATAAAATAATTATAAAAACTTTTTATGTTCCTGCACGTAAAATCATAATTTGTACGACCTTTTTTAATTTATGTATACGTTTTTTTTGACACTTTTGATAAACTATATATCCGTTTTTACTACATATGTTAATTAAGCTAAGTAAAAATACTAAGGAAATGCTTTAAGACAAGATGCACCCCAAACTTTCTATAGCTTTACACCCAGTGACCAAAACCCGATCACGAACTCGCATAAATCTATCACTTCCCATCGCTCAACAAAAACACAATTCAAAAGCTATAAAAACTTTGAAGTGGCTTAGACAAAAAGAAAACCATGAAATAGAAAATAAATTAGATAAAAATTTGGATTTTCAAAATTCAAAGCGCAATTTCCTGTCGTAAATACTGGAAATTGTGGGCCAAGCCCTGGCCGACGGCTAAGTTGGGAGGCAACACGTTACCAGGGCCTAATGGCTTCATTACCACTTCATAAAGTCACGTTATTATTACGTTCGCCTGTCAGTGCAGCCAAACAAAAGTCAGAAATGTATCGATTCGATTGACGGGGCGCACAGCCAGAACAGAAAGTCCAGAAAGCCAAGAAAGTCCAGAAAGTCCAGAAAGTTGGGCATGCAAAAGTCGAGGAATCATCTGCCAGGCGGAGTGACAGGCCCAATAATTGAAGACCGCGAAAGAACAAATTTCGAACTGATCGGTGCTATAGAAACCGGCAGACATATCATTTCGTGGCCATTGTGCGTTATTATGCAAAACTTGTTAAAAGGCATTTATCAAAATCAGGCGGAGCAGGCAAGTTATTGAACTTCACCGACCATGTCAGGTCGATGTCAGGAGAAGGCCCCATTGGGCGTAACTGTAAACGGGGCTTTTTGTTAATGAAAATATTGGAGTTAAGAAGTGCCGTTTATGCTAATTCGCAGTCCCGATGGGATTTGTCAATTAAATGCACATTTCGTATGGCCGCCATGCACTTTGCGCCCCCCCAAAAAACAGTAACTAAATAAAAAATCAGGGAAATTAATATGCAGCCAAGAGCTTTCCCAAAACTTTGGGTCTCCCAGGAAAGCCACAGGAAATGAAGCATAAAAAATGCATGTAGAAATATATTTTTGTCATGGCATTCGTATTTGTACATTTGTAATTGTAATTATATGCATGACGTATGCTCGCTCTGCTCGATAGTTTGATTTTAATAGTCAGGTGGTCGGGGAGGGACACTGGGACTGGGACTGGGACTGGGACTGGGAGTGGGCCAGAAGCCCGGCTTTTGGGGCATGCCCCATCGTTCGAGACGTTATGAGACGACAAGAGACGAGCCCGAGACCCCGGAGCCAAGTGAAGCCCACTGCCATCGACATTTTCCCACATTAAGCGCAGCCAAAGCGATTTGCAAAAGGCAACAGATTTGTGATTCGTTTCAATAACATGGAATTAAGGGGCCGAGCTAATGATGGAGGCATCGAGTGCCCTGGAATTAAGATCTATCTAACCTATGGCCAAGTTCAAGTTGCCTTGGCATTAGTCATGGTTATCAATTGTATTTGTATAGATTGAAATTATTGAAGAAAGTTAAAAAAATGTATTTTTAAAACAATTATGGTAACTTTTTTAAATATTTATATTAAATGTTTTTAAGTAACATTAAAATATAAATATTTTAAATTAAATTTAAATACTCCGGTAGATTTTTCTACCTTTATCTTAAGTTTTCAAGTTCAGTATACCATTAAATATAATATACTTTTTCTGACTGATTTATGGTTTACTTTTATGTACAGTAATTAAATTGATTTTATTCCTTTTGCTCATTGAAAATAAAATTATATACAACAATTTTAAATCTATGCCATAAATTGTATTAAAATTAGTAGTTAAATTCCAATACAATAAACTCCACAAAATGCACCCAATCGTCGCATCCTCTGCTACCCCTTTATCGATCATCAATTGCTTTGCATAGCATCTTTAATCACGTTTTTATTGTACTGCTGTTGCTGCACAAATGAAACCGAAAACTCCCCTGTTATTCGAATCGAAGCATTAACACTTGGGCCCGGGCAATTATAGCCATTGACCAAGTTTCCGTTGATTGGCCTTACATGGCCATTTGTGTTTGTGTTTGTTGTGATTGCAGATGGCCGAAAGTTATGCGGTGGGTGGTGATGTACCGACGATGATTGAATGCTCGCTTGAGGTCGATCGGATGATGGATCATGGGAATGGTCGCAAAGAAAGAGCCGTGTGAACGGGACCACCCAAAGGTGGGTTGGCCCAAAAGCTAACTAACCTGGTCGCTAAATGGAAGCGCCAACAGTGGGGAAATCGGAAACTCTGCCCGCCGCCTATTAGACGTAATTAAAACGCAACTCAAACGGGCAGAGAGACAAAGAAAAGCCGAGGAAAATAGAAGCTCGTTGTGCGCCCCCTTATCGACGAATTGTCTAAATTATCACACACAAAGGGTACAAAAACATGGCAAACAACAGACAACAAACACGAAAATTATCAACAAACTGATGGCCAAAGCAAACAGTGAGCATCGAAAATAAGCAACCGAAGACGAAGGCATACTTAACACTTTTTGGAGCCCAACAAACGAGGGATATTGGATATTGGTTACTCGATATTGGGTATGGGATATTGGCATTTGTTTCAGCAACGCACGAGTGGAGTTTGCCGCTCTCGCGATTGCGCATTGATTTAAATTAACTTTTTGGGCTCGGGGTGTTAATTGGCAGTGCCAACAGAACGGCCTAGACAATTGAAAGGTACTCAGCCAGCGGAGCCCGTGGCCTGAACTCATTTTCACATGAAGAGATCCATCTACGAAACCGAAGACAAAACCGAATTCGTTGACATTTCATCCAGGCACAAAAAAAAAAACAAATAACTTAGGCAACGAACTTAGCCAGAACTCATATTTTATTTATCATAATCAGCGCCAGCTACCTAAAGCATATATATATATAGCTGTATATATATCTAAAAACAAAACATACGCTTAACTGCAATCAATTAACTAAATTTGGAAGAAGCGAAAAAAAAAAATATCACCCCAGGGGGTAGACAAATTTCGTTTTGCCTTTAATTCTGGCTGTCTCGTTAGCTTCTCTTTTTATACGAAACAACAATTCCATTTGGCAAATAAAGTTATTTATCTGAAATAATCATTTCTCGATTTCGATCGGCATAAGGCCAGAACTCTGACGGCATGCGGCGTATACAAAACTTAGGTGTGAATTAGTGGGTAATGACATCATTGAACTTTAACTCGGCAACGGGCGAGACTCAATAATAACTGTAGCTTGCTTTAGCTTATAGCTTATAGCTTATAGCCTGGCTTTAGCTCACCTTACCACACCTTCCAGCCGGCTAAGGCAAAGGCAAAGGCAATAACTATGCCCATATAGCCGCAGATATAGAAACAGATATAGATATAGATATGGCCATAGTCAATGTGCAAATATCACAGAATTCTATTAAGGGGGAGCCGTCGGATGCAAAAGGCAAACTGAATGGGGGCAACGAATAATTGTTTTAGCCATGTGTGTAAATGTGTGATTTTCGCAGATAAATTTCTATGAATTACGGCAAGGGATCTGCATTGCAAATGTCTAGATTCTGCTCTGATTGATTTAATGAGTCGTTGATTATACAAAATAATTATGTGGAATCAAGGCGAGAGAAACCGTTTAGAAAAGGGCTTTAGTTGGTTTCTGGGAAATAGCTGATGATCTTCTTTAAAATATAAATTATTCAAGGCGATATGATATGATTTTCCTTTTCAAACGTGATTATTAGGAAATTACGTAGCCACTCCTTAAATTAGTGTGACCAGATGACAGCTTAGCCCAGATTTATTCGAAAATCTCAATAGATAACTGATGATCTTCTTTAAAATATAAATTATTCAATGGGATATGATATGATTTTCCATTTTAAACGCGATTATTTGGGAATTTCGTAGCCACTCCTTTAATAAGTGTGCCCAGCTTAGCCCAGATTTTTTCGAAAATCTGAATAGATCCGAAGACAATTCCGAGGGCTACTGTGAGAAGAAGAAACAGTTTCTAATGAGAACGAATATGGGATTAGTTCAGGACAGGTGAGGTAAGTTGACCTTTTCCACCAAAATCCTTTTATGATGCAAATCTCCGGTGATATCATCAATAACGAATGTCGCCAGCTCCACGATTTATGACAGACCTATGGGTGTGTGTTAATTTATGCCAGAGACTGTTACAATTAAAAGATAAACGGTCGCTTTGCTTTGGAAACGCACCGCTAAATGTATGGCCCAAACAATGGATATGGAAGAGAAAGAAGAGGAAAACGAAAAAAACCGGTTAAATGCATTTTGTGTAACAATGTGTCAGACCAACTAATAATGCCCGACAACAAGAACTTGACCTGGCTAAAGTCCCATTTTGGTAGCCGTAGACCCGCGAGGAGAAGAAGTCAGCCAGCTAAACATTTCAATTTTAATTAAGCATGATAAATGATTTCACTTGGACGCATAAATCTTTTTTACAGTCGCGATGAAACAATGAAGTTCCTTTGTTTTCCCCCAACTCGCCGATGTTTTTCAGCCGCCCCTTTGTTTGTTTGGCTCAGAGGAGATAAGGGCCGAAGCTGTGAAGAAAATTGATTTGAAATTAATGCAAGAATTTGTTATAGAAAAAATAAACAAGCTCGCGTTCGAATCGATCGTGTGCTGGAAAATAAAAGCTGTTGAGGCCTGCGATTTGAATTGATTTCGTTTAAAGAAATGAACCATAGATTGGATTTCTTAAATATGCACGATTCGAATCCAAACCGAACCGAATCGAATCGAAGAAAAATCGTCACAAGCAGGCGTTCGACCAACGGCAATTGATCCGAAAACCTGATCGAAAAACAGATCTTGTCTCAATTGTCAGGGAAATGAAACAAATATTATGGGGAATTTTCTGTTCACTTAAGATAAGGGCTGTGTCGCCTAACTAATGTTAATGAAGCTGATGACAGCGTTTAAGTAACGGAAAAAGCTAAAGTAGATGACCTTTTAAAGGTTTCAGGCGCCAAAGAAAGACTCGTATGTTAGCATAGGTAAATTTTCCCTATAAGGCTATAAGTTTTTATATAATTTTATTTAATAAAAGTAAAAAAGGTTTTCAGTCTATATAGGCCAACGATTTTCAACGCATGGAATAATTACTCCAACTTAAACAGCATGAGCTTAAACTATAACCATTGCTTTTAATGGTAATGCCACTTCTTTAGCAGCAAATCTTCTTAACCCACGACAGCCAAAAATCCAATTATGGACCATAATTATAATAAGTAAATAATATTATATTATTAAAGAATACCTATATTCAATATTCAAATCAGATATTAAGATCAGATTCGTAAAATTTTTTTTTTAAATTTAATTTAATTATATTTTATTTCATCATTACAGCGGTTTTTATTGGGTTAAAGCAGAAGTCCTCGTTCTCGTTTCTCGTGCTCCGCAGACCGACTGCAGCGCGATGCTGAGTAGCCATAAGTGCTAATAAATTGTAATACAAATACATTAAAACTAAAGACTAATTAAATGACTGTACTTAAGCGACTCGAGGCAACGGCAACGGCAACCCGAGCTAATGTTAATCACCGCTGGAGGCTGCGATTCCGCATGTGGAATCTGAAATCTGAAGTCTGAAATCCGACCACGGGCAAATCTCAGGTGACTTCTCTGGCGTAATCTCCTCGCCGAGGAGTGTGTGCTCCGTTTTTCTTCGCTCCGCTCAAAGAAAACCTTTTGTGGTCATTAATTCGCACTTAATATGCTTTTTATGGCCCGGCCGTTTCATTTTGTTTTGGAACGGTGCGAGGTTATGTGTGCAAAACAATTATTCCGCAATTAAACAGTTTGCACTTCGCCGAGAGAGAGCGGGCAGGTCCAGTTCGGAGCTAAGCTCATGGACAGTCATACATATTAATGAAGTCCCCAGTTGAAATCAGAGATGCGAGCGTGACTGGGATTCCGATGCAATCCGATCACATCCCGGTAAAATAATATAAGTAAGTGAAAGTAATTTAATAAGGTGCTATAAAAAAATTATAATAATAAATGATAACATTATAATTCAATGATAATATAATAAAATAAAATTATAATTTAATGTAATAAATTGTTTCCATCAACTTAAAAAATAACAATTATATGCTATGTTTAAAATTTAATTTCATTAAATAAAAATATAATATCGTTTTACATTTCTTCCTATAAAATAAAACAAATATTATATTTCTATTCTTATAAACAGGTGAATATCCTGTTATAGGAGCTATATAATCCCCTAAATATATATCCCTTGAAGTCCCATCTCTAGCTGGGGATCTCAATTTGAACAAATCACTTAAGCGGCACCGCTGGCAAATGACCACCAACAGTAAAATCGCGACGGCGACAATGCCTCGACTGCTTTTTCTAGTTCGCCATATCGAATGCATCCAAGGGAGGAGTGTTAAATATGTTGCATTCCCCCCCGCCTCTTCGCAGGCCACGCCCCCTTTGCGACCTGCACGCCCCTTTTTGCCATCCGTTCTAATTGCTGCCGCTAAATGCGGCCGAATGTCTTGGCCTGATTGCACTAGGTTCCACTGATGGCCATCGCGATGGTCCATGTGTCTCAGCGCTTTTTCGCTTCTTTATTATAATTATTTTGTAAAGCTTTTTTGCGAGTGCGAGAGTGTGGCAATTATTCACTTAAATCATCAGGAGGCATCCGAGTGTCATGCTGAGTTGCAATCGCCCATTGAATCCAGGGGCAGCAACGGGAGCATAAGGCATCTCGGGGGTTAAACGACAATACCCTGCAGAAATAAAGGGATAAACTGATGAAAGAGTTTTGATCATAAATAAATTTAAATCTGTATATTTATCTTGATCGATTATAATTCAAATAAAATGTAAACAATCTCAAGTTGAACGTAAATGAATCCTGACAATACATTTTTATTTAAAAAAAATTAAATTCAATTAAATTAAATTAAGTTAAACCTAAAATGAACTGATAACGACTGATTTTATACTAACACTATGACTATATATTTGTAGGAAAAATCCTATCTTTATTTTTTTAGGTAATGCTTTATATTTAGTGGGGTAATTAAAACTTGATATTGTTTAGGGGACTTAATCCACTTTTTGGCCGCCGAGTTTTACCTTCCGATTCTGACAATTTGTTATATTAATAAAGCAATTCCAAAACGATTAAGAGCCGCAAAGTGACCACAAGACAGAATGCCGCCGTAAAGCGGCTCGATGATGGGCAGAAACTCATTTGGACATTTATAGCCGACAAGATGAGTGGTCACAATGCAGCAGCCTTTACGAGGGAAGGTAGCAAGTAAGTTGGACAAAACCAAGGCAAAGCAAAGTTAAAGTCGAAGTTGTAAATCACTTTGTTGCGGTCGAGGGGGCTTAGGTTCCGGGGGCAAATGGAAAATGGGAGGGCGAGGACGAGGACGAGGACGAGGACGCTTTCCTTTTCCCGACGGCGCCATAAATTTAATTTGAAATTAATTTTTTTGCTGCTACCAGAAAGGAGGCTGCCAGCTAGCCGGGTCATCAAAATGCTAAGCTATGTAAATGATAAGCACAATGTGCCCACAAGTCCACAAGGAGGCCTCTTGGCCAACTGAACATTTTGTTCCCCGTCTCTGGAGTCTTTTGGCTTTGGCTTATTTTTGCACGCCACCTAAATATGGTAAGGCACGCATTTGTTGTAAAATGCAAAATTGAATATTGAGTGCAGAGCCAAAGGAGCGGGCCAAAAAGGTGGTGGTGGTGTAGCGAAGGGGGGTTGCCAGGGGAGGGGGGGCTCCTTGGCCCCTTGTAATTATGAGCAATGCACTCGATAAAAATTGAAGTTTTCATTTCGCGAAAGTTTTTCACCGGCAGCAGTCAGTTCGCCAGCCGAAAGAGCCAAAAATCTACAACAGTAGCCCCGAAAACCGAAAACAAGCAAAGGAAACATTTATTGTTCTCCCGTTAAGGCAAAAAGCGAGGCTCTGGCCCAAAGTCTTCCCAGATCCCCAGCGACCGCAAGGGCATGCGAACTAAATTTCGTACAATTATGAGACCAAAACAAGAATGAGCTCAGAAGTTGGGGATTCGACCAGGATAATACCAAGAAAATTTTAATTTTTCAAAATATTCATCCCAAATAATGTTAATTTCCATCAAGTTTTATTTGATTTTCTTATATTTATTGGCATTAAGGAAAATATAATGAAATTTTATTGCACCCAAATAAAAAATCGATATGAAACGTAGATCAATTTTATATTATTTAAGATCCATTTTAATTTGATATGTGGCCAGGTAAATTGACCTGGTCGAAAAGAGTACCTACTTCATGTAAAAACGATATGAGTTTTGCATGACCTTAAATTTACATGACCATATCGATTTTACGGTAACATGATTTTTTTGTGTATGGCAATTTAAATTTCAAAACAGTTGAACCTTGATATATATTTTTTTTTTATATTTCAATTAAACTGTATTTTTAAATATACCAAAATATTTATTAAAATTCAAATAAAAACCCAAGGCTTTCGTAATGTTATTATATATCATCTGCTGTTCCCAACCTCCATCGAGCATATCCGCTGCTACCCTGTAAGCATTTGGTATAGACGAAACCGACAACAGAGCTCATAAAACGAAGTTGCAAACGGTAGCAGAAAACCGCAACAAAACAATCGGGCTGCATGTGGGAGGTCCTGTTTGGCCATAATGACAACCGCAATGGAGACCACCAGGTGAGTTGCATGCAAATTTCCCCCCCGATCGTCCCTCCTCGATCTTCGATCCTAGCGAAAAAGATCCCCCCCCCCCCCCAAAAATGCAGGCGACAAACTTACGAATTGCTCATGTCAATAGTCCAAGTCGCTGGGGAGTTTTGGGGATCGGTGGCTTTTGGTGGCTTTTGGTGGGTGGTGGTGGGCCAAACTGGGGGACAGAAGCGCCAGGGAGCGATCATAATCTTTGGGAAGCTGGGAACCATGGTCAGGAAGTTCGCGGCAATGTTCGCCTGGCTGCCGGTTTTGTTTTCCTTTTTTTATATGCTGATTGGCATTAATAATGGATTATCACGATCAGGCACTGGGGTGTATGGAAATATCGCTCTTTCGGGAAGTGTGAGTGTGTGTGCACTCAAAGAATACAGTTTTGAGTCATTTTGTTGATCTTGTGGATTACCTTAAGATATATTCATTATTATTGAGTTAGCAGGGAAATAAGTTATGAGTATTTGTGATTTAATATTTTTTCCAACAAAGAAAACAAATATTTTCATACTTTATAAATCGTAAATTCAGTATTAATCATATGTATTTAATAACCATATCGAATATCAGTTTAAGCATTTAAATATACTATTTAAATCACCATTTAAACTACCATATTTCTCTCAGTGCCTCAGTTTGGGTGGGGAGCTCTATAGAGCAAGTCTCTCATCATCGTTGGTTTTTCTGTTTTCGGCAGTGTTCATATCGTGCGATCATCAAATAATGTGAACGTGTGATCAACGCTTACACTGGGGGAAAAGGGAGGGGAGTTGGCTGCAGGGGGGGGGGGGGGGTTGCATTGCCTCGTGTGTTACACTAACTTATTTATGCGAAATATTTTGAAATCGTGTTTGCAGTGCAGCGTGCGCTTCGTCGTCGCCTTTTTCCATTTTTTTTTTTTGTATTCGGACAGGGGCCAGAAAGGACCAGCGTTCCCCTTAACCCACTATTGCACCCCCTTAACCCCCCTTTCAACCGGCAGACATGCAGACAGCTTCAGCCTCAGTTTTCGGGGGCTCAACTTTAGCATCAGCATCGTCTTCCTCGGCCACAACAACGTGACCCTCTTTTTGCGCCTGCAGATCACGAATTATTCAGAATTTCTTTTTTCAGGCCTCCATAACCTTGCGACTGGCAGTGGTTAGGGTATGGCAACTAAGTTGCCATCTTGCCCGCTCCAGAGCCCGAAAATCGAAAATCGTATCGGGGCTACCTGACATCGCCCCTCCAACTGGCATGATTTTATAAGGGGGATGTGTGGCTGCCTATTGGGATTTTTTTTGTTTAGCTAGTGAAAGGATTAGTGTAGCCACTGATGCGGTAAAATATATGTAAATATCACTTGAAAGATATTTAAATAAATATTTATGAAGTTCAATATCAGCTAAGTAAATTGGTTATTTAATTTTGGCTAACAATCCTAAAATAAATTACATTTTAAATGAATTTATTTGTCTTTATTATTAAAATAAATTGAAGAAGGACTTTAGAGGTCAATTTATATATTTTAGTTACTGTATTTTACCTACAGATTTTTTAAACTTCGGAATTTTGGTTTAATATCTTCATTTTGAGCCTACCAAAATTCGGCTTTAAAACTGCAAATTCTGTGGCCTTTTTTCAGCTAACTCGACTTCGTTATTTGTGCTTCGGCTGCTGCTTTGCTTATGCATTTTAAGCGATGCCAGCAGAATGCTTTCGGCAGCCAATGAGTCATGTGAAAGCGCTCAGATGAGGAGATGCCGAAGGAAAGGGGCATCGAGCGAGATTCCGGATGATTGTGAAAATTATGTTTGCTCTGAGCGGCGCGCATACACGTTCTTCTGGCCATGGATCTTTTCGTTTTTCTCCTTCTTTTTTTTTGGAAATAAGGCTGGGACTCAACTCGCGATCGGCAGGTTCATGTGGCGTCGGTGAAAGGCTGCCATCATCAGCTCTTCGTCTTCGGCTCACTCGCGACCTAATCATCATTGGCCATTGTTATTAACATGATTATCTGCATTATGCCCGAGCCCCCGAGAAACCAAGTTGAAAGTTCAGGCGGCGTTTAAGCATGATTATGAATTGGGTCAACATGTGGTCCTCTGCTCGATCGGCCCGATCGGCGATCCAATGTTCAATTATGCCAGGCCAGGCATTTCGCAAATGCGTTTAGCCCCAAAACGACCATGTTGTCGAGTTGAGAGAGACCTGCCAGCCAAATGCAATGAAAATGAGACATATCGCAAAGCTTAAGTCTCCTTACGGGTCGCCAGCGATTGACAACTGACAGGACGAACAGACATAGCGACCCCTTGTACTCCCTCTATCTCTATAAGGAGTTGGGCAGCCACTGGAAAAATAAAGGAAGGAGAATTAAAAGAAGGTCTAATTAAAGAAGAGTAAATATTTATCAGCATATAGTATCTTGAGTCTCGATTGAGTTACCCAAATAATTATTAAATTCATTATAATTTAATAAGTCCAGCAATTAAAGATTTATATAGAAATATCTTACGACCATTAAAATTTTTTAAAGTTAAATTCATAAATCACGTAAAATAAATATCAAAGCAATAAAATCACTTCCTTTACTTTTATATTAATTTATTCTGATAGTTTAGATATTTAAAAATTAATTAGCTAAATTTTGCTTACCTGAAACTTCACTTCTAAAAATTCAAAAATATATTTAAAACGACTAAAATATATTTCTGAGGTTATTTATACTTTATTTTCACACTTTAAAATTTAACAAGTTAAAATTTTAGCATAAGTAGAGCCCAATGTATACCTTGGCATCCCTAATATATTATTATTATTTTAGTTTAATTTCCTTCTCCCTTCTTTAACCCTTCCTTTTTCCGAGTGCATGGAAATCTCGGTGAAGAAATCGTGTTTGGCTATTGATGCGGCTTATTATATGCAAATTTGGCCCAAAACAAACCGCACAGCCCCAAAGCGAGTGCTGACCATAAAGAAGAAAATGTCAACCGGGGCTCTTCTGCTTCTGCTACTGCTTCTGCTTCAGCTTCTGCTTGGCGTTCTTGTTTTTCCCTCGACTTTCGAGGAGCCTGCGTAAATTCACAAAATATTGACACCGCCGCAACTTGAGGGCCAAAAGCTGTGACAGTGATCGAAATGTGTCTTGTCTAGGAAAACGGAGAAGAGGGAGCATGATTTTGCTAGCATTGGAGGCTCGGTTCTCAACCTGAAACTGAACCCGAGATGTTGTCTCCTCCGTTCGAAATAGCTGCCTTGGCAGCCGCCACAAACAATTGCGGGCGGTTTGTTTGTGACGTTTGCTTAACAAGAAGAAAATTGCTGCAATTCTTTACAAGTTTTTGAGACTCGCTGGCAAGATTGTGGGCCTCGCCGTTCCCAGGTCGCCCGGCTTTTGTTTCCCCCCTCCCCCTCCCAAAGCTCCTGCGATGCGTTCGCCATGCGTTTGTCATGCCAAAAGTGTAGTAAATTGTGTGGCACTTAAGTCAACACATGGCTGCAAGGATGCGGATTGTCGAGCAGCCAATTTGCATGTGGGGGCACATTGCACCAAGGGAATGGGAATTGTGCGCTCTATTTTGACTTTGACTTTGATCGATGTCCCCAGGCTGCTCTTTGTTCAGCGCTCTCTGCCGTAAGCAGAACAGATCCAAGTCGAGCGATTACAAGATATACGGGGCAGGGTCGGGATGCGGTGAGGGTAATAGGAATAAAAAAGGGTGATTTTGCTAGCCAAATGGGGTTTAATTAGGGCTTAAATGTAATAGATGATAAATGTGATAAGTTATTGGTCTTAAAGTTTATGAAAACCATCATTTTTTGTTTGTTTATTAGCAAATATTAATAAGTATTTTATTAAATTCCGAAAATGATGTTGGTTGCTAGGATATTAGCTCTACAACACAGTCACCTACTTTAAAGGAATTATGTCGAACAAATTCAGAAAAATTCCTAGATCCATTATCATAATTTTCAACAAAATTCAGATACCATTTATTATTTGTACAATTTCTCTAAATTTTAATATTTTTTAAACAAAAAGCTAATAAATTGCCTAATTATTTTTTTTTAAATTTTTGGTTCCTGTAAATGTAAGTGATGTTATTTTTATTAGGAATTTAAAATTTAAATACTTTTTAAATGAAGGCAACTCAAGTTAAGCCGATGTGTGTGGTTCTTCAGTATCTCTGATTTTCGCTTTCCGTACATATTTTCTTAAGCGTAAACCCTTTTAAATAAGTTAATGTCTCCTGCCGACTTGACCTCGACCTCTTTGCAGTGGGGCCGAGTGGGCCTCATTATGCCACCGAAATGAATGCAAATCGGCGGCATTAACTTCACATCCTCCGGTACAATTAAGTGCCCCCCTCCTTGGACCCTCTGGCCACCAAATGGATCTGTCTCCCTCCATCTGCACGTGGTTATCAGAAACTTTGAGGCTTATCACGCCGCCACACTCTCACTTACTTGGGTGCACATACTGGTACTACGAACTCGAGTGCCTGCTTGGCACAAATTTGCAATTATAATTTTGCGCCCAGCCGCTCTTTTCTGTGGCGGCGTTTTCCTTTTGGCAGACTCGAATTTTTTGCCCAGTCGCCGCGGCGATTTAATCTCCTTTGGCTAGCCGCAACTGCAGCTCCAGTCGCTTGGACCAGCTCGTAGTTCAACAATTGAATTTTAAGGCCGCAGTCTGGATGTGGATCTCGGGGATCGGGATCTGGGGTCCTTTTGCATGTTCGCAAAAGCCCGCGGGCTTGGGGGCATTTCTCTAAGGCCGCCACAAGCGCAGCTAATTGGATTTCTCTCCTGGGAGAGCCGAGCAGTCGGAGCCCCGACTACGTAAAACATATCGATAATGTCTTGATCAGACAGCCAGTCCACTCCGCTGAACTCCTTCTCCGTATCCCGTGACCCGTATCCCATACCCCGCTGCAACTTTGTTTGGCTGTGGCCAAATTGTAATAGTAAAGCACACTGAGAAAAATGTGTACAGTATAAGAAGGCAATCACCGATAATATCATAAAATTATAAAGTTATGATAAGTTATAAAATTATGATATTTAATTGTTATGAATATTATTTATATCTTAAATATTAAAAAGCTTCATAAATATATAAATACTATCTTCCTTTATTGGATCAAATATTATGAAGTGGTTTCTATAATTTATCAAATTAAATATATCCTAAACTAAAATCACAACATGTTATGCTACAATGTTTCTTCAGTCTAAGATTTTATAACAATTGTTTCTCTAATATTCATCTCAACTTGCATACAATATTTCAATTTATATATATATATATATATATATATTATTTTTTTCCAGTGCACAGCGCTGTACTTGCATGTGTAGTTTTTCCAGCATCAGATGAATGATTTTGCCTGGCTTTCCGATGAGGAACGCGTGTAAAGCAGCAATTAATTTGTACTACAGAAAACTGTTGCTGGCTGTTCCTGGGGGATTTGGTTTTCGGGGTGCGTGGCCAAGTCTTTGGATCCGATCCGTCTGCGGCTGCGTTGGCAACAAAGGTTGCAAAGCAATTATAAGGCCCCGAACCACACCGTGTTATGATTCTCTTAGCATATGGGGAGCACAAGAGGAAGAGCTAAGGACGAGATGATCTCTCATGTGGCCGCGACACGACGACCTCTATGAATATTGGCCGCCGCCAGACGACCCGGGATAAAAGTAAGAAAAATATCATAAAGAAAAACCAAGAAGGTCCGATCTTGGATCCAACTCTGAATGCAATTCCTGGCCAAGAATCACAGGGCCGCGTGCGTTGTTGTTGTTGTCGTTTTTTTGGGGTAGAGCTCTGGAGCGCACTTTTTGTAATCTACGCTATAATCATGCACTGAGTAAATTCGCATAGCCGCCCATTATTCCACCCACTTTTGGTTTTTTTTTTGGTATTCTCCTTTTTTGTTTTTGTGGTTTTTCGGCTGGGAGTGCAAAGCGAAGCATTCAATTTGATTGTTGTTATTGGTAGTTGGGGTATATTAGTTTGGGGACTGGATTCGAAAAGTATAACAAATATTCAAATACTTAGAATTTCATTTTTAAACTATTTTATAATTTTCCAATTCTTTATTTACGTAGTTTTCATTCTTTTTAAAAATTACTAACTGAAAATAAAATAGTAATTTTAATCATATATCTTATACAAAAATGTATAATGATTCAGCAAGAATAGTTCAATCTGAATTATATCCACAATATTTTATAAATATAAATTTTTGTCTAAGCTTCCAAATACTGGAAGAATTCTCTACTTACATAAATATCATTCTATTATAAGGTATTTCCTTGTCCTGCTTATATTTCAGTTTTTTTTTTGTGTATTTTCTGGTCGTTGTGTTCATTGCCTCGAAATACACTTAATTTTGGTCTTTTTGCCGCAATTCATGGATTTCACATGGCTTGAATGCCGCCCTCGTTCCTGGCCCCAGAAACTCCTCTGATCGATCGGCTTCTCAGCGCCGCCAGATGATCTACATTAAGAGAGAGATTTCTGCGGTTCGCGCGGACCAAGGAAAAGGAAAAGCCAAAGCCAGCTCCACTTCCACTTCCACTTGAGGTCGGACCTTTTGCCCGGCTCTTGCCTTTCTGCGCAAATCGCCGCCGTCGTCGTCGATGGGGGCGTGTTCTGTTTAAACTGTGTGCGCCAGGCCATGGTACAGTTTTAAGTAATTGCATTATGTTTAAGCTGGCCTTTTTGCTTGTTTTTGGAGCAGAGTTCGGAGTCGAAGTTTACTGGAAGTGGGCGGTTGGATTTTCGCTTTTTGCGCTTTGTATACTTTTTGCCGCACTGCAGATAAAGGCGGACTAAGTAAATACCATAAAGCCGGGCTGCGATGTTGGGAATTCTTTGGTTCCTTGGAAATAAGACCTAATATATGTGCACTTGAAGAAAAGTTGTCAGATACTAAGTGGGATAAACTTTAAATTGTTTAAATATAATATAATTAAAAAATATATTAGTCTTCTTATTTTGTGACTATATCTTGTATTTTAAGGTTATATTATTACAAAAATATTAAACAAATTAAAACTATAATCATTTTAGTTATTTTTTTAAGTTTTAACAAATTATCATTCCAAATAGAACAACGGTTCTTAAATTTCATAGATATGGTTTTGGAAATATAATTATTTTCAATGAGGTAAATTCTTTTGTTTTTCCAGTGTGACTAAGCCTGTTTCCAAAACTTTTACCTCATTAGGAAGCTGATCTCATCGGTGATCCATTTATGTCACAAAATGTTCAGCTCGTTTAGAGTGCATCGAGATCCACTTGTGAATGTTTCCCAACAGGTGCTACCCACCCCATTTCCACTCCACTTCCCAACACTTTGATCGCCTGAGCTACTTAACATAAACAAACAGCGATTTGTGGCCCCTTAAGCGATCCATAATCAAAAAATGCAGCATTAATCAGCCCGGCGGATAGCAGATGAGCCCGAAACGAAAACCCTTTCTTGGGGCGACCCCCCACAAGTCGCCGGGGACTCGGCCGAGTAGACTAATTAAAAAGCATATTACGAATGTTATTAACATGACAGCGAACACAGCGCCACGAACGAGAGATGGAGGGGCTATAAAAGAGCCTCTGAACGGCAACAAACCGAAAGATAATGAGCAGGGATCGGGAATAAGAATGAGAATGAGAACGGCAACGGCAATGGCAACGGCAACGGCGACCGATTCAAATCGATGTGCATATTTCGAAACAGATTTCTGCCTGCGAAAATATTTCGTTTGTTGGGGTTATTTAATCCAATTAACAGAGACAATTATCGAAATCAGGTAAACCCACACGGCGAGCATCCGACGATATTGTCACTAATGAGTTATGATGCGCAGACGACAGAAGCGGACAAGGTACCATACTACATATACCATATACCATACCATCTTGGACCCATTGAACCAGCTGCACCAGCTGGCTGACTTGGAACTCCGACTCTGAATCTTCAACTCGGACTCAGACTGACTGAAATGTTGAACATTTTAAACCATAACATTTTATTAACATAATAAAATCAAAATTATCAACAAAGTCGTCAATGTCGCGACACAAAACTGGGACCCACGGACGAATGGACGGATGGACGGACAGAGGAACGGAGTCGGAGACGAAAAATGAAAATGAGACAACTTTGGAGGTAAGGTAAGGTAACGAGGCTGGAGGTTGCCAGTTGGAAGATCTAGCTGAATCAGGCAGCTAAACTGATTGGCATCGCATCTCGGTTTCCCCCTGGTGGTGGCCACATCACGTGAGTGGGTTAATGGGACTCACGAGTTTAGAAAATCCAATGGCTTAGAAAAGTATAACCATGGGAACTAAGAAATCGAACTGATATTCTCTCTTTTAAAGTTATTATTCAAGTTTATGTTAAATATTAGAGCTTATAAGTTATAGCTTATCTATACTAATAATAAAATAGGACCTTTAAAAACGGTCAGTAGCAAATTCCACGTAGAAAAACTTAAAAAAATCACATTAATTCGTAAAAAAATATTAAAATATAATAGTATTTCTTATATCTTTTTTCGATCCCTTAAAATATTTATTTGATTTTAAATGGCAACTATGAAATCTTTTTAATTTCTATATCATATTTAAAAAGACTAAACAAAGTTCGTAAATAACTTAATATCAATTCATTTCACTTGGTTCTATTCACCATCGTGGTCCTACGAACCATCTCTAACTATTCCCAGATTGACACCCAGACGATCAACGATCATAGTTGGAAAATTTGTGTCTCTGCCAGGGTTGGGACTCAAATTTCCACCGTCATCCATAATGCCCATAATACAAATAGTAAACTGCAGCATTTATGTCCGTCGAGAACAGTTGATGGCGCCTAGCCCAGCTGGCTCGGCTTGGTATAGGTGCTCTTCAACTGGCCCACACTCATTGTCAGCCCAGCGCCGTCCAACCAATATCTTCCGATAGTTTAGAGTGTGTCTGGGGCATCAGATACGATACTCCCATCATCGCGGTCGCCACATGCGGCGAGGCATCCCTGGATGGCAGAATTATGATTTACTATAATGAAGCTCTATATAGTCGGCCTGATAGGCATCGGTTTGGTGTCGATTGGAGCGCAGATTGTCGTAAAGTTGATGACTTGTTATCGATTTTTAAACAGACCGCAATAATCATATATATGAGACGATTGTGATTTTAGAGCTAATTTATTTGAAAAGCTTTTCTAATGATTATGAGGGAAAGGTTTTATTTTTTGAACAGATTCATTTTGAATAAAACAATTTACAATTTAAAAACTAGGGTATTATTTACGCGTGAATCATCCCTCTGAGAAAAAACTCAAACCTAGAGATAACGATCGAATTCCTTTCGAAAAAGGAGAGCAACTTTTGGAATCTTGCCCCATGCGGCTCTCATCGTTTCCGATGAAATTCCACATGTGACTCCTTTTTATGCCCCTTCTCCTTTTGATTTGCTCAATTCCAAAACAGGGCATTGCTCATAAATTTTATTATGAACTCGAACCCGACTCGAACTCATCCCTGTTGAGAGCGTTGCGAGGCCCATAAACAACATGCAGAAATTACTTGTTTAAAATTTGTCACACCATTAGTAAAAAATGAAAAATACAAAAAAAAAACGGCGGCGAAAGGATCTCGCTGAGTTGGTGGACGTGATCGTGGAGCGGTACCCAGCGATTTCCAGCCTGCAGGCTGCAATCGAAAATATCCAGAGTCCGAGGGAGAGACCTTGTTTGCTCTTGATTTTATCAACCGCAAAACATCTACTCAAGTGTCAGTGTCACTTGGCCCAGCAGGAGGTGGCTTCGATGGCGACGACTGGCCGACCGAGATCGCGACTGGAAAACCTTTAAAAACTCAGACCCACGGACCATCCCAGGCGTTGAAAAATGAAGAACAGACAGCCGAAGCGAGAAATAAAGCGGAGGAGCAGAAATTCCCCAAAACGAAGTTCAAGTCCAAGTCGAACTTTATCCATATAATGAATACACCCTCAACTTAAGTGCATAATTTATAACGAAGTCCGGCGAGCAAACGCAGACAAAGCTGGCAAAATCTGGCGAGATCGCTGGAGCTCCAGGTTATACACTCGAAAAAATTATTTAAAAAAGCTGTGACTTCGAGTAAAAAGTTATAAAACATGTAAAGCTTTAAAATTGTAAATATTTTTTAATATTATATTTTTATATCAATAAAATTCATATAAAAAGGTGTTCTAATATTTTCCATTTTTTTTTCGTTTATTTTACAAATTATTTCGATGTATAGTAATTTTGAATATTTTCTCTTAGTGCATCTGCATTCGAGTCCCTATCAGTGGAGGTGTGTGTGTGTTAATAAATTTCTTAATAAAACATGCAAATTCAAATGCATTTATCTAGATCAGCCAAAAGCGACAAAATTTAACGCATATACCATTTATCAGAAACGTTTTATTTTCCCTTTTTCTTTTTTTGCATTTTTGCCCTCCACCTTTAGTTTTTGGCACACGTCGTCGTGGAATGGGTTTGGGTTACGGGCAGGGTCCTGATACGGTTAAGGTTACAGAAAGATATTGCGCTCTTGACCACAGCCAAAAACCAGTTGATCTCAATAAATATTTTGACTCTTGACAAATGCCTTTTTCGCCAACAAAGCGCGAAACAATGAACCAAGGACGGCAACAAGGACAACGATAGGGGTGTGGTCCTGACCAACCATAAATATATCGAAGGGGAGGACAAGGATTCGCAGGCTATTCAAACCAGATATTGACACAATTTCTTGGGCAATTTGCACAAATGTTTGGGTTGCCAAAATGAGTGGAAAATGTGCCAAGTAGGAGGGGCTGCGCAGGCAAAAGGCAATTTATGTCAAATCTTATTTGCCCAAAATAATTTTTGGGTGGCAACGAAGTAAGATTTATAGAGCAACGTTGGCCTTTGAAAGCAAGAAAGGGAGTGGACAACGTTTTTAAAGTAGTTATGAAAATATTTATGGGAATTCTGCTAGAAAATCTAGCTTATAACTAGAAATCTGAACAATATGGAATTTTTAAAGAAATTAAAATATTTAAAATAGTTTTGTATACTATAATAATAAAATATAAATATAAGTCTTATACTTATATTTATCTTTAAGTTGTTCATATATCATCATCATGACTCATGAGTATGCCCCATATTATTCAGCTTTTCTGTAATCACAATTTAGATGACTCCGTTGATTGCCATTGCTCATTTCGTTTCATGGATGTCAAACTGTGTCAACTTGAGGAAAAACCCACTATCTCCTTGTTTTTTTTATCGCTGCCCGCTAATTTCAATGAAAATGACTTAACACTAACCCAATGACCCAATGGACAAATTCTTGTACCCAGAACGGTGTGTTTTTGTGTGCGTTCCTAGTGGCTCTGTTTGGTTCTTGCCGAGGTAATTATAACGCAAAATTCGCCGGGCCACGACCATTGTTCCGATGGAGCCCAGAGATATGCGCACTCAGATAAACTCTGCCATCACAATGGCTAAGAACGTGCATTATAATTATGTTCATAATAAACTTGACAGAATTATAGTTTTAAGCAATTAAATATAAACAACGCTGAAACGAGAAAAGGCAAAAACAAGAATGGAACGGCAACAATTATGTGAACAATCCGGCGTCGGGGGTTTTTGGGGTGGTGCATCGGAAATGTGCAAACCGAAATATATAAAAACCTATCCTATGCCAAAGACCAAGACAAGTCGAGCCACGATTCAAGGCCAAAGTTTAAAGAACATGTTTCGCGGGGCTTTGGGGAGGGTCTGTCAATAATGACGATGATGAGTCGCCGGTTCATCATCGCTCGGATCATTTGCTACATCTCTGGCCATAATTAATGACTAACATTTGGCCAGGCGTAGTCAGTCAAACTCGCGCTTCATCTAACAGCACAGAAACGGCAACGAACATCGAAATTTTCTATGTGTGATTGATAACCCCAAAGCCGAAATGATGCAAAACCAGCTTTAATTATACCCTTTTACAGGGGGTTTTGTTGATTTTTACAGAATTATGTCGAGCAGAAGGTATAGTTTTGTTCAGACAACTTTTAAGAAGATGAATTATGAAATGATATATATTATAATCATTTTTATAACTTTCCCTCTAAAGAATTAATTTTATTATTCCCATATGAAATGATATATTTTATAATCATTTTTTAACTTTCTTTCTATAGAATGAAATCCTTTTTATTATTCCCATGTTTTTTAATTTACTTATTTTATGTTAGCGAGTGTATTTAAAACTTCGGTGTTCAATCTTAGACTTCCCTAATTTTTTTCCTGACTTATTCGAGTTCGAGTGTTGGCTTGGCTGGCTGATTTTGACGTTGGCCCGCAGGAGTGCCGTGCAGGTTGACTGGCAATATCAATCAAAAAACGAGTACGAATCCGTTTGCAAAATTATTCAAATTTTGAAATATCTCGAAACGAGCAGCAAGTGCATTTGAAAGCGATAACAAAACGTATGGCACACACGCCAAAAATACAAAACAAAAAAACGAGATAAAGAAAAAGAGCGGACGAGACATAAAACAGGTCTTGGTGGGAATCCGTAAACGCAATCCCCAAAACTGAGATGCGACTGGGGAGCTGGGAAGCTGAGACGATGCTGCTGTGTGGTCCTCAGCTGGGGTCTGGGTGGATTTTCTTGGTTTTCTCGGTTTTAATTAACAACTTTACAGCACATTTCAAGCGGTGAAACTTTCGGGGCGTTGAATGCTGCGATCCGCCTATTAACATAAGACGTTCGATCTCCAGTCGCTCCTTTCCTATATGGCAGTCATATAAAATGCACAGTGAAAATTAACACGCTTTTCGGTTCACGCCGCATCGGAAGTCTCTCTCTCAGAAACTCGGACCCACCACAGCGTTTGTCATCCAAAATATGCAAATTGATTTCGACTCTCTTCAGTCTTCAGTCTGTATTTTCATATCAATATAGGTTTGACTATATCCCCGGCGATTGCCCCTCATTTACGCATCTTCTCTCGCCTTTGTTTGTCAAACTCATCATATTTTTACGGGTGTTATGGATTTATGCGGAAATGTGATAGAAATTTGTTGGTGTTTCTCCAGTTTTACTTTATGCTTGTGTGAACTAATAATTGACTATGGCTAATGCTCCGGAGGAGGCTATAGCATTTAGCCTAACTGGAACGAAAGTTAGTTGTTTAATCTCATTTGGTAGGGCAGTGAGGAAAATACAGGGGTTTACTTGTGAAGAGGGTACCAATATTGAATTTAAGGTATAATATTAATGTTTTTTACTATTATAACCTTATTTAGAAATATTATAATCCTTTTCTTTCAATTATTTCCTCATCCTTCCGCCATGTTATTAATTCCCCAATCTTTCGTATCCCACCGTTTATTCCATTTCACATTTAGCCACCCAAAACAAAAAAATCAGCACCTCTTCGCTTCGTCGCAATTCAAGTCCGGAGAAATGAGAACCCAGCCACAAAAACTGAACCACACCTTTCCAGTCCGACTTACTAGCATAATTACGGCGAAACTCGGGGAAATAACAAAACCAAATATGAGGATGGAAACACTGGAGAAGCCGTCATAAATCTCGGGTCCCATGAAACGCAACCAATTAACATTATTAAAATTTGGTTTTCGACACAGAAAACAAAGCGAAACAAAACGAAAAACAAAGCACGAAAAAATCAAAAATACAAAAATACTAAACAAATAATATTTCATTTGGACTAAACTAGTGACGAGAGCTGTGTGTCCCGATTCCAGGTGCTAAGTGAGGAAGTAAACGTTGTCAAGGGAGATCAACAAAAAAACCCTCAAAAGTGAACGGAGCCACACGAAGGCGCCGCCATCGCTGGGAAAATATAACTTTAACTGCTCCAAGCTATTCAAGGAACTGTGAAGATCTAGCTGAGAAACAGGATTTTGTAGCCCAGAAATTTACGATATGATAATAAATCAAAACGAAATCGATAACGAAAAAGAAAAGAAACAGCGTTCCCGATGCCCTAATTCATTTTTTATTGAGGTGCACTGGCGAAGGAGAATAATCAATAATCAGGCACAGTTGGAAATCAGGACACCCATAAAAAAACCTCTCAACCGACTCTCATCTAAATAAAACTTAATGTTTATATGGCGCACACACCTCCAATTTCTGTTCGACTCCGGGAGTAGAAGACTTCGCCCAAAAAAAGGAAAGACAAAGAGTGTTGGCCTAACAATGGCAAGTCCTTTTCTCCCCGCTCCTTCGACTTCGTCTCCTGGCTTGTTTAGTGGATGATAAATTGCTGCCGTGTGTGAGCGTCTCTCTTCGTACGGATCATGGATCCTACAAACATATCCTACCACCGGCAATTGTTATGATTTGTTTATGCCTTTTTGGGAGCAGCTGTACCACGCCCGTTTGGAATACAGCTCGGGTACAGTCCGAAATAAATACAATTCAATCACGAATTCAGCGGCGATCGGTTGGAGTTTACACTGAACAAAAAAAGTAGCCATAACTGAACAATTAAATTTTTTTAAAAACCTTTTATCATAGAACTAGAATTGTTGGGAAAGCAATTAATATTTTTTTGTTCAGTTTTATGGATTTTTATTTTTTTTTTTTTATTTATTAAATAAAGCAAAGAAATGATTTTATTCATTTAAGTGTAGAATTGCATATAACATAATCACTTTCGTTATGTTTTCACACCTAACTGTAACTTATCTGGATCGCCATCGATCAGGAAGTCCCGCATATTGCATTCGAAATCGAAATCACGCTCACCCCGAACCGCCGTACTAATTGTACGAAACAAAGGCCCCCAAAATTAATGCAATCCATTGTGAGATTCAACACGATTCCAGTTAGTAACGCCGATTAGGATCTGCCAGTGGCCTCACGCACGGATCGAGGACATTAATGTGTCAACATGTGCGACGATTGGAAGGATAGGATAGGACAGGATAGGAAGCCCAGCCACACAAAGATATGTGTGTTCACAGTAGTCCGGGCCATTGCATTGACGACTAGTTCCTGGTAGCAGGACCCTGTGTAAGGCAGCGATAAGAATCAGGACACGATTCGTGCGAATGTCGCCCAGGGAGCCAAAGACCACAACAATGCACGCATAATGAGTAAATCTGGTTGAGATATCAACTGACATCTGGGCACCCGTAACATTAAAATCCTCAACTGGAAAAATATAATAATATAAATCTGGCATCTTTCCCGTTAATGCCTTTTCGCATGCTACATAAATCTTTGACGTAGAAAACTTCAGTTTTATTGCCCGTATGCAAAGTAGGCTCTGGATTTTGAATTTTGGATTTTGAATTTCCAACTCCCAACTGACCTTCAACCCTTTCCCTCCCCTCTCAACTGCTGCGGTTGACCGCATTATTTTCTCAAAAGGGTTCCTTGGGATAACTTGATTAGACGCAACATTCCGTTTGTTCCTTGGGCGAACATTATTCTTGATTAAGTCACATTAATTATGATAATGATGGCCCCGAAACGAATCCCGGCGACAAAGGCGAAAATCTCAGACAATGGCAATTGGAATGGGAACAGGATATTGTATGGCACCCATACATATGATATAATAAAAAGAAAGGAAGGAAGCCGGGACGTGTGCGCAAATAAAAAATAGTGCGTTCGGGCGAGGAGCAAAAGGTAAAAGTGTGATAAATGTCAATTTCCTGCTCAGCATTTCGGACACGCTGATGACTTCATCAGCCGCGATATCCTTATGCGGAAGTTATCTAATAACCGGCCGACTCTCGTAATCCTTTTATGGAATTAATCAAGTGTGGCCATGACAAAAAATATAGATATTTCAGCTGTCCTCGGGGAACGCGCAGATGCAAGGGAATTATTTCTTCTTATAAGGCTTCTCACAAACGTTTCATTTGTTACAGAAAAGATAAGGTAATATGAATTCGTCGAAGTCTAAAGAACTTTAACCAATTACTACTGTAATTATCAAATTATTACAGATAAGAAAGAAAGTAAATATCATCCAACTTACTAAAGACCTAATAGCTATAAGACCTAATATTTCTAGTTAGTTAGAAACCAGAGTATAAATAAATAAATAATATTAATAAATGTAAGTAACTTGAAATCAAAGATAGGAATTAATATTTAGAGTGCCTTACATTGCATCACAGACAACTAATAAAAAATTTTTATTCAAAATAAACAAGATTTTTCAAAAATTCGAGTGCAAGAAAAGCGTAAAAAGGCAATGAAAATTGAAAATTCCACAATTATTCCGCTCACATTCCGGGCGAGAGACATTCATAAATTATCCATAAACCAGTACGGCAATTGGGCAGAGGAATAATCAAATTTATGGACATTGATACAGTGCAATGCCTTGAATCGAAAATAAACAATTTTTATAGTTTATGTGGTGTTTGTCGATGTGATTTCCGCTCGGGAACAACCTCAGGTGGGCTCCGTCCGTCAAATTGTGTGTCGCTTTTCGGATTCAGTTGCAGTCTGCATATTAAAACAAAGGAACCCAGAGAAAACCAGAGGCGAACGGCTGCAGCTGCCTTGCAAATGATCCTCAAGTGACCGCAGAAGGGCCCAAATGACAAATGGAAACTCCTTGAAAATCTTGAGCAACTGTCACAGCAAGCTGACTGTTGGCAAAATAACAATTAGAAAACAGTTGCAAAAGCTGATCTGTTTTTTTTTTTGCCTGATCATTAATCATGCAAAAGAGCAGAGAGACCGAAATCCCTTGATCGATTTGAATCGAGTGTCATTAATTATGTCGGAGTTTTGTAGTTCAAGAGGGTCCCGCCATTAACGGGTTAGCTAAGTAAATAAATAACGCTGGCTGACAAGAAATGCAGATCGTTCGGTTTGAATTCCTAATCAAGTGTCATTAATCACGGGGTCGCTTTGATTTTGGCATACGTTCAAGGTGACGGCACAAACAATTGCCGCCTCTGGCTCTTTTTCCTCACGTGACATTGGAAATGTAATTTTTCCGGCCATACCAATACCACCCCGTAGTATTCCGAACCAAGCCGAAAACTCGAATTCAAAGGCATCCACATGCAATTTGCCGTCTTGTTGCTGCGAAACTAGAACACGAATGAGAACTTTTTATTGCCATTATGCTGGCTGGCTTTGTTTGCCCTTAGCCAGCGACAAAAAACATACAAAAATAGTTCTGTCTTGGCATTAAACGAAAATGGTATACCCTTATTTTAGAATAATTTAAAAAAAATTAAGAAATATATTTAATTTTTAGGAAGTTTTTCAATAGGTTAGAATTTTGTAGAAATTTTCTAAAATATTTATTTGGTATTATGAATAATATTTAATTTCAGGAATTTGAGGATAGAATTTCAAAGAAATTTTCTAAAATATTTATTTGGTATTATAAATAAAAATGTGAAATATTTTCAACTGTTGTCCTAACCCAAACTTACTTAGTGTGCAAACTAGCCAAGAACCTAAGGTCAATTTTAATTCCGAGGCATTGAACTTGTTGTAGTTGTAGTTGGTGGGGTGTTTAAATAAAAGAAGGCGGAAAGGGGGGGGGGGGGTATGGGGATCGACCTCGCCTTGGCTCCGTTTCTATGGATTTTGGGAGCTAGAGAACTTTGCAAAGGCATGCAATTAATTCCTCAATGGCTGCATTGTTGTTACGTGTGGAGTTCGGATCTCAAAAACGAGTGCCAAAAGATATCTCATAGTTTCACAACGCACAAAATGCGTTAATTAACAGAAAAATGCAGCGCCCACTTGCTGCTAAAATAAGGTAAAACAAGAAACACTGTCAGAGAGCAAAAAGAACGCCCCCCGAGGCAAATAAAAATTTGTTTGCCGAGGACTCGATGAACCTGGAAGGCAGCTTATGCCCAGGTTATTTATGATTTTTCGCATAAATTTACGCGAACGCTCGTAAAAATGCGTGAAATACGACATTTTGAGTTCTGTGAAAGTGTAACAGACTCTCCGACCTCCAGCCGAAGCCAAAGATATACCCTCATATCTGGCCAGAGATCAGCAAACCAACGCTCAGCAGCTCGCCGTGAACAATGTGGCAGCATTTGCTTGATTTGTGGCTTTCAGAGCGTTAAGTCGCGGCTACAATGTTGCTAATACACCTGGTCGAAGGCCTGACGAGGACGGGGAATCCGCATCTAGGCAGCCGAAAAATCCCAGACACTCGAAAAGTCCTTTCTCACGGGCTGGCAATTTCGCCAGAACAAGTAGCCGAGTTTGTAGTTTGTTAGGCAAGTCATTACACCTTCGAAGGCATTTTGGAATTGGAATTGCTTGGAGGAAGTTAGTATTTTTAGGCGTTGCCTTTAGGGGAAAATGAGGTGCAAGGAAGGAAAATTGTTTTTAACTCTTGGCTGCAGTTAAAAAGTCAGATTTCCATTTCCATAAAAACATAGAAACTGTTCAGTAAATAAAAATGAAAATAAAATATTACTTCATACTTCAAAAAGAAAAGATATGTAAATATTTTTCCAAAAATATATTAACCTTAAATAAATTGTAAAATAATTAGCATAGCTATTTTAAAACAAAATTTCCACACACTCCCCCTCTTAAATATTTGATACCTTTACAAATAAATTCCGATTTCGGTGCTTGCAATACAAATTGATATATTTAAAGGTTTTACATAAATGGTTTACAGTCGTTCTAGTTATAAGTTAATGCATGGTAAAAGATTCCTGGTCGTTGAGTAGTTTATTGATGACCTTTAAGCGACCTCAATCGTCCGCCAAGTCACCCACTCCCCCTCCCACTCCCTGTGGTGGAGCCGTGGTCACCCCACTGAAGGGCAGCGCGTGCTGGGTGGCCGAGGCCCAACTTCGGCGAGGAAGGATCCGTCCGAAATTGAAGTACTTCTGCCGCAGCTTGTCCTTGATCTCGTCCTCGTTCATAATGGCACTGGCCTCGCGAAAGTTAAGAAAGATGCGGCCCTTGTCGTCGGTCTTAATGGGCAGGATCTCGGTGCACACGTTCCGGGCCTTGAGGAGGAAGCCCTCCTCTTCCTGTTCGCCCGCTGCCGACGGAGGTCCTCCGGCGATGTTCATCAACCGATCCTCGGGCAGCGTGGCCACAGTATCTAGTCTCGAGTCCATCGACAGGGATCGCGGTGGTTTGGCCGTGCTCGGGTGGTTCTTCTTCTTGCGCAGACAAAAGGGATCCCGATCGCTGGCCTTGACATACTGGACCACCGGTCGATTGACGCCCCACTTCGGTCGATCGTCCATCTTGTTGGCGTCCTTTTCCTTGCCCAGGTTCTTCTTCAGACTCTTGTCCTTGTCCTTGTCCTTGCTCTTGGCCTTGAACGTGGTCGTTGTGGTGGTGGTCGTGGTCGTTGTGGTCTCGTGATCCTTTTCAGCGGTGGATTCCTTAGCGGGTTGCGTCTGCGACTTGGATGTCTGGGTGGTGGTGGTGGTGGAGACCTCCCGCTTGAGCAGAACCTTGTAGAAGTTATCGTGGAACAGGCAGAGATCGCAGTTCAGGGGCAACTCCGTTTGGGTCTCCACATCCGCCTGGTGACCCAGTGCGCCGTGGTTAAGTTCATCCCTCTCGTCGGAACCGCCGAGATTTCCCAGTTGCAGCGGCGTCTTGAGGGGTATCAGTGCCAGTTTATCTTGCTCGGGCACCGAAACCGGAGCCACATCCACCTCCAAGGAGTCCGGGGAGAAGCAGACAGTTCCCGATCTCTCTGTCGCCATGGGGTCCTCCTCCTCCTTTTCCGCCTGATAGCCATCCTCTGTGTATATCGAGGTATCCGTGCGATGGGTCATAGTGGCCTTTGAATAACAGCTCGGTGTTTGGGGAGGCTTCTGCATGGGTTGCTGTTGCTGCATAAAGTACGTGGCTATCTGGAGGTTACCGATGGCATTTTGAAGTCCAAATATATCGCTGGTAACCGGCAGGGGAATCAGGGTAGCCGGTTGCATCAGCAGAGCCATGTTCTCCTTGTCCTCGCCCAGGAAAGAAGTCTGTCTGGGACCTTTTGGTTCCTCTTTCTGCGAATCCTTGGGTTGCTTAATGGGCTTCGTGATGGTGCGTCGCAGGTTGATGGGTGTGCCTATCAGGACCTTTTCTTCTGTGATCACCGGTGGTGCAGCCCTTGGTGTATTGGATTCTTCTTGTTGTTCATCTTTTTCCTGGGGTAGTGGTTCTTCTGCCCCAATTTGCAGCTCCTCTTCCTCCTCCTCCTCCACGGACTGAACTCTGAGTAGCTCGGACTCATCCTCTTCGGTGTCCTGGGATACTTTGGATGGCTGACGAACCATTCGCTTCATTTGCTTCTCCAGTTTGGCCGCCACCTCGGCCTTTTGTATGGCATCCAGCATCACTTGCTGCTTCTTCTGCTGCGCCTCCTCGCGTTCCACCAGTGTTCTTCGCTCGAACTCCAGACGCTCCTGCTCCAATTGCTTTTGCCGGCGCATGCGCTCCTCCTCGATCTGCTCCTCCTGCCGATGGCGTTCCAGCTCCCATTTCCGGATCAATTCCCGCTCGTGAAGCTGCTTTTTGATGGCATTGTGATACTCGGCCGCCTTGCGTCTCTTGTCCATTCGCTCGGCCAGTGTGTGGGCATCCAGTGGTGCATTCTGACCCCTCAGGTAGGTGGAGGACGACTGCATGGACTGGACATCGTCCTCGCTGTCCTTCAGGTCGTGCATGCCGCGACTGAGCCATCCTGGCGGCTGCTGGGACGCCTGATGGCCCACTCCCCCATTGAAGTTGGCCCAGCGAGCCCGCTCCCTTTCGTGCTGCTCGTGGACATAGAAGTCGCTCTGCTCCGGGTTTCCGATGTGCACCTGGTAGGTGTTCGAGGTGGAGACGTCGCGGCTCATGCTCATGTTCGAGGAGCTGGGCGGGGCTGGCATGTAAGAGTATCTAAAGAAATGATAAAAAACATTTGAGAGTTTAAAAAAATGTTATGTTAATAAATACATAAATAATAAAAAGAAAAAATAAATAAATAAATTGAAAATATATATTCATTGTAACTATGGATACAAGATAAGTCTTCTAGAAATATTTGCAATTTCAATAAACTAAGTGTATTATTTGAATGTAGAATTATTCAGTTAAAAAAATTAAAAATTCTAAAATTATAAGAATTTAATAACTCCATTTTAAATTCATACACTGTGAGTACGCATTAATTCCATTGCGCTTCATAATGATTTTAAAACCGAAAATATTAATTTAAGTATTTTAAATTTTAATTTGCATATAAAATTGCTTTTTTTATGACATGAAATATTTAAAAAATTATTTAAAATCTAGTTTTTTCGACCTTGATTAAAGTATTTGTACAATTTAATATTTTTTTTTTTTAATTACGTTCTGTAAAATCAAATAAGAACTAAGAATTTTAGCATTAAATATGCTATTTTACTATTCCTTTTTTAGCAGTGTAATAATATTTACTTGACAAGTAGTTATAAATCTAATAATGTGGGTAACTTTACTTATTGTTTAATTACAGTTGCCTCATTTGTTTTCTGTGCGATTGGGTCACTTGGTTACTCACCCATCGGCCATGTATCCATCGGCGGCAAGGGGCTCGTATCCCTGCCCTGGCACACGTCGTCCCTTGATGGTGTACACCTTGCCCAGCGGATTTTCCCGAGGGTGAGGTGGCTGACGATGTGGGTGGGGTAGAGGCAGGGGTATGGAAATCGGTGCAGGAATCGGTGCAGCCGTGGCCGTGCCCGCCTGTATCGATCGGCGGAGGCGTCGGCAACCGGCCACGCCCCCTCCCACGGCGCCCACACTTCCGCCGTCCAGGACACTGGCGCTGCCCATTCCACTAATGCTCTCGATTTGGCTCGCACCGTCGTTGAACCAAATGTCTGGGGTGTGGGGATTCTTGGGCGTATCGCTCAGATAGCCGGAAGTGTCCTCCTCCTGGCAACCAGGAGCTCCTCCCCCTCCACCTGCGCCTCCTGGGGCATTGTTTAATCGATGTGCCTGTGCCCCGTTGCCGGGATCAATGTCAGTTGGTTTCCCCGTCTTTTCCTGGTGCCTCACCCTCTGTCGAATGGCTGGCAAACTGGGACTCCGCAGGCGCTGCTGTTGCTGCTGCTGCTGCTGTTGCAGCGAAAGTTGCTGGTGCTGCAGCTTCAGCTGCTGCTGCGCCTCCTGTCGCGAATTCTGCATCCTTCCCTTGGCCGTTTGCAGGGATGTGGGCACCAGTTCCGCATAGCGAGCGGGATTCTGCAGCTGCCGGGAAGTCATTCCGGGTGCATAGCTGCCTCTCCGCGTCCGGCGATACATAGACTCGTCCTCGTCCTCGAAATCCGCATCGGCATCCACGTCCAGATCGTCGATATACCGCTCCAGCTGGTTCATATAGGCCTGGCTGCCCTGCCGAAACTCCGGCTGGCGGAGGATCAACTGCATGTCGGGACCCTGATTCGCCCGTCGCGAGTGACTGGAAGTCTGATTGGAGGTCGAACTCTGGCTGAGATCCAAGTTGGAGTAGTAGGTGCGAATGGAGGTGCGCTCGATCTTGTGGTGCGAGGTGTGCTGGTGATGGTACATCTCATCCATGCGGGCTATTTCCTCTGAAGTGAGATAAGATCATATAAATTAAATATATTGTAAACTATATATTTGCTATAAGCGCACCTCTCTCCTTGGCCCATTGCTGCTTCTTCAGGTCCAGCAACCTGTGCGTTTGCCTGGCCTCCGGTCCCGTAATCATGTCAGTTCATTGCACTTCCACTTTACAGAACAAAAACAGATATAGAAACCGAGTAAGAAATATATCTAAGGTCGGCTGGAATTGGAATCCTAGCAACTCGGTGAAGCACCACACCAAGGCTGTGCAGGAGCCTCACTGAAATTCCTTCGAACCCCGGGCACCGACAGCCGAAATTCGATTTGTTTTGCATTGGAATGCCAGCGGGTTGTCCTGGCAACAACGAGCCCCATTCAAGGAGTAAACAAAGCCAATTTACGTATGTTACGAAGGGGGTATCTCAAATTCTATAGGAGGTTTACCATCTAGGAATATGAAAAAAGGAAATTACAAATTAAAATACAAGATGAACTATTAACTATTTAGAATATAAAGTCACAGAATGTTGTTTTCTAGGTTTCATGATATTTTAAAATAAATCTAGACAGTTTATTGAATATTTTACCTTGCTTAAATATGTTATAATCTCTTTCAAAGAGGTAATTTCCTGATTTAACATTTTTAGAACTATTAAAAATATATTCTCCGCCACTTTCAATGATTCCCCTTATCAAGTTAAGGTATCCAAACTTCGTCGAGCATGACTTAACCTTCCTTTTTCCTTTTTGGTGGGGGCAGTCCTTGCACTCGCTTTTGCCAGTGGGTTAATGCAGTCGGGTAAACTTGTTATGTGGGCGGTGGGGCGTCCCGAAACTAAAGCAATCATCGCGTGCCCGATGTCTGTTCCAAAAATACTCACTCTATTTGCTGTTTGTTGCTGTATAAGCTAAAAGGACAACCAAGAAAATAAGGAAGACTCCTCGGATCGAATGCTCGGGGTTTGGTGTCTATCGATTTTCCATCAAGGGTGGACTATCCCCGCACGCGTAAGTTCAATTACCGCATATATGAGGAAGTACTGGGGGACTTGTTGCTCCAAGTTATCCAGCGGAATCTTAAACCTTCGGGCCAGGCCAGCGTAGGTGTAAAATGCAGAACGAACGTCCTTCGTGGCTGGCTGGCTTTTCCTCTTCCTCTTCCAGATTTCAGTCTGTCCATTCGATTAGCGGAGGGACCAACCTACCCGGGCCCAGGGAATTTATTTCCCATGGTCAAAATAGAAATGGCCAACAGATAAAGGCCAGCGAAATATCTCATAACCCATTTTCCATAAACATACAGAGACCGCAGAGCCAGATCGGCGTGGTTGCCTTCTGCCTGCTTTTTGGCTTTCTGCGGTGGTGCTGTTGGGTCTGTTTTATACGCGTGGGCGTTGAAATCACTGCCAGTCAAAAGGTCATGTTATGATCTTGAGCGAACTATGTGTCTAAGCATGAGAGCATGGGAGCCCGGACCCCAAACCGAACCGAGAGTTGAGTCGAGTAGAGTCGACTCAACTCGAGTTGAGAGCAAGGCCCAGTCTCCAAGACAGACACCCAGCGAGTGCACTGAAAAAAGAGGTTTAAGCAGGGCTAAATATCTTTATTAGATTTAATAACAACAATATATTATAATAGTAGTTGAGCCTAAAATAATAATAAAATGAAATAAATAAAAGATTTTAAAAATATATATTTAACTATGATACAATACCATATCTTACTAGTTCTATAAATCTTAATAAATGTTGGAAAATATGAAGACTTGTTATAATTGTATCAGATTAAAAATATATCTGTTAATATTTTTTGCAAGTGCCGAAGACAGGGCGACCAAGAAAAGGAGCAGCTAAAGATCAGGCCAAAAGCAAAGTTGGGGGTGTTTGGGGCGAAAGAGTGTGGGGGAAGGGTGGGGAAAGGGGGAGTGCCACAGACGGAGACGGCAATCAAGAAATCCCACTTGATACAAGTGCATTTATAAGACATTATAATGAGTTTTTATAAACTTAAACAGGGTCGCCGGCGAGCGGCCCTAGGGCGTCACTTAACTAGACGAAGTCCCCGCTCCAGATGATCTCGGACATTGATGATGATGAAGATCATGATCAAGATCACCGGGGATCATCGAGATCATAATTGCTTAGCTTAGCCCATGCAGCTGGGTCAAGAGTTGAGGCGACCCATCTCCCATACGAACACATGTCACCACCACTCAGGGATTTTCCCCGGCCAGTCCGAAAAGAAAGTGATCAGTGATGATCGAGCCGATCATGTCCGCTGCCATTTAGGCAGCAATTTTCATTCATCTTCCAGTCGGCAACGTCCAGAGATTTTCACTTGTCCGCTGGCCGATCGGGCGGGCAATCAATTGAACGATCGCGCTGATCGCGCCGGATCGTTTTGCTCGATCGCTCTATTCAAACGATCGATGTATCATTTAGCGTATAACCTCAATACACCTACCAATAAACAAACAAGCCAAATGCCTAATAATTGTAATTTTCCATATTTTTGTCGAGTCTACGATCGGAGACGAATGCGATGAACTCAAACACGATCGGGCCCCGAAGGCAAAGGAGCCGTTTAAATGGCAGATAGAGATAGATATATATGCAGAAAGACAGCTGTGGTGGAAATATTAGTAGCCATGCGAAGGTGGTTATTATTTGGAAATATTTTAAAATTTTTAAAATCTGTAAAAGAGTGAAGGTATGTTTAAATAAATTATTATCCATTTCATATTTATTTTATAAAGATTTATTCAGATCTAGAGAAATCTCCTGGCACTTAGTATTAAGTACTTAAAATAATTGGGATAAATAATTATTATTTCTTTAACTTTTCAAATTCGAATTTTTTCTACATCCCGATACTCCTATTTTCCTGTCCTCAACTGTGCATATTTATACATGGAGCGGGAGAGCATTAGACCATACATATTGATCAAAATTGATGATGTTGACACGAACTCTGAACGACTCTGATCGTCGTCGGCTTTTAAGGGTTTCTCAATCGATTTTCATAAGTGATTCGGGCAACTCGTGTAGCAAACGACTGTGGGCTTCGTCTCAAGTGAGAGTATCGCTCAATTGATATATACAAGGGTTTTTTCGGTTTTTTGGGCTGCTGAAACCACTTGAAATGGTTTTCACAGCCAAGATCGATGGATCGATCGGGCTCCGTAATGGAGCTAATTTTGAAGACCGGCTCCGAAATTGACATTTCGCCTTTTTTGACTATGAATTTCGTAATTCCGAACAAGCCAACCTGTCTTCTTCGAGAACTTAATTGTTGGGCTCTCGAAACACTACGCCGTAGAATTTTTGTGGGACAAAGCCAAATAGTTGGGAATTGCGTTTGCTGCACTTTCGATCGAAACTCACACGAAACTTGGCTGCCCAAAAATGGTCACTCGACAGAAATAACACGAAGGCCCAGCGTTAGCGCCAACAGTCAACTGTCAGGTGTTTGGATATCTCCTCCAACTTTGACTTCAGCCTCGTCTCCCACTTCGATTTCGACTCCAACTCCATCTGCCGCATGTGTGAGCCACGAGTCGGAAAACAGGGAGTGTGGGTATGATAACTTTGCGATTATTTTCGCCTCGGCCACCAGAATGAATGTTATACGATAAACTAAAGAAGTATATGTTAAGGCCATAAATAGAAAAGAGTTTTCTAATGTGGGAACTCAATTAGCCGTGGTTTAAAGTTAGCACAGAAAACCATCACTTCTAGAGATTCCTATGTTAAAGTAAGGATATGTGTTTTCCTCATCTAACTCTAAATAAACTAGCTTGTTTGCGCCTGATAAATACAATTGTATATCTTTGGCGGAAAGTATTATAAATAAGGTAAATTATATGATAAGCGAAATAGAAAACTGTCACTTCTTGTTGACGCCCATGGGAAAGGCAATAATTGGAAAAAAGGAAATACATAAATTCCAAAAAATGTTAAAAGTGTCATTCCTGGTTAACTAATATTAAAATATAATATTTTTAATATTTTAAATTGTAAACTTTTAAAATATTATTTTCAATATTTTTCATTTTTTTTTTTGGTCATCTGAATATATTTAAACTTTAAAATATATTTTTAATATATTGTAATGTATTTATAAAAACATCTGAATAAAAATTTAATTTCTGATAATTTTTTAATAAAACACCGAATTTAAAACTGAATAATAATTTCATGGTAAGCTCTATTGGTAAGATCGATTTCATAAATACGAATTTTATAATATCCCCATACAGACTTATTAGACAAACTTATTTAATTGATAGAGTATTCCAGATTGCGATCATAGCACTGGCCCCTTTTTCTATTTCTCCCCATTACATTTGCTTGTTTTCCTCGGCGCTGACAACATGTTACACTTTGGTCACTATAATGAGCCGTAATTAGTGACACCGGTGTATCGGCGGCTATTGCAACTGCGACCGACTGCAGCATCCCAGCAATGCGACTGCGATCGGCTGCGTGTGAAAAGTTGCGCGCTTTTTGATAATTGCCACCGAGCTGCGTCCACGTCTGCGTCTGCATTTCGGGACGAGAAGCCGGACACTCTGGTGTCTCGAGGCTGGATAGGTGGCTAAGATGGCTAGATGGCTAAGGAGCTGAGGAGCTGATGACATGGCCATGTGTCAACGTTGAGCAGCTTCGTTGGCGGCGGCAAATGTCAGGCTAAATGAAAGGAAAACTGATTACGCTTGACAAGTTCAAATTGTTTAGGGACAGGCGACATTAAAGACCGAGAGTGAAAGCCCCGGCTGTCAAAGGTATTTTTCTTTCTCTTCATTTCAATTTCGCTCCCCCTATTTTAATTTCTTCTAGTGCCTTTTCTTTTCTTCTTCTTCTTCATCTTCTTTTTTCGGCGAAAATCTGACCAGCAATTTCCCACCGCCGAAGTTGGAAAATCTTAAAATGTCCACTGATTGCCGCAGCTTGTTGTGGCCACCACATGCATGGAGGTAAAGGCCCGGCCCGAAGCTGCCTGGCCTCAACTTTGGCTAACGGTTAATACAGTCCATCATTATCAGAAATGCGTTTGCCAGCTCCCAGAGCCAGATCTCTGGCTAAGGTCAGTTTAGAGACCGAAAAATTGTTGCCCACAAAGTACCCCCTCTGCACCGCCAAAAAAAAAAACAACAAAAATTCTCACAAGGCGCTGGCTGCACTGAAAACTAAGAAAAGTGATTTATGAATGGAAAATGATGAGTGCTTTATTTTTTTTTAAATAAGTTTAAATATTATATAAGTTGAATTTGTATTTTTAATAAAAAGTTCAAGAACAAATATAGATTAGAAAACTTAATAAATGAAGAAATTTATTATTTTAATAATATTATAAGTACTATTAAAAAAATCTGTAAAAATATTTTTAACCCTCTAACCCTTTCTGGTAAATATTTCCTAGACCGACTTTAATCCGAAAATCCTCCTATTTTCTCCCTGTGGATGTCTGGATGCCTGGTTCTTAGGCAGAGAAGAGCTTGACTACATGAAACAGGTGTGGCACGTCGCAAAAAAAACAGAAAAAGTACGAAACTGGGAGGAGGAGCAGTCTGCTGCCTGTGATGCTGCTACTCTTGCTGACTGGACCAAGACTCTTGGCCCAAAGAGTGTGTGCGAGTGTGTTGCTTTTGGCCAGGTTAGAGCTCTCTGAGGTTGGCGACGCTTTTACCGCACGTTCGTTATTTTTGAGGTCACAATATGCAGTGTGCAATGTGCTACACAGGAAGAAAGATGATTTTGGAGCTTATATTAGATATCTAAAATATAATTTATACCTTGTTTTAATCTCCTATTTTTCCCCAATTAACGTGTAATTTTTCTGATATTTTTGTAACCTCTAAAGAACCTCTAAAAATTAATTCTGCGAATCTATCAACATTTTTCTCTGTGGATGCGAGACAACGACTATGAGACTCGCGGTCCGCGGGCTGATCATTGCTGGAAATCTGTGGCCTGGCTGTGTTTGTTTGTCGTCTCTAATGAAACACGCGACATGGGGAAAAAAGGAGACCCACACACACTCGCATACTCAACTTTGACCCGGGTCAGAGGGCAAAGCCGGGCTTGAAATTAAAAAAGATAACTCAGATGCGAAAACAATTGATAGTCACAGATATTGAGCTTTGACAGCAGACAAATACGATAGACACAGCCCGATAAAACTCAACTCGCCTGAGTCGAGTCAATTAAGGTTATAGTCTCAAATAATCTTAGATACCAGAGATCCGATCCGCAGGTGGAAATGGCCTCGCCGAGTTGAGGAATCTTCGGTTTAACGAACTGCGTTATAAATGAAAACATTTATAACATATCGCAGTCGGAGGAGTATAAGTTCCTTTGTATGATTGATGGCCGAGTGCATTGTGCATGGGTTTTGAGCTAATTTATAACAACAATCGGGGGATTTGTATGCCGCCTGTCAATTGGGAATCAAAAAGCGTTGTATAAAAATCTCGAACGATCCTTTTGTTTGGGTCGAACGATCGCTTTGATTGGGCGTATTTATTTTTCTTTCCGCCGCTCGTTGAATGCGATGAGTAATGGACGGAAAAGTGGATGTATTACCAAAAACTCAAGCTGTGCGAAAAAAGAGAAGACAAAACAATAAAAGGAAGAGCCAAATTGAAGGAGGGCAGTGCCAACGACACTTTACACCTCCGATGATCCGTCATAACTTTTAACACATGATATAATTTTGCATGGACTGTCGGCCGTGACTTGATTGATGACTGTCCTTCCACCCCGAATCGTTTCCCCATTCCCGTTCCCCCAGCATCTTGAAATTAGTACAAGCAACTCAACGTAACTGTCAATGATCGGTAATTGGATTTTCAATCAAACAAAAACTCCTTTCGAATAGCCTCAAAAAACGGATGATACCCTGTAAATGTTGGATAATATGGGGATTTCGAACAATGTGATGGAAAAACATATTATCATAAAATAATATTAGTTTTTTTCTTAGTAATCCAAGTATTTAAAAATATGAAATAAAAATTATTTTTAAAAAATTCAATTTAAATATATCAACCCTTACAGAGTACTTATAATTCGGTATCTTCTATTCTTCCCCTTCCACTATTTCGATTTGTTTTACAAGCACTTCGTGAGCTGAACAAAACACTTTCAATAATAAGAGGCCGATGCACCGCAATGATAAGAGACTTTAATTGATTAGGTTTTTGTTTCTCCGTTGATTATTGAAACCATTTCACTGTTTTCAATTCCCACGCCAGCAGCGAAAGAAAAAGTGTGTGATTTATTATGCACAAAAGGGAAAATATATCGGGCTATATCTTGGATTTTTTTTTGACGATCGTGAAGCGAACCGATCGAATCGGATAGCCAGTTTGTGGGTCAGCGGAATGCGGAAATTTCAACGGTGGATTTGGATAATACGCAGGTGTTGGGCTACCGCCCCCCTTGCGAGAAATATGATCTATGAGCGATGGAAATAAATCCACGGCATGACCTCAGACATCAAACTTCGACACTCGACTCACTCGAGAAACTCATCACGATGGAGCTCATTAACAAGAAGCTATAGCTTTTTGTGGCTTATGAATAATCCCCAGTTTATTAATCAACGAAAAACTGTGTGAGTTTGTTTGATTGCAAATAGACGATGATGCTATTATAATGATCGCACTATTAGGGATTACGATTACACTCGAACAGCTGACGGCAGAAGCCTTTTGGCCGCAAGATGATCGAGACCCACAGCGATGTTTCCTGCACTTCCTGAAACGGAGTTCCTAACTGACGATGACAGCCTAATTTCAGGCCAATTAACCGGGGGATGATCGGTAGCGGTGGCCTAATGACTGTATCAATAGCCTAAGAACCGGAGAAAAACCCGAACTAACTACCAGTTACAATTTACGATCGCTCTGGTGTTCTTGACCATGAAATCGACCATATGTTGTTCGTCTCTTCTTTTTTGGGGGAAAACTCGTAGTTCCTTTTTCCCATTTGGCCAGGAACTTTCTTTAATCGCCGGACAGGAAGTTTCCAGCTCGCAGTCTTGGAAAATTGTTGACATGTGACACGACTTAGGGTTAAGGCGAGGGGCTCTAATGCACATTTAAATAAGCCTTTTGTTGGCACACACACGCACATTTTCCCAAAACGACGAGTGTTTCGAAAATCCAGCGACTTTGCTAAGTACACACGCACCAGGACTTAGGGATAAACTGCCGAGTATCCTATGGTCTGCGGCTTTGAGTTCTCTACTTTCGGTTTGGCCTCAGTTCAGTTTATTCCTGTAATTACATGCGTGAGCGCTCTAAATGCGCAAAATGCCGAAAGGCAAATATTATTGCTTGTTTAGGTTGGGTCGCCAAAGGCCGATGACAATTGCTGTTTATACCCATGATTTCTGCATTATTATTATTTTTTCAACTAAACATGGAAATTTTAATCTGCGACACACGCTCTTTTCATCATATCTGGCTTAGTCAGGTTTGTTCTTTTTTTTCGGGGCCGTTTTCCAAATTTTAATGATTTCTTTCTTTATCCTTTGGGCATCTCTACGTTTTCTTTCAGCCACACCCCTGCTTTTTCGGGTGTTCATAATACACATTTATACCCCAGTGTTGACGGCTGTGGGCGATGTCAGGAACATCTGGAGCCGGGGCCCTGGAGTTATTAGTTAGGAGCCTCTCTCCCTGGATCGCCGTGTGCGGTCAGGCTAATTGAGTGATCAAGCGTGAGGGTCAACAGTTAGGACCGATCAAGATCCAGAAGGGTATGCGGCAACAGCAGTATTATGGCAGCTAAACTGCATCTTAATTGCCAGTTTCGTTTCGGAAAACTAACAAATTTTGACAGCATCAAGATTTAGTTGGCTACAAATGAGCGATAACATGTGGGAAGGAGGCACTTAAAGGTTTATGTCTTTTAAACTCTGCGGACTGGACTTTGAAGTATGGGATGTTAGATCTGTAAAGGGGATAAGGTTTTTTAAGTAAATTTAATATAAGATAACTTATTTTTCTACAAATTAATCAATATTTGTGCTGTTTTTGTTATGCAAATTTAATTTTCTTAAAATAAAATTTATTTTTGGGCCTACGAGTCTGACCTACAGCTCTAAAATTTGCTATCCAATTAGTATTGTTATATCAAGCGTAGTAGAAATCGAATTTCTGTACGTGTTCATATTCGACGACATCGAACAATTAACCACACAATCGTCCGATCGTTTATTTTGCAATTATTGTCTATATAATATAGAAATATATTGATTGCGATTTTTTCTTCGTTTTTCTATTAGACAAACAGTCGACACACCCAAAGTGCATCTATCGCCATCTTTTCAGCTCAACACTCGGCTCCGTCGACGCGTCGACTGTCATTAACAACGTTTAGCGTTTTTAGCACAATTTGCATTAACAATACAATACACCGACACACACGTGCAGACCTACTCAATAAACAATATTATATAGAGGCATCGGATGGAGAGCCTTCAAAAGTGCGGAGTTTTGTTTGGATTTCGCCGGGCGAAGCAGTACAAAAATGGAGCTGCGATCGATTGCCACACAAAACGCTGAAAAGCTGGGAGTTTGGAGCGATGAGCTGCATCACGATTCGGCTATATGTATATTCTGGGGGGAAAATCTTATTAAAATTTTATTGCAGCAAAATGGAAAACTGAAAACAGAAAACTGAAAACTGGCATCGCCTAAGCTTCAGCTAAAAACGGAATTCGTGCGCATCAAACAGCTTCAGTTGAGGTTTCTGTGTCTTTTGTGTGTAGCGGAACACCTGCTCGGATGCGAAGTTGAGGCTTCTTAGGCTACGACTACACACAAAGAAATGGGCCAATATTGCCAAAAAAGTTATATATTTTAAGTACCATTTTTTAAACGTCCTATTCCATTATCCCTACTAAAAACTATAATTTTAAAAAAAAAAAGTATATAATATAATATATATATTACAGGACTCTTAAGTGAATTTATCGAAAGAAGAGTTTTTAAAACCAATTGCTTTGTAATAAGTCTCTTATATTTTCAATAGATTAGCTAAAATAAAAGTTATGTTCGTATAATTCATTGTGAGTATTTAACTGGTTATTTATTTATGGGCTATACCTAAAACTCAGATAGATCTCTTTTGCTTTAAATATTTTTTTATATTTTTTTACCTGTTCAACAAGCCTAAACTTTTTATTAACGCAGTGGTCACTAGACAATGAGGATTAGTTTTAAATAATATTGACTTAAAACCTTTAAAACCATATATTTTCTACATTTTTTCATACTTTTTGTTTTATTTTTAATTTTTTTTATATTTATTTTGAGTGTTCTATGACGTCCGTCGCAACTGCAGCTGCCGAGCGGTGTGTGATGCATCAGAGTTGGAACTGGCTAAGACGACTCCAGCGATCCGACGACCTTCTTACCGCCCCGTCCAAACAGAAACCGCCCCATCGGGCCAATTGTGCTGCAAACGCGCGGCGACCTTAGTCATTTGTCAGCCCGAACTGGCAAACTGGCAAGCCAGCAATAGCAACCTGGTAAACTGGCAACCTGGGAAAGAGGCAATGGCAGCAGAAGACAACACAACCCACCGTAATGCCATAATGCAGATGCCACTGCCACTGCCTTTGACTTTGCCACTTTCCTGGCCGACATTGCCTTTGTCTCTCTTCGGCTTGCGTCGCCTGGCTAACTAAATATCATTGGGTCAAGTTCAGCTTGGGCTGTTGGCGGAAAGGCGAGACAATCCATCTATTAAATTGGATTCCAATTCCAGTGTGCCAGCGGGAAAATTGAAAACATATTTTATGCGATTTTCCCCGCTAATCGCCGTAGCTTTGATTTATACATTTTCATAATTTTATTGTCGGCACGCAGTCAACGCCTCTTTCCAGCACCCAGGCACCCAGGCCAGGCGCAAGTTCATCTCTGGGTCTTCGTGTCATGGTTTTCGCGATGTATGATTCATTTCGAAGTGATTTGCTATGCCACGGCCGGAGTGCAGGTGCCAGCATCGCCCCACTTTGAAGTTCGGGTCCTGGCCTGCCGTCCTCCTGTCCTCCAGTCCACTTGTCCGCCCAAATGCCCCTTTTTGTGGGCCTGGCCATTTTATTGCCCATCTGTTGGCCCGGCTACTTTCTCACATAACCCTGCCATGGGAAATGCGGAAAATCGGCCAGCAACGAACTCGAGATACTCTGGGTGTGCTTGGGAAAATCACCCAATGCCCCAAATTCATACAGAATTAGATGGAAAATCTTTAAAAAAATATTTAAGAATAATTAACTTATATTTTACATACAAATGTCATTGTGATATAATTTTGGACCTAATAATTTTTTAAGAATATTTATTTTTGAATACTTTTATAAGGTACCGCCTATCCGTCTTGTTGACAATATTTACTATTTATTTGTTTTAAGATCAGAGACCCTAATTCCTGGCTTGCACTGACATAATTCTTAAGGGGTTTCCAAAAATCGATCTTTTGGGGAAGAAGAGGGTGGCCTTTCCTCAAAGACACTGCGATACCAATTAGCCAACTTGGACTGGTAAACTGAATCACCCATTCGGCGAAATTCAGAGTACAGAGCTGGGCCATTCAGGGCGCGGGTTTCTCGCAATCAGCTGTGAAAAATCTTACCCCATTTATGACCCACTAAAACGGGCCAAAAAGTAACACAGGTCGAAACCGAACTTCTTTCACAGCATCAGCATCTTCAGAGGAGCCCGCAGTCCGAGTTCATTTGTAGGTCCAACGTGATGTTATGAATTTAATGTACGACCATTATGCATAAATTCACGAAATTCCAGGCGGGCAAGCGAAGAGGAGAGTGAACCGAAAGCTTTGTTTTTCTGGAACACCTTTTGGTGTGTGTTTTTTTTTTGGGGGAGGTTAAAAACCTTTCGCACCAAAGCAACAACAAAAACAACAATTTCATAGTCCATTTGGCTGCAAGGTGTTAATAACGCAACAACAAAGGCGTTACAATTACACATTGAAATCGGTCCGAACGGACAGAGTTTGGCTTTTCTTCGCTGCCGATGTGTGTGATGTGTGATGTCAACTTCGGGCAGGTTCCCACCAAAAACCCCGAATGTGTGGAACAATTGTTAAATATGGCATTTAAAGTTCGACTCGTTCACATTTTATGGCCACATTTGGAGAAAATCTCTCTCCCGAAAGACTTGAGAAAACCGAAATTATAACAATGCCCGAGTTTTGTGCACGCAACCCGGCCAGAAAAGGGAAATGGTAATGTCTGGGCTTTCTGACAAAACGGAAGCTGTTCTTGGATGGGCCATAAAGTGTAGGATTAATACAGCTCTTTTTTTGGAGAGCTCGAATTGTGGAGCAATTTGTTTGGACCACTTCCAAAGCTGATTGATATCGCCTTAGGGCCCCGACTGATCTGCCAATTTATCACTGTCCCCGAACTCCACAAACTCTCGGGGGGGAAAACGGGGTCCCGAGTTCGAGACCAACAGAAAATTGATCATCGCGCAGTTCGCTCCATTGACAATCATAATTAATTTGATTAAATTCAAATTCGCGCTCGTAGAACGGGGACAGAGAGCAAAAGAAACCAAAACGAACAGGCGAAACAAAACAAATATAAATATACATGGAGAGATATGGTCAACAGTTCACATTTTTCATCTGCCGAAATTAACATTTCTGTTTTCGTTAATTTTGGCATGTGGCGACCCCTAAGGGTCAAATATGATTTGGATTCGGTTTCAAGTTTTCCAAAACTCTTCAAAAACAAATCGATACCAAAAACAGATCAATGATCTCATTTGCATACATCTCTGTCCGCATAAAAGCCATCGGAACGGAATAAAACCACTGGGGCTGCCAAATGTGAAACATGCAAAGAGCATCGGGCAGCGAAGTGCCGCAAGGTGGAAATCAATTTTGTTTTCTTTCGTTTCTTTGCTGGCTTTCAATCAAAATCAAACTCGGTTGAGAAATGAATTAAGGGTTCATGAATTTGTTGACGAAGTGGAAATGCTCTTGAAAGAAGAGCGATGATTTATTATTTGATATATTTTATAAATAAAATTGAAAACTAAATTTATTAAGGGGTGGTTCGTAAATAAATCGAACTTTTTAAGATGTTTAATATTAACCACACACACAAAAAAATAAATATTAATTTATTTAGTTTTCCTGCTATGAGTATATTAACTACCTAAATCATGGAAAACGGATCCCAGATATTATATATTGCCTTTTAATCATTATTCATACTCTTTTGTTTACATATATTATAAACTATTATACACTTTTAAGGATGAGCAATACCTCTATCGCGAAAGAGTGTTTTAAAGACAGAATTCTGTCGAATCGGAATCGAGTCAGCAACGAGGCGAATTCAAATCGAACGCATAAATTAGTCAGAAATAAGCGCGAAAACGTGTTTTAAATTTTTGTTTTCATTTCACGCGCGCCGCCTTAAAGAATGAATCGAACCAAAACCAAACCAAAACCAAGCTCATATCGAACAAACGAACCAAAAACCGAACCGAAATCCAAGTGAAATGAACAGCGAGCGGGGAGCACTCATGTCAGTATTTGTCAAAAATATACAAAAATTCAGCTCCGGTTGTTGTAGCCGTTGATTTTGGCAGTGATTAATGCATTTATAATTAATTTATTGTATGCACAGTCTTCAAGCTGAAATAAAGGTAGCCTGGCATGACACAAGTTTTTCTCTCTTCTTTTTTTTTTTTGAAACTGGAGCTGGAACTGAAGCCAAAACTGGATGCCTCATGCGGATGGACACAATTTGCCTGTAACCTAATTTCAGCAGAAATATTTATATTGATCGAAAGGGGCCCGATCATGCTGGGCAGGAATACAAATCGAGCCGGTGATTGATGATGTCCTATTGTCAGGACGACTTTAGACCATTTTCATACACATTCCGCTCCGAATTCACGGATTCCGAATTCTGCAAGTCACTCGAGTTTCGAGTTTTGAGTTTTAAGCGGCGGCAAATGGCAAACGAGAAAATCCTGGCAAAAGTCACATACATTAGAACGCATTAAACTGTAACCAGAAAGGGGCGAGGCCCGCAGCGGAAAAGCGGAGGAAAAGAAAGGCGGCGAGAGAGGTAACCCCTCGAGCCTTTCCCGATTGCAATTGTAAGGCAGAATTTTTGTGAAAACTATACACTTGGCAAAACTCAAGGAAACCTTTGGCAAACATTTTCAAAAATTAAAAAAAAATATTACGAAAATAGAAAAATGTTTTTTCGAACTGGAAAAAAATGTTGAAATTTGGAAATAAATTTAAAAATTTAAAAACCATTTTCTAGCATAATAACTTAAAAAAAAACATTTTATATCCATTTTTTAAAAAAAATATTTTTTAGATTTAAAAACTTATAATATTTTGATGTGTGACTAAATCTAAATAATGGAATTTTATGAATAAAATTTCATTAACTTTTAGAATATTTCTAAAACTAAAGTTTACTGAAGATTTGTTCCTTTCTTGAAAAATACTCCTTAGTTTTTCAAGTGTAGTATAATAGAAAGAAAGCAACGGGAATAGAGAATCAGTCCTTAGTCCCGGCTGTGCACCCATAACAAACAAATCAAGAACAAACAATTGTCGGGGATAATCTGTTGCTCACCAAGGATTAGCTGCCACTAGCCGTCCCTTTCATTCTTTTGCCCTTTTCTCTTTCCAACCATATGCAAATGCCAAGAGCCGAAATTAAAGCGTGAAAATTTGTGAAAAGTATCTGGCTGAGAGTGCGGGTGCAAAGGAAACCGCAATCGGAAAACCGCAAGAGGAGAACGAGGAAAGCGAACTGCTTCTGGTAAGGGCCCTTGTAATGGGTTTAAAACACCCCATTTTCCTCTAAAGGAGGAAACCGAAGAACGAGAGGCGTTTCCCGACCGAAGCCAGAAGGGTTACCCTTCGCACCGAGAGGCAACAAGATGATAACGAGCTGCGGGTTTTCTCTGTTTTTGTGCCCTGTCGTAAAACAGCAAATTGGATTAACTTCTGTGACATTTTCCTACCGAAAGTCAAAATGGGATAAGACGATGCGCAAGGAGAAAGCGGGGAAAAGTGGGAAAATTAGTATAGAAATTGTATTGAGCCACGATATAAGCTGGCTTCACGCCCATTTTGAAATGCCAAGGAAAATACTTACATCTGTAAAATATTTCATTAAGAAAGCGTTCGGCCTGGCAAAAGGTCGGTTGTTGTGAGAACTGAATAAAATCGAATGGAACAATACTGAGAATAAGAAGTACGAATCATTAGTAAAGTATATATAATAGGAAAAGAACATTCAAAATAAAACTATCATTCAAAAGTGTAAGATAACAGCAAGATTAACAAAAACATTAACTGCTAGACGGAAGCAAAATTATTAAAGATTATTTTAGGATCAAACGTATTTACCAGACTCATACACCTTTGTTGTTACAGCCATTTTCAATCGAGATACATGATAGAACATATGTAAATTAGCCCATTAAGTAGATATACCTATTTATGATACAGCGAAGGGGCAAATATCATTACTCGTCGCATAGCTCTCTCCACTTTAAGAGCTATGGTTATGAATATTCATGGACCGCTTAATAGCCGGTACTACCAACGGCCACTATTTAGTAATCAATTGATATTATGCCAGCGACTGCAACTATTCAATTTTGTAGATCTTGGGCATAAAGATGGCTAATTATAATTTATACTTAACGATAACCATACGGTCGGGGTGTAATTTCTAGAAACTAAGCTATTTATGATACATTAATCCCGCTGACGGTACCGGGAATCTTGCGGATCGGCGAGTTTGTCTCTCTTTCGCACTAGGGGGCGCCAGCTAACAATGTTAGTAATATCGTAAAATGTCTTATGGCTATCAACAGATATCGCATTTAATGATCGAAACTATGACAGCTTGACAACTGCCAAACGGGCGAAAAAACTAGTGGAAGATGCAAAAAAAAAAACTAAAAGGAATGAAAAGAAAAAGAGCAGACCGTTAGGAAAACTCCATCACTCCGGGCCTAACGTACTCCCCTCTCTTTCTGAGGCACTCAGTCCCTCTCCCTCGCACTTTCAATCCAGTTCGCTGGGAATTCAGGGGGGCCTTGGGGGGGTATGGGCGGTGGGCGGTGGGGAATGCCACCCGATCGATAGACCACGCCCACCGGCAGCCGCTAATACGATTTCGATGGGTGCGTCTGTGTGAGTGATCGCTCTCATTGATCGCTCTCGTTTGTATGGGTAGCTCTCGGCCCAGCTGCTCTGCATTGGTCAGCGAAACGAGAACATATATGCCGGGTATATAGAGTCGCACGATGTACGGGAGACGGCAATATGGTACGGTCTCGTTTTCGCCCACGGCAAACGGGATCGGCTCGTTTATCTATAACACCCGACGACGACTGGAGCACGATCCAGAGTTGCAATGGTGTTGGTGGATCGCTCTCTCTCTCTTTTGGACGATTTGAGTACTCTTCTCTCTTCACCGCTTGTCTGTGTGGGTATACTGGTTATAACGGTGCTCCGATTGTGTTAATCGAGCCAATCAAATGTGGTAACGAATTCTTCGAGTAGATATATCCGCGCGTGTGTGTGACCGCTGAGTGAATCACTCAAAATCCGCACAAAATGGTGAGAGAGCGAGTAAAATGAATGAGTGCAATACGATAAGTGAGAGACCGGGAAGTTAGTATAATGGTAAAGGCACAAAAAACTATTAATATCTAATAACTAATAAGGCATTCGACTACTCTTAAATGAAAGATAATAGACGCATAAATAAAGTGTCAAAAAAGTAACAAATTTAAAATTTTTATATGAGGACTAAGTGTTAAAACAAAGCGACATATCAGTCTCACAGATTAAAATATAAATATTTACCCTTATTTTTTGAATTTAAACTACTTAACACATTTTTTTAATAAATTTTTTTCATTTTAAATGTTTGTAACAAGACCAGCTTTAACTATTAAAAGCAAATATCTGATTAAATTTTAAGCAAATCCAATAGTAAATGATTACAAACTATAACAAAAAAAGTTAGAACAGAAATACATATCAATAAACTATAAAACAAAATATTAATTTGGATTGACTTATAAGTTCTTAACTTCTTAGATTCCTTATAATATATATTGATTAAATAAATATCGTTTAATGTCTGACTAAGTATATCTCAATTCGAAAACAGAATTTACTCAATATACGATGGTTTTGTAAATAAGACTCAATACCAAAAAGACTCTGATTTGCGTTAACATCACTCAAACCGCGGCTCACACAGACACCATTTCTGGCTCAAAGCCGCTCTTTCAAGACTCAATTCTCAATGCGCCTCTCCAGCTCTCTCTGTTTCGGGGGATGAGTACCAGTGTTCGGGTGTATCAACCGTTAGAGAGAATCGGAATCGTCTTCTTCCTCACTCACACAATTGCACTCCAGCGGCGTTCGAGTTTGTCGCTTTTGCAGTCTTTTGTTTTTGTTTCAGTTTCTGTTACTGCTTCTTCGACCAGTTTGTAGTTTTTGTTTATAGTAGTATCATCTCCCCAGCGAGATATTGTTGTTGCTGTTGCTGGTACTTCTCTGGTAGCCGAAGTCTCAGCTCAGTTTGCTACCGAGCGCTCGTCGGATGATATTGCAAAGCATCTGAGTCGCCGAGTCGCAGAGGTCTGAGCACTTTGCAGAACTGCTTAACATCAGTCTTTAGTGATAGCTCGCGCTTCTTGCTCGCACGCTCGATCGCACGTCGCCGTCGTCGTTGCGTCGCCTTACGTTACGTTGTTTTTGACCGCCGCTAAAAATCAGCACATGCAAATTAAGCTCAAAGATCACACAATTAATTGGAAATCTGAAATAATAATTTAAAAATAATACCAAGCAAAAAAAAGAAATACTTCACTATGCAAAAGCGTTTAAAAGCGGTAAACGAAAGCGGAAGATAAAGAAATACAGGGCAAGTGCGCGTGCGCAGTCAGGAGTGCCCTCAAACAAAGGTGTGGTCACTCTATAAAACTAAATCATGGCAAAAGTAGAGAAAACATAGAAATCAAACCACAAAAGTAACACAAAAATCTCTATTTATAAATAAAAAATAAAGAAATTAAAAACCCAGATAAAAACACAAACTTTTTATTTAAATTTAACCGAGTCTTAGACTCTACGAAAATTTGCCTACATGTGATATATACCCTGCTGAAAAAAACACACATACTCAAATACCCAAAAGATATATATATTAAACATGCTTCACGCTCGCCTAAAGTTCTAAAAGTCAAGTGCAATTTGAGCAAAAACAGCAACAACTCTATACGCTCAAGTGACGTTTTATTGGCGCAAGGTGAACGAAAAAATAAATAGCAAGCCAAAGCAACAGCAACAACGGAAAATACACGAAAATACACAAAACCTTAAACGGCAAGTTCACAATGTTAGGAAAAGCAAACCCTAAGTGCGCAACAAAATAGAAACACTAAGCAAATAAATTGGATTAACTTGATCGGCTGATCAGCGAGTAAAAGCAGGTGAGTTCAAAGGTTCGCAGGGGATCCAGATATATCGAAGAAACGGAACGAACATTTCACTGTTTCTTGAGACACATCCATCATGCGAACATTAAAATGGGCACAGAGATGGGGATCGGAGTTCGAGATGGGTATGGGGGAACTTGTGAATTTCATTAACGAATAGAATTCATAAAACAAAAAAAAAAACAAAAATCAAAAGGAAGATGGCGATGCCAGATAACGCTCGACAATCCGACTAGCTGACGAACTGTCCGCGACTGTCGGGTTTTCGTATGATTTAATTATACAAACCATATACACACTCCCCTCTATATGACACTTATACGACGGCCCAGTAGAAGCTATGGGCCCCAGCACTACAGTTCGGTGAGAAAGTTTTCTCCCGTCGATCTTTGTTGACCAGTGCACTTTTTAGTGTGGCCATAAAACATGGCTAGATCAACAACAACAAAAGCAAGGGCAGGGCAAATAAACTTTACGACTATATAACAGAATCAATGTAAGTCAAGTGCGAGCGAGACGGCTGCCCAGATATAGTCGCCGCACATGTTTGCTTTATAATGCAAATAGCGTGTAAAGCTTTATTTGCCAGAATATTTGTTACAAAAATCCGAAAAGCCAGGCAAGATCCATGGGAATGGCATTAACTGCCGCACTGAAAGAAATTGGGGTTTTTGTGAAAGAGGGGATTAACTACAAACTCGGGGAGATTAAGGCTGCTAATCTACTGAGATCGTAAAGTCTGATATTATTATCTTTAAAGAATTCGAGTTGATATCAGGGCTATTTCTAAAGGATTAGTTTAATGGGTACTGCCAGTATTTCAGTAGATTTTCTCTGCAATTGTAACCCTCTTTTAGAACTTTTGGATTTCACATCTCTCAAACGTTAAGAATATTCTTTGCATTTTTTCTGCAACTGCATTTTGCCCTGACTCGCTTGCAGGCAAATGAAGAATCTAACTTGGATTGCTTTTGCATGTGTCGCAAATATTGACAGACCCCATATACTCGTACTTATTGCGAGTGCCTTGTAAGTTTGCTGTGTTCTACAAGTCGCAGAGTGTGCACTTATTCTAGTTAGCTAGGGCAATCTACTTCACAGGCCGATTTTGCTGGCACCTTTTAAGATCACAGCCCAAGCCTTTTTCCTGCCTTCGCTTCCAAGTCCCGGAGCACTAAAAAAAAATATTATAAAATTTATTTGGTCGGCTAACGATAGTGAAAAACTATGCTGAAAAGCTTACAATTTTTTAAATGCTTATAATTCCTTCTTAAATTATTAGAAGTTTAAATTTATTAATTCGAAATAACATTACTAAGTTTACTCTTTCATGCTTTGTAATTTTTCTTTTGGATGATTGCTTTTACTTAAGTATTACCTCATGGTTTTAGGTAATCTTATTTATAAACTTTAAAATCGATCATTATTCTTATCAAATTGATATGACAAGTTAGTTAGAACTCATTTTAAATTAAACAAATCCCTTTTATCGCGGGTTTTTTGGATAGTGTACCTGGACGGATGACTGACAAGAGTTGGCAGGGAAATTAACACATCAAGGTCGTGTGCTGACTTGAACATCCTTAAGGGGTCCGAGGCCGGAAAAGCACAATCGCTGCGAAAGGAGAGCAGAGCGGGGACAAAGTGTGAAAGTATTTAGTACGAGCGCGTTAACAGCGGCAGCAAAACGAGCTTACAAAATATCAAATGCAAATGTGGCAAGCAGGCCGCAAGACTCGAAGACGGACGGCGAGCAGCAAACACCTGTTGTCAGTTAACATGCCACCTCGTTTCGGGTGGGGGGCAGTGGGGATCCGATCTGGCCGAGTCTTCTGCCCAGGAGTGGGTCTGCAGGCAGGGTGACTCACGGCGCTATGGAGTCGTACTGGGGGTTCTTGAGGTTCTTGGAGGTCTTGATGTGAGGCAGCTGATTGTCTTCGTCGGTCGTTTTGAGGTGCAGCTAAGCAGCTCACTTCCCCAGCATTTGCATCGCAACAAATATCGATATTATTATGGGTAGTATTATTATTGTTATTATTATTATTAGCTGGCAGCGTTCACCTGGCTAAATGTCAGAATGCCAAGCTGATTTGGAGCGAATCTTCAATCAGTTTAAGGCAAGCAATCGATAAAATGTGTGCGGATCAAGTATCAGTTCAAATTATTGTTATTACGGAAAAATGAAAAGCAGAAAAGCTTGAAACTTAAGAATAAATTAAGCAAAGACTTTACATTTTCTTCTATAAAATTTAGAATTATACATTCTGATTACTCTCTATAAGTAACTTGATCCAATCAAGTTTAAATTAAGATAGTCGATTATTAAATAACCATAACCATCACAAATGCAACTATTTTAACTCCTACTTTTTTCTTACAGTCCCTTCGGTTGAGCACTTCGAGCTCAGCGATCCCAGATTTCCATAATGATGAACCAGGATAATCCATATGCGGTAAGCTATCTCATACCTATATCGATTTTATTATAAGATCACCTCCGTCAAAGAAAATAAACAGAAAAATAAAAATAAATATTTTACGAGCTAAATATTGAGCAAAGCCGTAAAAAGTTTATGACTATAATAATTTCATATGCGACAAGAGAGAACAAGACGATTTGTGCTATGAAAATCTGGCCGTGTTGATAAGATATGTATGATATGGCCCCAAAAACATCAGCAAATCAAAGCGCTTCCGCATTTTCGAATTCGGGCGCAAAATGAATTTATGAATTATGGGGTTTGGGGGCATGCATAATTGCCCAACAACAATAAAAGCGACAGAAAGAGCGACGAAAATTGTGTATGGCCTAAACCAGTTTACACAAAAATCTAACAAACGGCTAACAACGGCGAAAATATTTAAATGATGTCATAATTTTAATAGGAGAAAAAAAAACTCATAATAATCATAATACAAATATACGAACTACGTTAAGTATTTCCAACATACGCGATTCACCTGCTCGTTTTTGTCTTTTGTCTTGAGCACCGGCTCGAAATTAATGCAGATCAATTAGTTAATGCTAAGCGAATTGCGTCGTCTCTCGGGCAATCCACATGCATAATTTAAGGCTTATTGTCTAGGAGGGCAGCTCGAAAAATATGGCAAGAGAGCGAGAGAGGAGGCGAAGAAAACACCTAAGTTGCTGCTAACATGGCACTAAATGTCAATATTTGAATATTAAATTTTATTTAAGTGCGTTTTTTATGATTTTAAGCTGATTTTCGTTTAGTCGATCAGTCGAATGCCGGCATCCACAACGGTTGGCCAAACCAAAGCCAGCCAAAAACATAAACCAGGCCGGAGATCTCACAGCCCAAAGAGGCGGTCCCGACGTAGTGTTAATTAGTTGAAATGTGAGACGATAAACTAAATGTTTGATTAAAATGAAGGCAACAACAGCGACTCGAATTTGGGCCACTTCTGAAGACGATGGCTTCGAGCGGCAAGTTGGTAGCGTTAGCTAATAAATTTATGAATATGAAACGAGCTGGGAACGTACAAGGAATTCCATTGGATTAGTCTGCCTGGTCTTGGTAGTATTTTCTTGGTCACATTCTTGGTTTTAGTAGATAATATGACTTAAATGCATATCGAATTTCAGCTAAATATATTGGAGGAAATATTAGGAAAACATAAAAATAAATTTAAAACCGTGTTTTTATAATATGCAAAAGCTAAAAAATAGGCAAATGCGAAAAATATGAATATGGCTCTATGAATAGCCATAATTATTTATGCATATTAGAAACTAATGAAAATAAACTCAAATATTTAAGGCACTCAAGATAACGACATATCAAGTTACTATTCGTGATTAAATTTGAATTTTATTAGAGCACTAAATAAAAAAAAATTATGAAGTTTCAGTGATTAGAAAAGATTAACTTAATGTTTAATAAATCTAAAAAATATTCATTAGATCACAAACATGCAGTTCTCATGAAGAATCCACCAAATATTTCCCCTAATGAAACCCTCATGAGAAAGATACACAAATCTGCATTAGCTGACCATAAATGTACGAACGTTTTAATGTTCTTGCAACATCTCCATATTGCCACGACCTTCGATACAATCACGCCTTCGAAATCCCGTTGATGACACGATGCGGCGAAAAAGAAAACTAATTTCCACGGGCCACTTTTGGGGGGCGGTTCGGGGCGAAAATGCATTACAATGTTATGATGTATGTGAGAGAAGTTCACTTGACTCCGGTTCCCATCCTCCATCCTCCGTCGACCATTTTCCATCCCGCAGCCTCAGTTTTGGGGCACACGCATCTGGGGGCTTTGGCAAATCTTTTCTATTTGCATTGGCAGCAGCCTCTTCATCTGCTGCTGCCAACGCTGCCTCTTCGACTGCTGACCATTTTGGTCATAAACATTTGCGTAATGGATTTTTTTCATATTTTCGTGTGTGTCGTTCTCCTTTGCGGCTGCCAGCGGGCAAACACACAAAGTAAATTAATTACGAGCCATGCCAAAGTGCATATTTGCACGTTGGAAAATTCTTTTCAGCGGCAGCGCAGAAGCCGGCGAAAAAGAAAATTAGTTATAAATGCCCAAAACTAAATAAGAAGAAACAGAAGCAGCAGGCAAATTAGCAGAGGCCCAAAAACTTACACACACCGAAATGTAATTACTGCACTTACCCGGACGCTTGTGGCTTTGTTGCAATTTCTGTGGTCGGAAAAGCAACTTCCAGGCTGAAGAGGTGCCAGGGGAGCGGACAACAAGCTCAGTGGCTTCATGTGTAGGCCATTTTTCACATGCGTAGCCAGTTCGCCAGTTTGACAGCGAAAAACCAAAGCGAACACGGTTTGAGGACGATGAGATGAGAAGCTGTAAAAGTTGTCCGGCGTCGGCATCTCCTTCTCCTACTTGTTTTACCGCCGCATCCTCTCTTTCAGCGGTGGTTTTTGCAGTTTTTTTTCTGTTTTTTCGGTGTGTGTATGTACATGTTGCGGTTGATAACTCAATTAGAATGTTAAATTTATGTTCGCAACAAGAAATTAACTTGCAATTAGAAAATGCCTGACTTGCAGCGCAAAACGTAACGAAACGAAACGAAAGACTTAGGACACGAACTTGTTGGGCAGGAGTCGATGGGTTGGCAAGGGGAATTGCCAATACCCTTTTGAAAATTGGGCTTAAAAAGGTTTATACTTAAGGGAATACTCAAAAAAAGTAAGAGAACCTTGTCTTCTAACTAAATGTAAGTTAGGAAATTATTTTTAAAATAATCTGTAAATAATTTTTGGATTATGTTAGCTATCTTGAATTATTCAGCAAAAAAGTTTATAATTTATACCTTTAATTAAAAATAAATTTTTAACGTTATTTTCTTGATATAAATATTTTTGCAATAAGTAAGCGTTTCAGTTTAATATATTCATGTTAGATTCATAGAGTTTCAACCCACTCCAAATATGATAGTACCCTGGCCCAGTAATCATTCCAACCACAAAACAAATTGAAACAATTTAGCAAACGAAACTAAGGACAGACACATAGATTCGTATAATTGCGAGAGCCAGTTGTAGGGCAGCCAAATGGAGGAGTGGAGCGGAGCCAGACTTTAGACAAGTCTATTGCCATGGTTTTTGGCCGAAAACTAATGATGATGATGCACTGCACGCATTTGCACTATTTATAATTCGTGCCCAGACGAAGGAGGAGGCGGAGGATTGAGTGCCAAAAGATCAATGATCAATCCTGGGACTTGATGACTCTACTAGACGGCCCGCGACGAGGAGCCTTAGAATCGGAATGAGTTTGCCCGTTGCGGCCAGACAACTTCATTTGTTTGCAGATACATTTCACTGGGACGGATGGCACAGATGGCAGCAGATGGAGCCTTTTGGCACAACTTTGATTTGGTGGGCCGTACATGTGTAATCAGTTTTCGGAGCGATTTTCTCCCGCAGCCGCCGCTCGATGATTAATGAGCGAAATTAGCCAGTCCAAAGCCCCAAAGCCATGTGAGGGAACACATTGCACATTGCACGCTGGATGGTAGAATAGTTCTGCAAAGTTCGTTAGGCTCTTGCCAAATGACTAAGGCAGCGAACTTGAACGAACTACACACAATTACAGCGCTCTTAAAACTGAACTTCCTCCCGAAAAGCTAGAGAAGAAAAAATCAAAGGGGGAAAAAAGACGGCAGAGAACCGAAATTGATGCTGACTTTGGCTTCCACCGTATGCATCATGTCATTATATCCGCTAACACAGAGCCAACTGGATAACCTTGACAAAAATCCTACAGCTGAATGCATTAGTAGTCCAAAAACAGCAAAGAAAAAATAGGAAAAAAAAAAAACTCATAGTAGAAGCAGCAGCGACTGGCAGAAACTAACGACTTGCAAATGCGGCCGGTACCAAACAAAACGCTATTAAACTTCTATTATTTAAGTACTACATTGTGCACTGATACTGAAAGCGAAAACGAAGAAGATCGTCGGTCAGCCGACGATAATGAGACCCCAAAGACTCCGAGTCTTCGAGTTTCCGAGTCTCCACGTAGCTAACAGAGCAGAAATCCCAAAGCGACCGCGTACTGTTTGCAAAATTATGCAATATTATGTAATTATACAGACAATCAACAAGTGGGAGGGCCGGCCAGCCAGCGAATACAAGGCAAAGCCAAGGGGTTGTCTACTTTTATTGCTCACTCCACGCCGATCGTTCAAATTGGAGTTGGAGTGCTGAGGTGCCTGAAAAATGTGAAAAAATGTGAAAATGATTGGGGAGCATTATTTTCAAATTAGCGCGTGGCTTAAAGATAAGTTGGGGCAGGGTTGTCCTCCCTCCCCTTCCGCCTGCCCCTCCACAAGACACCTGAGCAACTTCAAGTGCTTTCTGCCTCATGGTTGCCAATGAACAAAAATATTTGAGTGGTTCTGAAATGCTCTTTTTTTTCATTAATACACAGAAAAAAAATGGACTAAAGATCAGATTGATATGTGCTGGTCAATTTTATATTTTTTAAAGATCAAGTTCATATCATTTTGATATGAAAGAAGATTATGTTTATCTTATTTTACAATATTTATTCATAAAATAATAAATTTGGTATTTTATTTAATATGATACAATATCAAGTTGACATGTTTGAGTCACAGATTTGACATAAATCATATGGGCTTTTTATAGATATGAAATAAGGTAGAAATAAGGTATTTCATATCGTTTTTTTTTCTGTTTATATATCAAATAGATCAAAATGATGGACATTGTACATATAAAATAAAAACACTGAGATTTAAAGTGTGTTATATTTTTAAAATATTTTATTTTCTGCACATTTATAAGCTTAGCCTTTTAGAAAAATAATTTTTCTTTCGTAGAATAAAATTATATTATTAAAATATATTTGGTATATATTCCTGATTTTCTTATATTTTAATAATAAAGGTCTTAGCCTTGTCGTAGCCTTGTTAATATCAATTAAATGTTGGAGTTATATTATTTTAGAATCCCGAAGAGTATTCCCCCATCGACCCACGCGACTTTGGCTTCTTTCCCGTTTTGCTTTTGCTTTCGTTTTCAAGTTCAACACTTTGCCACCGCACAGAAACTGTTCCAACTGGTTGCCCTGCCACTTTATTACGCTGATAAGTTGGCGCCTAATAGCGATTGTGGATCGAGGGGGGCGGCCTGCAGTGCGGTGCGCGGCCCTTTCCTCAAAGAAGCGTAACAAAATTGTTATAATTTTCGGTTTGTAATCCATAATAAAAAATAATGGCTGTGGCAGAGAGCTGGAGCTGGTTTGTTTTTTTTCTACTTCTCGCTGCGGTTTATCTTTCATTCGGCTTAAGGTCAAGGTTGTGCATCGTTTATTGGAGTCAAGTTGGCGTGGTTAAGCGAGCGAGCGCACCGCATAATGAGCTGCCAAATTGTTAGAATTGTTTTCGAGTCAAGGCATTACACATTAGGCCAAGACCCAATCATGAAATTAACAGAAACCCTCTCCATCGCCGCCCCGCCCCCGCCGCCAACGACCTCTGCACGATTGTGGGCAAAAACAAAAACTAAAAAAAAACTAAACAATTTAGCTCGGCAAATTGAATTAAATTTATATAAATTGCATATACTATAGGCGAATAGATACACATATATCGAAGATCATTGCATGCCCGCATGTCCGCTTACATTAGATCTCAGCTTGAATCTCCGGGCTTCAGTTTCGATTTCAGTGGCGCAGCGAGCAAATTGTGCCCATTGTTGTATTAGCTGTTTATTTTTAAAGCGCACTCGGCTACTAATAACAAATGCCTTTGTTATTGTTATTGTTATTTCTATACCATATTTTGCGCACACACGTGACGGAGATTCCCCCTCGCCAGCGGATTTGTGATTTGGCGGGGGAAGATTTGGCATTGAGACGAGATTGGGCAGAAGTCGAAAAGTAAATATCAACAATGCCAGTCCAATGATCATTTTTTGCCCAAATCTCTGAGTCTTCTGTTACTTTTTGATTCCCACCAGTCAACGCAAGTCAGACCGCAAGTTAATTCAATTTTAATTCATCGTCTCTTTTAATAGTTTTATGGAAAGTGAAATGGGCCGTCTCTGGGAATATCTTGATTCAATAGAAAGGGAAATTCATTTTCGCTGTTGTTTTGAAGGGAAACAAAAGAGATTAAATTTAGTTTTATTTTTGCTCTTAAATAATTAAGAACTTTTTGAAGGATTTTTAAACATTTTTAATAAACCATACAATTGGCAGAAAAAAAACATCAGATTTGAATATTTGTTGTCAATGAAATCAAAAGACTTAGGCAACGAACTTTATTTTCCAAATAATATTTTTTTTATCAATTACTGCAATTAAATATTATACCAACTTTAATTTTTAGTAATTATTTAAGGCAAAACAAATGACTTAAGCAGCAAACCTATAACCACAATTTCTAGCCAAATTTTCCTTCAAACTTTTGGCACTTCCTAAATTTTCCTCTGAACCGATGACATACAAAACAAAAGACTCGGGCCACAAACCTTTTTCATAAATCACTCGAGTAATTTTTCTACCAAACACTCTTCAACTTGGCTAACTTTTTGGTGAAATGGTTCCCATAGTGCACTTCTGGCCCCAACCCAAGTGAAAAAAAACCCAAAAAAAACAGTCAACCACATAGCACAGGCACAAATTGCTCGTTTCGCAAAAAACACAACAGCAGCAGCTACAAAAATAGCAACAACAGGCTCAGCTGAGGCCACAACAAGTACAAGCTTTTCACTGAGCACTGCTCTTATTTAATTGACTTTTGACTCCCCCGAAATCCACAAGAACAACAACAGGGGAAAATCGAAGGGGGAAGCGAAAAACCACTGAGTCAAAGCTTACTCAGATAACAACGAGACAACAAACAAATAAATCGCATACAAAGAAATAGAAGCTTGAACCAACAGAAAGAGGGGAAAAAAACAAATAAACAAACAAAAAACGGCTAGGAAAAAATACAAATAAAAAGAAAGAACGAATTGTTGGCTGTGCAAGTGCAAATAAAAGGAAAGAAAAAAGGAAAACGGCCGAGAGACGGCGGACACATTTACTTATCGCGCCTCTTTTCAACAAGAAACGGTGGCAACTCTGCCACAGCAACAAAACACATGCAAAATTGCCCGGTGAGTTGCTAGGGCAGGCGGATTGAACCGAAAACTGGCATAACATCTGAAAGCTGCACTGAGCGACATTATCTTAATCGATTGTATATCATTTTACAATTTTACAAGCATATAAGTACTTTTCAACTGATTCTAAGAGACTGTTTCTTGTTCTTGGGGCTTTAAATATTTATATGACTTTTCTATCTACCTAAAATAAATAATAAATTATAAATAATAATATTTCAATAATAATACATTTTAGTATTTAAAGACATTCTCAAGGAATATAATTTGAATATTTGATTATTATAACAACACTTAAATATTATTTTGTTTTGATTGGAAAATAAATTATGTTTTCAATCATTGAAGAATTCTTCGTAAGGGTCTTCAGTTCTAGTTTGTGGGGCCTTATATAATCGGTATATATTTAATAACTCCTATTTCCTAATTAGAGTTGACTGTGATCCCGTGATTTCTCTCAGTGCCGCCTCTGACCAACTTCTGCTCACTTCTGCCTCGGCCTGCGCCTTCGCCTTTTGCCGGCTTCTAATGATCCAATTCCCACGAGCCGCGACGCCGATGACACTGGCTGCAAGGTAAAGGAGCAGCAGGCAGCTGGTGCAGACAACCAACCACGACGACAAAGAGGAGCTTCCAATGCAAAAGCCAGAGGAAAAAATCAAGAAATAGAAGGTGGAGGTTCGCCTCTTGGCTCCTCGCCTGTTTAAACAACTTTCAAAGTTAATAGTCTGCCCGGCGTCGAGACGCTCTGGCCAAAAAGCCAGCCACACCGCGGCTACATACCAGCCACCAAACCACCGAACCACCAAACCAGCAGGAGTCCCGGGCCTCTTCCATGAATCATTTTTCTTGCGGGCAAAGAAAGCGGCTGCCTGCCACCGCCTAAAATCCACCTCCACTCCACCCGCTGCATTTGCTGCTTGGTGGGCTGGTGTAAATGTTTTGCAAGTTGGCTGTTATAATTTTGTTCGGCTTTTATGGCCCCACCACACACACAGGTAGATAGAGAGAGAGAGGGAGAGAGAGAGATGGCCAAGAAGGAGGGCAGTGGGTGGGGAGAAGGGTGCCCACGTCAGATCTGGCGTATACGTAATGTGAAAATGTCTACTAATTAAAATGGAATTTGATTTTGAGGATTTCTTGGCTCCTGCAGCGGTCAAAAAGCGTGGGAAGAATTTTTTAGCCAAGTGACATGATGATTTTATTCCGAGAGGAGAAAGACTGACATTGATTGCGTCTAGGAAATCTGAATGGTAATGTTGGGAGCTTTGTAATAGACTTCCCAAGATATTTTAGTGGAGAAAAAACATAACTAGCTTTTCTTAAAATATTAAACAAAAATTATAAAAAATAGATTAATTGTCTTAAAAATATTTTAAGGACATACACAATTTCTCAAACATTTCTTAAGCATTATAAAAATATTTTCTTGCTTTCGAATAAATATTAAATATTTTTTTTTCATTAAATTAGACATTTTTAGTGACCGTGTCTAAGCTGGCTTGACTTTTCAAGGCCAGCTTTTGCCTACAGCTAGCTGACAATTTTCAGACAACCAAGTCGGCAATCTATCCATCCAACCATTCATCCGCTCAGCCATTCATGGTGCAATCCATTCATTCTGTCGCATCCTCTATTTGTCGGAATTGTCTGCCTGCCATGCTGAGCATAAGATTTATTTCCAAAGTTTTATCTGCACTTGTTTTTTTCGTGGGCCCCCCTGTTTGATTCGCATACGTCAAGTCGAGCCATTGGCATCTGGTGCAGTTCAAATGCTCATTGAATCGAACAGCCAGCTTTTTATGCCAAATCATGGATAGTAAAAATCACAAAAAGCGACTTAAAATGCAATTTCCAAGCGCTCACTAATTTGTTAGCCAACTTTTGTGGCCTTTGTGGGATTCGGTTGGCTGTGATTAATTTCGTTGAGCATTTCACCTGCGGCAGTGGCTGTCAGTTGCCCCCCCCCCCCCCCCCCCCCCCCCCAACCGATATGAATACACTGGGAGAAAAGCTAGTTTCTAGGGGAGAGCAAAAGCAAAATCACACAAAACAAACACAAACACACACAGATATGGCTAATATATGTATGGAGGCAATTCCGTAAAGACGCGCACGCCGAAATGTCAAGTCAAACACTTGTAAGCAACAATTGGCACAAGTTTGTTAGTTTGCCGTTGCCTCGCTTTTGCCTGAGCTAACATTTAAAATTGTAACAAATGCCACAGCGATCGGTGAACGTGTGGCTGGCAGCCAAACAGCGAGGCAACAACAACAACTGCTACAGCAACAACAATATCGGGGGAACTGCAGCAACATTGAGCATTGCATTCGAGTCTCGGAAACAGAAGAAAACCTCGCACATTTTGCACGCATTTGCATAACAAGAAAAATGACTAAGAGATGCTAGAACGATACGGGAATTTTGAATACACTTACGATGGAATGGTGCTATTACTAAGGCAGCTGAAAAAAATACTAGAAAATAATTCAAATATAAATAATCTAGTTTTCTAACATTTAAGAATAATGAAAAGATATTTTATAATATTTAATATATTTAATAAAGTGATTTTACTTTAAATTTATAAAGAGACTACCCCCTTCATATTCACAAACGGTTAGAATTTCTTTTTCCAACGCACCAAAATTGCTGTGCAAATATTTCCATTTCCAATTTCAGCATTGCAAATTGCACTTAAAGTTCTCAGGAAAATGTGTGCCTGTGCCCTCGGCTCCCCATTCCCAACCCACTTCTCCCACTTGACGTTTTCCTGTCAATTTTTCAGCATAATTTGTACTATTTTTGTCGGAAGATTTCAAATTTTAAACGGAAATTGCACAAACACTTGGCACATGGGCGCTGAAAGCCGCTCTCTCGTCGGAGACAGCGAAAGAGTAAACAGGGAGGCCCGGAGAATACGATTTAAATTTCACATGAGCTCATAAAAATAGTTACAAATTAATTATAATGACAAACAGAGACGAGACCGAGACCAGGAAGGCAGGGAAGGGGCGGTTCGAGCATTATAAATCCAAACGTTTCCTGCTTGACAGCTCTTGAGGAGCTTCAGAGCTTCAGATCTTCGGAGCTGCAACAGTAACAGTAACAGAAACAGAAACAGACGGCAGTGAGATGATGCTTCAAGTTGCAAACCCAGCTAGGCTAAGCACTTTTCATCATCGCGATAATCATCATCAGCGGCATGATCATCGCGTCTCATAATTATAGTGTTTGGCTTTGGCTTTTATGTGGCCTAAGACAGCAACAGCAACAACGACGACGACAGCGACAACGACAACAATTAGCTAAGTACGAAAATCAAAACGAAAGACTTAGGCAACGAACTCGTCCGTCCATGCAGACGATAAACGATGATGGATTGACTTTTCAGGGGTGTTGAGACCCAAAAAACGACGGAAGAAGAGAAATAAAGGGGGAGTAGCTGTGTGAAAAGCAGGGGAAGAAAAAAGGGCAACAAAATAAGGGCGTTTTCATTGGCCATTCAGTAATTGTCAAACAAAGCGTAAATCAATCATCAAATCAAATGCTGTTGAAGGATGTTATTTATGTGACAAAAGAACCTCAGATATTTATCATTTTTTAGGCTTTAAGTCGGATCTCATTGGATTTATTCAGGAATAAAATAAGGAAATGTTTCAGTGAATATTAATAACATGATAAATCACATATTAAATTAGAAAAGCGTGGTCTAAAAAATATTCTCACTGGTCAAACTATAACAACTGCGAATAATCGTTCCTCGCAAAAGACAAACGTAGATTTTTAGCTGAAAGATTTCGTATGATTGATCACTCCCCTGAGGCGTTTCGAAGGGCTGGCCCCCTGCAAAATGTGTGTAAAATTTGTTGTGCGTTATTTTTTTGACAAATTGCCTAAGCATAAAGGCCGCGTGACTAAGCAAAGAGGAGTGCTGCTGGGTCGAAAGAAATGCGTGTGTGCAGCTGACTCTCCAACTGCCTCAAGTATTCGTAATGCGGCGGAAAAGAAGAGGAGAAAGAAATGAAAGCCCGAGAAAAAATGTATCAAACATGCGATATAACCATTTTGACAAATTTCGCCCCTCTTCCGCCGATCGACTGGGGACTAAAACTAAACGAGTTTGCATAGCCAACGTGACTCATCTGATTGGCTGGGGTTGCGAATGGATGCTGCGACTAGAGCAATCAGCTATTTACCTTGCAGCTGCCTTCAGAAGTTGAGCGGACTAGTTGCGAATGGGGAGAGTGTAATCGATTTAGATTTAGATTAATGCGAATAAAAGTCATTGTAAGCAGCTCTAAAGGTGTTCTCCTGAATTAAATATTAAGCGGTTTAAATTAAATATTTTAAAACTAATTCGATTTTAATTGGATCATCTTTTGCCATTTATGCCATAAATACTTAAAGAATACCTTGTATAAATCCCATTACGATATGATTGCATGAGGTACGCAGTTAACAAATAATGCAAATAAGTTAAGCTACATGCATAACACTAATAAAATGAAACTATTAAATATCGAGCTGGCATAAGGTGTTCTTTTAATATCACCTAATGAGTTGTAATACCGAGGTCCATAAAATTTTATTCTGGTGCTTTAGAAATCGGAATATTAATCGAAGAGCCAGCTGCACTTGCAGTATTCTAAAACATTTTCCCACTACTGTTTAAGTCCAGTATGGGTGCAGTCTTGAGCTAATCGCATTTGTTTATACATTTTTATCTGCTCATCACTGGCAAACGGGCAACACCAACACTTTGAGCCTCAAACGACCGTCTTCAGTGTCGACGAGTCATGAATAGAGTTTATAACAAAAATTTTAAAAAGCAAAAAAGGCAACAAAAAACTTAAAAAACTAGAACAATTTGCCGCAGCGCACAATGAACAAAGCGAGGCAATTGCTTTGTGCATGATTTCATTTTAATTAAATTATGTTTTTGCCTCTAGCCTGCGCTTTTTTATAATTGCATGCGAATCATGAGGGGGAGGAGGGGATCTGCGATCTGCGATCCGCGATCTGCGCACTAGATGTGCAAATTTGAATTAGTATTAGTACATGCCAGCCAAGGTCAGGCAATTATCATAATTTGTTTGTGCCTGCCAAAAAAAGAAGCGAGGGAAGCAAGAAATGAAAATAAGCAGAAACCTAAACCGAGCTTGGACTTGGTCTTAATGGCACTTAGCTCTTAAGAGCTTCAGGCGAGGCAAGCCGAGCTCAAAACTGGAGTAAACGTGCCTTAAATGAATTTTAATAATTTTATTTAATTTTTTTTTTAGTTTTTATTGCGGTGGCATAGCCATATAACAAAGCATCTTATTATTAAACATATACGTACGTCTTTTCATTGCATCATCGGGGCATGAAAAATTATAAATTCTACTTGCTATTTTTGCTGCCCGCTAAGGTTAACAACCAAACAACATCAGACAACAAACAGAACAGCAATCGCCATAATTAATCACACACAAAATCAACAGCATCCACTATTGTGGATGATGACTGGTGGAGTTTTTAGCAGGTATTCATATTTTTTTTGTTTGCTGCCATCTATTTGTCTTGGATCAACTTGTTGCACTTCTGGGGAACTGGGGGAACTTTTATTTTGGGAAAATATACCAACTAATTAAAATAAATTGGCATTGTGCAGTCGAAAAAGCTCATCAATATTCGCTGCCCATCAATAACCTGCGCATAGACAAAAATATATTTTGTTAGTCGGGCAGAAAAACAAATTGCTTGACAAAGAAAAAGGTTATTAATATTGTGTGTATTTAATTAAAATCTTGCAGACGTTGTGTTTTTTTTTTAGTAATTTATAACACTTTCACTTAATGGCCAGGCTAATTGTGACTTTAAATGTTTTGGGGCAGCTTTACGCAAATTATGCAATATATATTTAAACAAGTTGAATTTTTGCTGTGAACAAAGATATTAAAACAGGTCTGAGTAAAGAGGGTTGATTAAGAAGCTTTGTCTGGATAAATTTTTAGGAGCTTATAAATAGCTGGTTGTAATTATGGACTTAGCTGTTCTGCCCAGCTAATTATGTTTTATATATGGGATATTATAAAAGCCATTAAAATGTATATGGCTCATCATTAAGAATTATACAACTGCTGCTCAAAATTCAAGAAGTTTTTTTTATAAAATGTTAAATAAATATAGAAAAATTTATCAAGCTGCCCTCTTAAAAAGGTAATATTTTCTTAACGGTTTCTTTAATTAACCAGTGCTGAACTCACAAATCAATAGGCGACACTTGGCTTAAATTCAAACGTGACACCAAACAAATAGCTTAGGAATACATAGTAAGATCGGCAGAACTTGGCCATCGGTTCTCTTCCCCCAAAAGCCAGTTAATCCCAGTGCCTTGGTAAGAATGTGTCGCTTGTCCGTTGTAAAATAAATGTTTATGGCTTTTTAATATTGCACATTGTCTGCATAAATTTCACGGCCCTCTCTCTCTCTTTCTGGCTGGCTGTGATTTAAAATCAAACTAAATCTGCTGCCAATCCGCAGGTTGTTGAAACTTGAAACTCATAATTTTTAATTTATTTTATGTGATTTTTATTTGTCGATTAATCCCAGCCAGGCTGGCAGCAACGACCAGACCCGACGACGCTTTATGAAACCTAAACGTAGGAAATTTATTTCCAACCCAAGCGGAGGGACCCAAAAACTCACCAACTCCAACTCAACACATAACACGAAATCAGATTAGCATGTTTTACAGTCAAACAAGGCACCTACAAAATAAGGAACCCCAGACCTGAACGAACTAAGCCAATTGGCATGGTATTCTCTTTTAAGACCCCCAACTCCATGGAGGGGATTTGCTTATTGGTAGGACGGTCGATTCCGGAGAGGCGAGTGAGAAAAGTGAATGTGTTGAGTGCTTTCTCCTACTTTGTAATGTGCCAAATTGTTTGTGGCCCCTAAGAATTATGGCCGAGAATCGCCCGTGGGCCAATTGGTGCCATAAAACATAACAAAAGGCTTCAGGAAAAGGTGGCCAACTCGACTTGGCTGGAGGATGAGCCTGATATGGACTGTGGCTACCAGTTGGGCAGCCAATTTTCGGTTAGTTTGATATATTTGAAAGCATTTCAATTGGTCTGCGCTCAAAGCATTACTTTCAATGAATTGGTTTTCAAACTGAATTTTGAATAGTTAAGGAATAACCGGGTGTTAACCATTACTTAAGTGAGCTAGATATTATTATCACATTTTTAAAATATTTAATTTGAATTTTTCAAACAATAAAAAACCAAAAATTCTTGAAAAAATTGTAGTATTATAAAAACACATTTCAACCAGAAATTTACTTATTTTAATTATTATTTAACTGTTGTAAAAATTATTTTTAAACTTTGAAAACATAAATGCATTCTAATTAGATTTCCATTCGAACTAGAAGAGTTTGTAAAATTCAAGAAAGTCTCCCACGATCATGGTTCCACCTTCTCCTGGCCAAATTCCCCCCTCCTCGCATGTGCGCGTGTCATCAGAGTTTCTGCTCCAGTTCCAGGCTACAAGTGGCAATAAGGAAAACGCAATGCCAACCGATCCGATCGAACCCCCTGCCCAATTTTCAACCTGACTATGGAAAACCAAAAAGCCAACTCCTGGCCGGGGCACCCAAACAACAATTGATGGCAATTTGTTGATAAACATTTCGCTCGCAATAAATAAACAAATATTCCCTCAGCTACAAGTTGCGCCTATTTGAGAAGGGGGAAAGGGGGCGAAAAAAGGAAGGTACAGAGTTTGCCATATAAATGCAAATGCTGCTTGTTTGCTCACAGTTTGTGTGTGTGTGCTCCGAGGCAATTTTTCATTTGATTCCATCTTCATATTTTATTATGGGCCCCAGAAGAGACGCTTAGCCACTTACACAGTAAGAAAATAATACTGGAATCTATACAATACTATAAAGAAAACTTAAATATAACATTTCGTATTTATAAAAAATAATAATTTTAAAATATAATCTCAAAGCATTTTTCTTACATTAGAACTACGAAATAAATCCAAAATTTTCTTTCAGTGCTGGGAGTTCATGGTCGGGTTTTGTTGGCCATTTGTTGGGGGCTCCTTTGGGCCCGTTTCCCATTTCCATTTGTCGTCGTTCGTTTCTCGCTTTTCGTTTTTAGCCGTGCTCCTTTTCTTTCGTTGATACCAATTTCGCGATATGACAAACTATGTTTGCATTTTAATTTTTAATGCGTGTGAATTTCGCTGGCGGCTGGTTTTCCAATTCTCTTTGGGGGTTATGGGGGACTCGAAACGAGATGGAGAGCTCCAGATGCTCGTGTCATGATTTGCTGTTGCTTTTAATTGAAATTTTATGAATTTATTGCCTCAGTTTCTGTGAGTTGGTGGGTGGGGGTATGGATAGTGGGGTGCCGATAGGGTTAGAGATCCCCCATCCCCCCGCAAAATTACTTACAATCCCATTCTCATGTCCTGTGTTCTGTTCGTTCCCATTGCAGATGAATCAGACGTGCAAGGTGTGTGGAGAGCCGGCGGCTGGATTCCATTTCGGAGCCTTCACGTGCGAGGGCTGCAAGGTGAGTTCGATGTCGGAATTAATTTGAATTTGATTTGAAGGACGCAACGATCGTATCTAGTTTGAAATATTATATAGTCCTGATATTAGGATTTTTAAAGGCGTAAGGCTCAGTTAAAAAAAGTTGTAAATAATACAACAACTAATGAAAAATTATAAAATTGGTTCAAACAATTTAATAACTATTAATGGATGTAAATAAAATTTGAAAAAAATATTTTTATTTATATATTGGATTATTTGTGTTTCAAAATATTTTTATTTATGTTTTTGTTTATTTGTTTTATGCAAAAAATATATTTATATTAAAATCGAACACAATTTAATTGGCTAATTTTGTGTTGCTTGCATTTTTGACATTGTCTTCGTTTTCAAAGAGAGCCAATTATAATTTTTTTTTGCATTTTGGCCACAATGTTACCGTAGCAACAGACACTTTTAAACAAGCATTCCTCGGCGGCTCAACGTTTTCATATCAATCGCTTCAATCGATTTCAATAAATCGAATTCGCCGCCTTCGTGATGCAAACGCTAAGCTGAAAAAGTTATGAGGCCATTCTCCTCGAAACTGGAATGAGGGTTCATCACAAAGGAGGGGGAGTAGCAGCAACAAATGGCTGCCCCAGGCTAAGGTCAAAGTTAAACAAAGCGCCCCACAAATAATTGATTTAAATACGAATGCTCCTTTAATGGTGGGATGATCATTTTTTGTTCGTTCCGTTTCGTTTCTTCGCTCCGACTCGATTCGAGTTCCAGTGGAGGGATTTGATTTTGTTATTTATTTATTTTTTTGTTTGATTTTTTTTAAAACGTTGTCGTTTTTTTTCTGCTCTTTTTTTTTGCCCACGCCAAGGAGAAAAGGTCAACTAACGTACAATTTGTGGGTCAGCGTTATTTGATTTGAGCTTGGGCCTCGTTCGCAATGGCGTGGGCCTCGCTTGGCTAATTTAACGCCCACAAGAAGACAAAAACAACAACGGCGAAGAAAAAAAAAAAGAGTAAAGAGGCCCAAGAAAAAACAAACAAACAAAAGTGAATCTGCCTTGATGCACAAAATTGCTTGTAAATAGTCGTCCATCCGTCTGCTTCTTGAAACGAAACTGAAAACTAAAGAACGGGCCTGAAATCCTCCGTTTCCATTTCCATTTCCGACCCAGTAATCTTGATGCCCAATTAACCTTAAAAGTGGATTTTCGCATTGTTTCTGTTTCTGTTTCTGTTTCTGCTTCTTTTTCTGTTTTTGTTTTTGTTTCTGTCTCGGTTCAATTTTGCGCTTCGTCGTCAGCATCTCAGCACCGGTGTTTCATCCATTCAAAAGCTCCACCTACGATCAGAAAACGACGGCAACCGACTTGAACACAGCCAGCTGCACTGAAAGAAGTTATATATGAATATATAAAAATTCTAGAAAAAATTCGGAAATATTTGTAATCAGGCAATAGACAGATAACACGGAATAAGTCGATATTTACTAAGTTTGTAAAAGTTATACAAATAGAAAATCCTTAGTTCAAACCTTTATTCAAAAAAATAAATAATATTAAAATATTTATTTTTATTTTTCCTGATCATTATTAATAGTTGTTTTTACAAAGTAGTTAGGAATTCATTGAATTGTTCATTGCAGACAAATAATTACATATTTTATAACTGTAAAATATTAAAATTAAATATCAAACAATTGATCCAAAAAATTACCCAATTCATTCTCTAAAGTAAGAAATTAAAATCTTGAAAATAGGATAAAAACATAGCTACCAAAAAAAATGTAAGCCATAAAAGTAGCATAAAAAAGAGCTACCAAAAAAAGGTGACCCGCTTTTCCGAGTGTATCCATTCAGTCAGTCATTTAGGCAGTCTGTCCCTTTTGGTTGATTGCAAAGCCAGGCAGGCGGGCAGGCCGTGAAGCGTTGGTGATTTACTGCCAACATTGCAACTTGGCATAAGTGTTGCACAGCCATAACCTTTGCAACATGCAGCAGCAGCAGCAGCAGCAGCAACAGCAACAGCAGCAACATGTTGCCCTCTGTCCCGGGCTTTTTGTTTCTTTCCCATCTCAGCTTTTGGCTCTCAGCTTTTCATGGCTCCTCCGCATTGAATTAAATTGTTTGTTTGCTTTGTTGCAATTGATTGTGGCTGTGGTGCCCCAGCCAACGGTTAATGCCGGAGGTGTAGGTGGTTGCCGCTTGTGCATGTCGATTTGCCTTATTTCTTCGCTTTTTTGGCACTGCGCCTAAAGAGGTCTGGGTCTCAGCCGATCCGATGATGAATCATCACTAAAATATAATGAGATATTATTGTCGGGCATTGAAAGCGTTTTATTGAATGACATCATGGGGTTGCGATGAAAGATTTGTTGGGGTGGAGTGAAGTGAGTTCTAAAGAGGTTACAAATTAAAACGTTTAAGAGTTTCGGACTAAAATATATTTCAGACTTTTAGCACTTAAAGTTAGTTAAAGCACAATATTAATATATTGATGAATAGTTTCTAGATTAATACAATAAATTTATATAATAAAAATCCTACAAATTTAAAATACTGACAAAACTATTACTAGATTGGGGTGATATAGATATTGGTTATTATTAAGTATTATATTATTATATTATTTGCTATTATATTACTAACTAACTTTCCATTATTTCTCCCTCTCATCACAGTCCTTCTTCGGCCGATCGTACAACAATCTGTCATCGATTTCGGACTGCAAGAACAACGGCGAGTGCATCATCAACAAGAAGAACCGCACCGCCTGCAAGGCGTGTCGCCTGAAGAAGTGCCTCATGGTGGGCATGTCGAAGAGTGGCTCCCGCTACGGTCGCCGCTCCAACTGGTTCAAGATCCACTGCCTTCTGCAGGAGCAGCAGCAGCAGGCTGTGGCCGCGATGGCGGCGCACCACAACAGCCAGCAGGCGGGCGGCGGTGGTGGAGCAGGTGGCTCGGGCGGTGGTCCAGGAATGCCCAATGGGATGGGAAAGGGCATGTCGGGTGTGCCTCCACCGGCGGCGGCGGCAGCAGCGCTCGGAATGCTCGGGCATCCTGGTGGCTATCCGGGTCTCTATGCGGTGGCCAATGCCGGCGGTTCGGTGCGATGTAAGGAGGAGCTGATGATGCTGGGATTGGAGAGCAGCGGGGAGTACGGCTCCCATAAACATCCTGTGGTTGCCTCACCCTCGGTCAGCTCGCCGGATTCCCATAACTCCGACAGCTCCGTGGAGGTGAGTTCGGTGCGGGGCAATCCGCTGCTCCATTTGGGCGGAAAGTCCAGCTCGTCGAGTGGTGCCGATGGCAGTCAGTCGGGCGGAGGCGGAGGTGGAAGACCGCCACAGATTCGCAAGGATCTGTCGCCCTTCCTGCCGCTACCCTTCACTGGACTCACTTCCATGCCCGTGATGCCACCACCTGCGTTCCTGCCCCCCTCGCACCTGCTCTTCCCGGGCTATCATCCCTTGTACTCGCACCACCAGGGACTTCTGAAACCCACGCCAGAGCAGCAGCAGCAACAGGCTGCGGTGGCTGCGGCGGCTGTCCAGCATCTGTTCAACTCCAGTGGTGCTGGCCAGCGATTCGCACCGGGCAGTTCACCATTCGCCAACCACCAGCAGCAGCACCTCAAGGAGGATGACCAGCCCGCAGCGCCCAGAAGTCCGAGTAACCACGCGACCAACAACAACAACCACCTCTTAACGAACGGTGGTGCCGCCGCCGATGAGCTAACCAAACGCTTCTATTTGGACGCTGTGCTAAAGTCCCAGCAGCAAAGTCCACCGCCGACCACAAAACTAACGCCACACTTAAAGCAGGAATACTCAATTTCAGCTCTGGTCACACCAAATTCGGAGAGTGGCCGGGAGCGCGTGAAGAGTCGGCAAAGTAATGGCCAAAACGAAGATGAGGATGAGTCGAGGGTGCCGGAGATCATGGATCATGGTGCCGAGGATGATGAAGAGGACGAGGAAGAGGATCTGGTGGTCTCCATGACGCCACCCCACTCACCCGCTCAACAGGAAGCGGAAACCCCAGCCGAAGAGCTTCCAAATCCCAGTCCCGACCAAGATAATCCCATTGATCTGAGCATGAAGACCACGGGTAGTTCGCTGAGCAGCCAGAGTAGTAGCCCCGCAATTAAGGCAGATCCCGAAATCTCGATATGGAGCGATATGGAGAAAATCGATACGGAATACGATGGTGAGGAGGATCTGGAAGTGACGCCAAAGGATGAGGAGATATCAGATCAGGAGCCGGAGGAACAAGCGGAGGAGGAGGACAACAGTACCACTGAAACAGTAAAGACCAGCATTGAAAAAACCCACAATAACAACAACAGTATCAGCAGCAACAACAATAACAATAATAATACCAATAATAATGGTATCCTAAGCGACAGAGAGGCCAGTAAATCGATCAAAAGGGAACTGGACGAACTCATAGAAGCCTCCAGTGAGAACGGCAAGCGTCTGAAGTTGGAAGCCCCCGTTAAGGGGGCCACCTCGAATGCCTTGGATCTAACCACTAAGGTTTGAGAAAAAAATAAAACATCGGAAAACAAAATGACAGTTATCAGCCACTGAAGATCGATTGAGGCAATAGAAAATTAGCCCCCCGCCAAGACACCACCACCAAAAAATAGAAGAAGAAAAAACTAAACAAACAAATACAAAGCATATACGAAACAATAAACGCAAGTGAGTTATATAAATACACATATGAACTCTTTCGGGGGGCTGAAAAGTTTGACTCTGATTAACAAGCGCTAAATACGAGTTCGTGCCGTTTTGGTTAGATGTTATCACATCGTTTAAAACAACTAACCAAATTGCCAAAATATGCAAAAGTCGATCGGCCCCCGACAAGGGATATTTGCATATTGGGACCGAAAAGTATAACACAAATGTTATCTTTTCATAATTTATGCAGTGGAATTATAAACAAATTTTTCGGTTTGCCCACAAAAGCGGCAAGAATACAAGTTCAGAAACCCAAAATAGAAATAAGTGAAGAGCTAAACAAATGATGAAATGGAAATGGAAGAAACTGTAGCAAAATATGCAAAAAGGGCAGCTTATCTGTATCGCGTATGCATAATAATATCGTAGTGGAATTTGTAATCCGTAAGTTTCGTTTTCTTCTAAGCTATAAACCATATATAAAGTATAATATTAAATGAGTAGCTATTACTTAGACGTTTCCAATCCACCCCCCCAAGAGTATTTGTTAGTTTAAAAAACATGATTCGTTCTATAGAAATATTAGATGTACCGCTGGTAGACAAATTCTGTGTAATCTTACTCGTTTTGAGGATCGCCCGAGTTATTAGTCACAATTAGCAAATTTTTAATGTACGAAAATCCATGGATGTAAATGTAAATGTAAAGCGCAAAGCACAAAGTTGTATAGCAAATAGCATAAATTATTAATTATAACTATTGCATAAGTATTTTTCCTTTTCGTGTGATGATTTGGTATGCAAATCAGTCGAAATGATGATCGAGAAAATTATTATTGCTGTCACCACAAATAAATACGAATAAATATTTAGATGAACAAGAGTTTCTTTTATTGATTGGGCTTGGTTTTGTTGTTGGTTTTGATTTCGGTACCAAAACGACGTTCCACGATCTACGAGATCGGCGGAGAAAGCTGATTTCTCAGACTCCTGCGGCGCTGCTTTGCCCGATGGCAATCAATAAAAAAAAAAAAAAAAGAGTATATGCTGGATAAATGTGTCGCATAAAATGCAGCTTCTCGCGGCGGCGGACGGAGCAGCTTAATTAGAAATTATCCCAGCGCCGAGCCGAGGAGCCGGCTCTTAACCTCCTTAACCTCTTTCACACAACCTGCGATTCCCACCATCATTGCGAAAAAGAACTCCAAGCAATGTGCATACCAGCAGCCAATCAATCCGAAATCTATTTCAATCAATCTTTGCGTAATTGTAAATACTTTCAGCATAGCTATAGCTCCTCTTTCTTTCCCGATCGTTCGACAAAGAGCCAGCCAGCCATACGGACAGCTATACGGACAGACAGCCGACTGACGGACGGACAGGCAAAGTCGACAGCAAATGGCGCGAAAATTATAGCAAAATGCTAGACTTTGGGACCTGGATTCGTTTCTATTTATTTCACACTTGAATTGATGCACAGCACCAGATTGACATTTTGCAAATGCTCACGGCACCGGAGGAGGCAATTGCCAATTGGCAAAATCACAGCACAGAAGCTGTGAGCGATTCGAGCGACAAAACGCTGCCGCTCGATGCCGATTCCTATGCCTGCCTTCTGGGCCCTGGGCTCATGAATGAGGCTGAGCTTCAATCAATCACTGGCCGGAAAATCGGAGATCACAAACAGGTACTAAATAAATAAATATAGCAAAAAAATATCTGGACAGCCAGGCAAATATTAAAATATTTATTAAAACACAGTCACTTCAATTTAAAATATTTTCCTAATTCTCCAAAATTATTATAAATTAATTTTAAATTACAGGAAAAATAAAATATTTACAGTATTTAGTTATATATTAGATAAGTTAAATAGTTATAAACCTTTAGAAAAATACCAATTTTATAATTTTATAGAAAGCTTAAAAAACTTCCTAATAAATATTTTTTTAAGTTTTTTACTCAGTTTTTTAACAGTTTATGTAAATTCCTTTTTTTTTTGAATACTCAATTATTTTGTACTTATTTTTCCAGTGTAATCCTCAAGGCAGGCTTGGCCGTCTTCTTTGTCGTTGACTTTGTTGTGGATTGACGCTCACAGCTTGACGAGTTGACGGGTTAGAGATCGCTAGCTCCGACTGTGATTTTTGGGCAGAGGGTATTTTTCGGGGGGCGGCTGAGGGTCCAGGGACATGGGCGGAACGGCGGAGGGGGGCGACAGGGTGTCGGTGGGAGGGAAAGCGGTCTAAGTAAGGTAGTACATCCCAATGCCTCCTCGCATTGTCAGCAGTGAATTGTAGTGCAAATAAATTTCAATTGCGAGACACATTCTCCCACTGACATTGTTTGACACTTCTTCGGCTGCACAATTTGCATGTCGAAGGCGAGAAAAGGAGAGGAGAGCAGTGGAAGCCCAGCAGATCTTTAAGTTTATTGTTTGATCTTTAAAGATTGGCCAACACCCAGCAGCGACCGTTTCATTTTTTTCTTTTTTTTTTGCTAACAAGCTCAGCACACAGTCGGATCCAGACGCTAAAGACGAGGAAGAAGACGAAGTTGAAGATGACGATGACGGTGATGAGGAAGACGCACCCAGGCTACCAATCTTAGACTTGGAGCTCCATTTACGGGCTATTCGAAACTGGGCTGGTGTAAGTGATACACTGGGAAAGCTTTAAACTATCAAAATGTTAGGTCTCTTAAACTAAGAATAAATGCTCATTAGTTAATGGCCATAGATCGTTGACTAACTAAATTTATCAATTAAAATTATTAATCATTATATCATTAAAATTGAAAATAAATTATAAATGTTGTGCAGAGATATTGCAAATAAATGTTTTTTTTTTGGACCACTAATAATTTAAAATTTAAAAGTCCTTATTATTTATTTTATTATTATTTATTCAATAATATATATATATATATATTTTTTAATTTTTTTAAATATTTTACAGACACTTTTTCTTTCATCCGCCATTACTGTTAAAATGACTTTAAATTTTTTACGAATATATTTCACTTCTAGGATATTTAATTTTGTAATTTGAGGGTTTAATACGTGTACTTACACGTAAAAATCATATAAAAATCCTTAACTACGGTCCATTCGATTCATTTGATGGCACTTTTTAGCGCCTTTTCTTCCACAGTGTGTATCTGCTCCAAATGCATTAAGTGTTTTGGCGCTTTTATTCGCTACCCACTCGCCGGGGAATCGCAGGCGGAACAGCAAGACGACTTGATAGCTACAGCTACACCCTAATCTCGTGTGGACCACTTTCCGCACCTACAACAACATATCGCCCAGATAGAGCCGACACCAACGCGCGATAAATGTCTCCAGTGCGCTGGAACTCCCAGATGGATGCCACAGCATCATAGCAGAAATACATACATATATATATATGTATGTGTATGTAGCCACCATATATAATGGCTGGAAAAGGAAGGAAGCCGGTGGCCGGGCCTCTCGATATTTAACACCTAGACAGACGGCGACTAAACGCTCGAACTGGATTGGGGCATGGCCCGATAACTGGCGATGAAGCGTTGAAAACTCAGTCGCGGGCCCCACTTTTGGATGCAATTGCCGCAATCTGCGAGTAACAAGCATAACACGCCCACTGCGCCAACCAAACTGGCCCGGGGGTCTGCAATTGGGCTAACAGTTGCACAAATGGAACGGAAATTGTTAGCCAGAGTCAGGCAAACAAAGTTATCAAAATGGGCTTCGATTCTAGAGATTTATGTTCAAATGGCTAGATTGCCCCTAAACTGTTTTGGCCTGGCCCATAAAAAATAGGTATTACTGGTATCAAAATAAAAACAGTATAAAAACAGAGCTTTCAGAATATACATTTTTATTATTTTTTGTATTTTTTTTATATTATTTTGTAAATTTTTTTATATTTTGTTTTTTTTTATTATTATTTTATTTTTTTTTAATTGAATTAAATTGATTTTTTTATTTTGGAAAGAAGAGGTTTTAGAAGAAATTATCATTAGGAATAAAATAATTAATAATTTCTAAAGCCAGAAATAAATATGTCCAAACAGAGGTAATTTTTTTTAAATTTTTAAACAAAATAATTTGGTTTAAACAAATAAAATATGTGAAAAAAATATATTTTTTAAATATAAATTATTGATTTTTGAGCATCTACTGATATACTTATATTCAAATTAAAATGTTATTTTCCAATTGATTTAAACGATTGAGAGAGGGAATGTAAAATCTCCAACGATAGACAAGTGCCACATAATTCTGCGTTCCGAACACAATAAACATCGAGTAGCTCCACTCGAGACTTGCTTACTGAACTCAACCCCGATCCCAATGATTCACAAAACCGAGTCTTCGCACCGATTATGATTATGGAACAGGAGTTGGGTTTTGAGACGCATTCGATCGCTTCCCAGGGTAAAAAAAAACAAGGCAGACAAAAGGCACAGCCTAAACGCCGCTAAGTGCATGGGTTTTGTATAGGTTTTGTGGTTTTGGTGGGTGCCATGAATCGGGATAGAGTGTATCGGTGGTTTTGGGGTTTAAGGGGTTGCCGGTGAGGGGAGGGGGCTGCAAGAAACAGGGGGCATGACTTTGCTCAATGTGAGACTTATGCGCATACCGCATTAACTACTCCATAAAAGGTGTAAAGAAATCACTTAAGTACTTGGATGTCACTCCTTTGTCAAACTAAATCATAGTAGGGAACGGAACCCATCGTGAATCCATCTTTCCCTCTATATATAAATACGCTTTTACATGTCTATATGCACGCAGGAAAATAACTCTAAAGAGTATTCAATTAATAGTAAAATCATATATTATCAATAAATTATTACAATATTAACTTCTATATCCAGAACATCTTAAAATTGTTCATAATATTTATAATAATAATATAATCAATACTAAAGATCTCTAGAGACTTTAAATTTGTTCGTTGTGTGGAAATATCTTGTAGAAAATTCCTCGCCTTTTTGGTGTTTTTCTCAGTGTATGCATATGCATAAGGAAAATATAGGCGTAGAATGCTTTCGGTTGTAAAGAATAAAACGGGGGAGTTTTATTGACAGCCGCAATTACCACATAATCATGCAACAAATATGATGGTTGCTGGCTTTTTCACGATTAAAGGGGCTTCCCCTTCCCCAAAACTGATCGCTGTTGTTGCTGTTGCTGCTGCTGTTGTTATTATTGTTGCTGATGACGTAGAGACGACGTCTGAAAGGCAACAGGCTGGCAGGCAGCTCAACTCAACTCAACTCTACTCAACTCAACGGACCTGGCAACGTGCTGATCCATTACGGCAGCTATCCCCCACTTTTCCCCATCGAGGAGCGACAATCACAGGTACCAGGTACATTTTGTCTAGACTTATTGAGTGATCGTGGCAGGAGCCAAGGCTGCAACAACAACAACAGCGGCAACACCAACAGCAACTAGAAGGCGCAGCCGTTTTTTTAATGGGGTGGCAATCACTTTGAACGGCGACGACGAGTCGAACGTTGAGGTCTGCACAAAGGAAAAATATTTAAATAAATATTATTAAATTTTGTAAAAAAAAATTAAATTTAAAAGAACTCAATGCCAAAAAATGTATTAATTTTTAGTACTAAAACCAAATGAAATTAGGCAAACGACGACAATTAATCCAATTATTTCAAATATTAATATATAAAGAAGAAAATATAATCTAAATAATTAAATTTAAGTAATACTAATTTATCCCATATTTTTAACTACTCAAGAATACTGTAAATATTTTTGTAAATATTTTTATTACTTAAAATTTGTTTATTTATTTACATTTCTCTAGGTGTAGGAATAAAGGAGGAGCAGAGGGATCGGGATCTGAGGCAGGCCTCACAAATTATGGTCAGGAGGCGAACGATGGCGAAGAAAGCCCAACTGGCATCGTGGCAGAGGCTCGTTTTGTGCACTGAACTGGGTTGGCAGATACTTAAGAAATATGTTATTAAATAATAATGGAGTGCGTGGTTAATAGATACAACGTACAACGTCAGCAGTGGCCAAAAGCACCAACTGCAGATGCAGTCTGAGGGAAGTGTGCGATCGGGGCTTCGTTTGGGGCCTCATCGACAATCATTGTTAACAATCAATTAAGGAAATAAGTTGTTTATAAAATGTGGCTATTACTCGCAGATCGCCCGGCCATCATAAATACCAGTAAACTATGGGTTTCCCCAACGTAATGCCGCCCACCTTTAAACCGCCCAATGAAAAGATAAAAATATTACACTGGGCCACGGTAAAACAAACATTTAAGGTGAAAGTTGGATAAAGAATAATTTCACAAGGACTCTTTAAAATATTTATTTAAATTTATCAAATAACAGGTATTTTATAACTATTTAATTTATATTTATAGCAATATTAATAAATAAGAAAACATTAAAATTTCTTAGTATAACGATATCTAAATGGTCTATAACTAACTTTCCCCTAAACACCACACCGTTTATCAATCCAATTCCAAGTTGGCCACTGTAAATGGATGCTTGTTCGAAGAAGAAACAATCACCATGGCCCCAATGCTGCTGGCGAAAATGTTTTAATTAATGTGGCAAACAGTTAATGAAACTGTTATAGTTTATACATCCATACGAGAGTATGACTATACATTATTACCATATACGTAGCACTCCGCAGTCCACTTCGCGGGAGTTTATTAACCCGACTAAAACAGAAAACGACAATCGATGGATCGACTGACCAAAAAAGGGCTTTTTATATTCCAGTGAGCAGAGCGAAGATCATTAATCAAAACACCCCAGCAGGCGGCTCGAACTTTGGTAGCAGGCAGGGGACCCAAAAAGACTACCGAACTGTACTACTTGACCACACCGAGCAAAACTAAGACATTATCAGTTACTAAAACATTTTTTTAAAAATAGAATCTAAATTGATAAAGATGGTAAAATGTTTTAAAAATGTATAAAATATATTACTAAATTTATAGAGTTTGAAAACCAAAAAAAAATCGATATGAAACGTAGATCGACTTTACATTATGTAATATCAATTTTACATTATGTAATATAAATTTTAACTTGATATGCGGCCCCGTAAATTCGATATGCTCAAAATGAATATTTCATGAACGAAACCAGAAATTTACATGCGCATATCGATTTTACGGCGACATGCTTTTTTTTGTGTGTATAAAGATGCAATCATAGTTAGGACCCCGTTTTGATAAGGGAAATTTAGTGATTTTTTCGCCCAGTGCAGGTCTCAAAGCGAGCCGAAGAAGTAGGCCCCATATGATTAGTGGCGGTGGCTACTTTAATGAGCGTTAACTGCCTGGCCTCAAAGTTCATTAGGTGCAGTCGGCTTATGATTGATGCCCCCAAACAAATGGCGGAAAATTCTGGTGCCAAAATCAGAATCGAAATCGGCCGCAAGTCCGATGCATAAATTGAAACATAAATCAAAATTCCAGTTTGAATTTTGTCTTTCGCCTTTTTATTCCACTGGTCCATCGATTTTCGTATGCTTTTTACGCGGAGAGCCTTTTAAATCAATGCGGAAACCCAATCAGTCAGTTGCCATCTCCAAATCTCTGGCCAAAAATCGCACAATTTCGGACTTCGATCAGCGTTCAGCGCATGTGGCGTTAATTTTGATTAATGGCCGAAATTGCCGGCTGACCATTTTCGAATTTTAATTGTTTTCAAATCGGCGGGCGAGTCCGCGAGTCTCGTTCTACAAATAATTATAAGCAGTTTTTAATGATGGCCCCCAGAAGGAGAATAGCCAAACAAAAGCTCCTAGCAGCAGCACTAATTGTTACAGATCCAGCGAAGAGGCGCACAACTTGCTACCAGTTCTGACCCGGGGCTTTTGTTTGGCTTCTTGTACGCTCCGAAAATATATATTCTTTTTTTTTTTTTGTTTGGTTCATAAAAGCAAGTGCCGCTAAATGGCCAAAGGGGGTGGACAGGCGGACAAAGGCCGTTTAGGAGGGGAGCACGTGCTCAATCCTACTCACAAAGCCGATCCGAAAGCAATTAGGCAAGAATAGAAATGAGTTTCGGAGGAATGGGAAGTTCGAGAAGAAGATTTCTTCGGAAATAGCCCAGTGAAGAAGACGCATCTAAATATACTTTCAAGATATAAGCGAAATTATTCTTGAAAATTATTTAAAGTGGCAAGCTTTCAAGGAGATCCTAAATATTAAATGATTTAATTGATTTCTTACCTAAGTAATTGGTACTAATTACTCTAAAGTTATATTTATACTTATTTAAACTTAACAAAATAAAATCTAACTCACTTTGCTAATAAATATTTAGTTTGTAGTGTATTTCTTTCAAATAATAAAAAAAATAATAAAAATAATTTCTTGAATTCATTTTAATTTTAATTTTAAAAAATCATTAATATCGATATTTTAGTTTTAATAATCATAAAAATCGATATTTCAGTTATAATGTAAAACATATACTTAATTGCTAATCTAGTCAACAACTTACTGGCAAAGATGAACCTTGAATTTAAATTCTTAGAGGCATTTTAAAATTCTCCAAAAAACTTCATACCATAATTATCATGAGCTAGTAGTAAAAATTCCCAGAAAAATCTCAAGAATCTCAATCCTTATGGCATACCCCAAATAACTGTAACCCGAGTGCCCCTCCTCCTCCTTCTCCTCGACTTGGCTACATCGTTGACTTCAAATCCATCAAAAGTCGTTGATTGTTCTTAATTGCCCTGAAATTGCATGACCACCTACTAATCTTGTCCGTTCCGAGGGAATCTTGCGGTAGATCCCTTTAACCTTTCCCCACCAATGGGTACGAAAAATGCCCAACTCCGATGGCTTTTGTTTTTCGCTGATGTTGATGCCTCTGCTGCTGCAAATTCCATAAATCTGTCAGGCGGGGAGCGTCGCACATCTTGCACTTGTTCTTCTCTGTTTCGCGAAAATCTTGACATGTGAAATACGCAGATTTGCCAGGTTTTATGGGCCGCACTTGGGAGCGGAGGACCACAGAGACAGTGGTGCTGCATGCTGCATGTGGCAGGTTGCTGGCTGCAAGTTGCAACCTGGGATGCTCCATGTGGCATGCATTCCGTGCATTCGCCCAGTGCCATAAACTTTGGCTAAAAGCGCACCAAAAGCGGCGGCGGCAGCAGCCAAAAGTACAAAGCGGCCGCTTCGCACACATACTCGGGTGAACTTGCCACATGGACACAGGGGCAGTAAGAAGGAAGAGGGAGGGGTTGGGAGACAGGAGGTCGGTGGGTGGGGGCATCCACGATGACCCGGGCACTTGAACTGGCTCTGGAAGCTCATACACGGGATGCCTGCCTGGATGGATTGATGGATTGCGGCTGTAGTTGTTGCTGTAAGCTGCACTGAAAGAAAAAACCTAAGATTTCAAAAGAAATTATATTAAAGTAAAGAATCCAGGTCACTTTTTCTCACATACCTTTAAGAAAATACCTAAAAAATGATTCTAAAATATCAAAAAATAATTTTATAAATTGATTCAGTTTTTTAAAATATATTTCTTCAGTGTTTGGCTGCCGTTCGGTGCAAATGAAGACCTGCTCGGCCTGCCACTTGCCACAGAACAGAGGGAAAAAAATAAAAAAAAGCATCGAAAAGCTAATTTAAAGCAATTTAGTTTGAAACGCGCACACACATTTCCATGCCCCGCCGCAGACGAAAAGCATTTGCACGAAATGAGGTTGAATGCTAGAGAACAACAGAAGAACAGAGCAACATCGGCAGTAACAACTTTTTGAATGCAACGGACAGACACTTATTTATTATATCCAATGGCAGCCGGGCACTTCTGATGGCCCTGAGTTGATAGACCAAAGACATTGACACAGGCCCAAAAGTAACTAGCCACATTCACTCGCCACCTCTTGCAATTATTCGATTAGAAATTCCGTTAGTGGCGAGGAGGGAGTTTCTGCATGGGTTTTTTATGATATATGGTTGCATGAACTTTCGGGGCTACCAGGTTTACAGCCCCAATGAACTCAGAGTTCTCAGAGAGCGCCTCGAATACATCAAAGTCTTGGGTTGCAGCTAAATATCAGTGCACGTTGAGGAAATTCAAAGGAGAATTGTGTTCTTAGGCCTTTGGTGTTCAGACAACGAAGAGAAAGGACAACTGGTAAATGCTCCAGTGCCATAAAAGATGATTTACAGATACCGAAACGATGCGAAATTTGCTAGCCACCCACGGGTCCATTAACTGGTTAAATCAGGTGCTGATGGTTGTCTCGGAGCAGCTGCCACAGGTCGTATACTTAATGCTCAGCTTGCCGCGCCATTCTAACTGTTATCATTATTGCAGCTTGTAAAAATTTTGAAGAACCAATCTAAAGAAATTCAGCTAGGAATAAAGTTTACAGCTTTTTGGGGGGGAAGAATGAGTTAAGTGCAGTTTAAAAACTTATTGGATAAGTAATAAATAAGACGACCCAAAAAACGGTATTGCACTGAGGAGAAAATGTTTAAAGTCGTGAAATATTTTAAGGATAAAAAAATCATTAAAATAATCCAGATCAAAAATAACAGTTATGTGTAGGAAATATTTTAAAATAAAATATTTATGCAATTTGTTGACAAGGTTAATTAAAGTTTTTATCGCTATCTTTTAGTAATAAGATATTTTTAATATTCAAATAAATTATAATAAAATATTAAGAATTGATATTTTTGTCACTGACTAAAAAAAAACTAATTTAATTTTAAATTTTCGATTTTCCCCAGTGCAGATAATAATAGCTTACTGTGCAAAACGGCAATAAAAACGTAATTAAAGTCTTTCTAAATAGATTAAACCACCGACGATACCGAAAGGGTAAAGCGTATTTTGGACTACTTAAAAGCAGACTCTGAAAATCCCATTGAGGCCAGAATTTTAATTTTTGGGGCTTTTCAGCTACCTTTGTTTTGGCAAAAACCAATCTAATTGCTTTCTGTTTGTTCCTTTTGTTACTGGCTACTGCAGGGCTAATGAACCAATTACTAGTGGAGGCCATAAAAAAATAGTAACGGCCGCAGATCAGAAAATAGAAAAGCGGGCGCACAGTTAAAGTGCCTTGGATTTGGTTTAGACTATAGCAGACTATAGACTAGACTAGAATTCCCACCGTCACCAAGTGACTAACTATATGCATAGCGCGGGATCCGATCCGAGATCATGGCTGACCTCAAAGCCAAACTAAAACGAAACCGAAAAGCGGCGGAGACCTCAACTAGACCGACATTAAACAGCCGAAAAGAGCCGCCAGGCAAAACGGCCAGCAACTCAGAGACCCAGCAACCCACACTGCGATCCACCAACGATCACTCGATCGATTCCGAGGTGCACGATGGAAAACCCCGGAGAGCCGGAGCCTGGTAACAATATCGAAAATGCAGCCAGGCACAGAAGATATTGCGACTGTCATAAAACAATATTATTGGCATTATTACATTTAAGTGTTGACAGCATAATAAAATAATTGTCGACAGACAATTTACAACTAGGCAAAAAACAAAAAAAAAACCAAAAAAAAAATAAAGAGGAGATATCGTTTCCGAGCATTTACAGATATTTTCAGGCAATGTCTGCCGAATGGCTGGCGGTTGGATATCATGTTGATTCCCATGTAAAACACTTTTAAAAATCACACTCACAACTCAAACCGAATGCAAAGTGCAACAAGTCATCAAAGGCAGCCCAAGCACGGCTGGAAAATGGAAAGATTTTTCATAACCGCCGAGAGATCAAAAGAATTGTGCGGCGCTTAACGCAGAGATGAGAAGAGCTTTTTTTTCTCTTTTTTTAGTATTTCAGTTTTTTGTTTTTCTTTTTTTTAGTACGGCTCGGGGTTTGGAGTTCCCTCAACGACGACGCTCATTCATATAATTCACCCTCATTTCATAATAAATTGCTCTCAATTGATCACGACAATCGACAGCGATGAAAAGTCATGCCAAAGTTGACTCTGCGAGCGAGAAAACCGAAACGAACTCGAAAAAGGAAACATACGATACGAAATCCAATCGCAATGTTAAACCAACGTAAAGCCGGGCAAACTTAAATTGGCAAAAAGGTGCGACGATACAGGGAAAGAAATATCATAGAGGTAGATTGGTTCAAAACAGCTAAAAATAAGAAAAAATGTATTTAAAAAGTATTTAAAAAGATGTTATAAGGGAAGATTGATTCAAAACAGTTCATGATGATACAATATTTATTTTAAAAATGTAAAAAATAAATTGAAGATTTTGGATATAATTTGTACTACCCCTTTTCGATTTAATATTGGGATATTGTGATTTTATTATTAATTTAATTTGCGAGTAAAATGTATACTACCTTTTATTGAATTGAAAACTTTTTATTTCTTGTTTAATATCTTTTTAAACTAATAAAGGATGTTTTTTCTCAGTGCTTCCTTAGAAGGCGTTCATCTCCACTGATAGTTGGCGGCGTTAAGTTGTAGGTGCAGACTGGACAGAATCACCCACAGAGCCACCGAGCCACCAACCCGCACCACCAGAAACCACCTCGAACCACCATGAACCACCGGCTGTCTGCGATGCCAAGCAAATAAGTCATATGCCAAAACAGCTAAAGGTTTCTGCCCGGCTCGATAGGAAATTGCTCTAATATTTTGCCTTTTGTCTGATTGGAAATATCGCAGGCACAAACAACCAAAGTGCCGGCAGATCTTTCCGCTTTCCTCCTCTGCCCGCAGGAGGATGAGACTTTAACCGCTGACTGTGTGGATTGATGATGAATTATGTAGAGCACGAAATGCGAAGTGCATTGCTGATGATGCCTCCTGTGCCTGATGGCGGGAATTGATCTCAACTGAGCCGCGCTGAAATGAGGTGAGCTGTTCAGTTTTGGTGTGGGAGTTGGGCTGATTCGCCAATCGCTCACGAACTCGAGGAATTTTAATGAAAGAAGAAATAAAAATAGGCAAAGATGTGCACAGTTTGCTTTAAAAATGGTTTAATGGAGCATTAGAATATAAATTAACGAATTTTAAAAAGTTTTGACAGAATATTAAAATACGACAAAAAAAATTAAATAAATATGTAAAAAAAAAAATTTCATATCTTGATTTCAGAATAATATTTTTAAATCCTGAACAATTAGTTTGCTAGAATGTATGACTAACTACAGTTATTTTCTAATTAAATTGCCTATAAAATCAGTTCTCTACAATTTTCAAAGAATAACCTATCATCTCTTTTATTACTTTTTTAAAAGAGAAGTGTTTATTAAAGCGTTTCTCTAGAATTAACTGATCAACATATGAGAGCATCAACAATCGTCATAGACCAAATCAAAACACTCTCATGATAATGAAACGATAAATTCTAATTGATGGCTAGCCAAATGAAATTCGTTGGAAAAAGTTGTGTAAGCAATTTGACCGACATTCCCTCGTCGACAGGTGAGCGGGAATAGTAAGACGTTCCAGATGAGTCACATCTACCAGACTTTGCCTAGTCAAATCATTTGGCCAACTAGGAAAACAAACGGGTAAGACAAGATGACAGAGGGAGATTTCGAGAAGGGGAGGGGTTGTACTCCAACTGACCCGTTACAAGTTTACAAGTCCGTACGGCTTGGTTATTAGTAAGGTAATAACCGCGGGATACTAAAAATTACACTATGAGAAAAAAGTTTAAAATTTTGCATTATTTTTACTTCTCTTAAAATAATATGATTCCATTCTAACAATTGTTTTTCATTTTATAAAAATTGATGTGAGTACAAAAATATTAGATTAAAAATAAAGAAACATGTATCTAAAATTAATTTTAAAGTTTATTTGTTGATTCACTTTCTTTTGACATGATATTTAATTACCCCAATATTTTTTTAAATATACCTAAATATTTTTCTCACTGCACAAAAACGTCTTTGGGCAGAATCCATATGGTCCAGCACAAACGCATCGAGGAATCGGGAGAAGAATAGAAGATGCCACGATGAACCCAAGCCCACATGCACTTTGCGGTAAACGAAGCCGTCTGCGGCACCAAATTGTGTTATCAAAAGCCTGGGAATTCGCCCTGCATGCCCACCAACCAGCCAACTTACCCACCTACCGAAAACTTACCGAAAGCCAAACCCCCATACGGGCCTAGAAAATTGTGCAAATTTTTCGTACAGGTAGCGCACACAACACAATGAAGCTGCAGGAAAAGCTGGAAAAGGGGGAAAGCAAAACTCGTTAGAGTCTGCGTGTGAGAGCCAGAGACCAAGTCGAAGTTAAAGTTGAAGATGCAGCTGAAGACGAAACCGAACCAGGGCACTCGAACAAAATTGGGGCCCAAAATAATTTAATACATTTATTTATTACTTGTTCTTTGTAAACCTTATAAAAAATGTTCCAAATGTTTTCAACCATTTATGGTATCTAATTTAAATTTTAAGAGAAAAACTAAAAAATTTAAAATATTTATAATAAGGTTTTCAGAAGAACAATACCTCTATATTGCACGGGAAATATTATTATAAATATTATTTTATTTTTAAAGTATGATTATAGTAATTTAGCAGATAATTAGCTAGCACTTAAATGTGGTAAAATTATACAAATATTATTAAGTAATAAATATTAAATATCATAATTTAGTTCATATCCTAAACTTTTTTTCCCTTGATTTTTCTGAGTGATCCAAGCTAGCCCGAACTGAACCGAACCGGTGTCCACTGGCCAACAACATTGCATTATTTCACCAAATCATTTCATGCCACATTAATCCACTTTACCACCACCATCATCATCATCATCGCCGCCACCACCACCACCACCAAGTTGTCCAGCAGGCAACTGGCCAAATCTTGGGAACTTTCCTGACCAGCAACACGATCATGATGACGACGACGTGTGCCTAGAGGGTGTCAATTGTTGCATATGAAAAATTCGCAATTTGGGGTTGCCATGTGCTGGGAGTTGCTGTTGAAGTCGGCATAGAAGTCGGAGTCCGGAGTTGGAATGGAGCTCAATTTACTATTAGCGTGACTTTTGGGTTAGTTTTTCTATTCGTCATGCAAGGCATCGCTTATTGGCAGGCATTTTCCGACTCGTACAGCCATTTCCATACTGCGGGCCAAATGGCCCCCCGACTCTTAAGTGCTTTATTGCATCAAGTGATCTTCTCTATAAATTCGAATAGGAAAACAAAAAGAGGGAAAACATTTTTGGGAAAGGAACACTAAAGATTTATGCGTATACGGTAGTAAAAGATTCGGAATAGTGATTCAGATTAAGATCATTGCTCTTCTTACAAACTTTAAACAAAAAGTTAAAGTGCAGAAAAAAATGTAAAAAGAGTGTATTTCCAAACAAAAAAGTATTTTTGCCATAACTTTTTGGAAGTGAGAAAGAATTTGTACAGTTTTTCCGTGAAAACGTCGTACCTGTTGCAAACCATAACCCAACTAATCAATTACAATCACTCTAAAACAAGATCATCATTCAACTGCAATCTCTGCGCAAAAAACTCGAATGATAAACGATGCACCGAGCAATCAAAGTGGAAGACAAGCCAACTGATCGATCCTGTAAGTTCCACTGCGATGATGACCACGATGATGACGATGATGATGATGAATGTAGAACAACAGCCAAACAGCATTAAAAGCTGATTGATCGCTTAAAAGGTTTTATTAAGTCATAGCCGCTATCCGTGTTTTCTTTTTCTTTTATTTTAGTTGCTGCAGAGCCCATCTGTTGATCATATGTAATTTATTTGTCATATCACGTGTTAAACATTTAACAACTCATGGGCTAGGCCAGGTCCTCCCTGCCATCCCGCCGATCGTCCAGACTTCAAATCAACCACTATAACCGGAGGCAAGTGCACAAGACCAAGTCGAAGTCGGTGCAGAAATCGAATAAAAAATACAAAAAATAAGCTGGGGCTATAAAGAACGAGCAGGGGAGAGAAGAAAACATTTGCACAGAGATCAATCTTGTGGCTGTAGAAAGAAAACCTAGGCAATAAGTCAAAACAATGGCCTGTCGCCAATGTCGTCGTCTTAAGAGTTGTATTCGTACACTTGAAAGAAAATTGTGAAGTAATTGAAAAAATGTACAATGCAAAAAAAGGATATTCTTTGAGTGATAATACTATAATATCCGAAGACTTATAAACTTTACAGGACTTTACGAAATTGAGAAATATATTGTTAGATTTCATTGCCTACTTTCAGAGGCCAGTCCTAACTTTATAACATTTTTTAAACTTCCAATTTTAAAAGGCAATGTTAAATAAAAATTATGATAATGATAGTATAATAGTATCATAGTACATATATTTTTTATTCGTGGCTTACAGTTTTCTTTTAGTGCAGTCTGGGGTTTCAGTTGTCGGTTCATCGGCTGTTCATAGTCCCCCTTTGGCAGTCAGTCAACCCCACGAAGATTAGCCTTGACTCTGGGCAATGCTAAACGAGCTGAATGAGTCGGGAATGAGACAGTAATGGGCTTCTTTAGTTGAGATACTAGACAAGCCGAGCGGGGGGCGTGGGTGGGTGGTTGGAATCGGGCGGTTGTCGTGGTAAATGTGGTAACAGCAGACGACACTGATTGTGAGTCCTCAAGCCGGAGTCCCGAGCTGGAGGAGATGGACTGCCCGATAGGCGACCAGTCTTCTTGCAACTGGAGAATGTGTGCGCTGGAAAGTGAGACAGGAGGTCAGGTTGCTCAAGTTGGCCAGGTGAATGGAATGGAAAGCCTGGAAGTCCTTCTAGGGTCATGACGGCGGCTGCTCTTTAGCCGCAATTCGGGCATCACCATTAATTATGATGCCTTTGATTAATCGCTGGATAAGATAATATGAAAGGATTTTTTCAATTTAAAGAATGTAACTTTAAAGTTGCTAGCTTAGGATATATTTTTAAAAGAATTACAAAGATAATATACATTAATGTAGACAACCGAAATCGGATTATTATTTAGTAAGTTTAATTACTATTTCCATTGGAAATATATTTTTAGACTCATAAATAAAAACTATATAATATTTACGAATTCCAAAAATATCCCTCATAAAAATGCATAAAAAATACTAGTTATTTACATCGTTATGATAGGACTTTCTTACAATGATTATAGACCACCCAACTTTGAGGCCAGCTGCAAAGTTACCATCAACCCGGAGAGCATTTCATCTAATCCTATTCTTCGGGAGATGGAAATCCTTTTTTTCTTCGACAGTTTTCACCGAAAAAAGTCATGACTTACGTTGTGATTAGAAAGAAGTGAGCAGGAAAATCAATTTAAATAGCGCCATGTGAGCATCAGGAGTCAGAAATCGAGGCTTGCACAATGCCGGCGATTGGGGCCATAGTCCCATGGTCGGATGACAGGCAGGTACCACCGGGCGAGCCGAGGTGCAATTACACCTCGGTGGGGCAGGTGGTGCTCCTGCCACGGATTCGCATTCGAATGCACCGCTCCTGCTCGGCTTTGGTCATTCACACGTCTTGTTAGCGCGTCTTAATAAATTGCACGCAATCAACCTGCGCGCTTAGCTCCATTTAAGCGAGTCTGAGCGAGTAAATCTTGGCCAGAGCTGGGATCTGAGATCTCCAAGCTCCGAGCTCTGAGATCTGAGCTCCAAGCTCACAGCTCACAGCATGTGGCTGGTCAGCGGGCACCTTTTACTCCAGTCGGACAACGGACCCATGGACGGACTTCGGCAGGGGGAAACGAAACCGATCGGATGGTAAGTAATTGATTGCGCTTCAATTGCAATTACCCATGTGCGGGGTAGCTGGCGGGGAGGAAAGGGGGGCGCCACGCGAAAAAATACGAGTAAACTTGTGTAATTGTGGCGTAATAATGCGATTTCCGAGCTGAGACTTTGAGGCGACACCAATTTGCTACCCCGAGCACACTCAAAAAATTACATTTTGGGCTATAAATACTAGGTTATGCAAAAAGATTTTAAAAATATTTTTTAAGCATTTTTTAAAGTCTCCGAAAATTGAAAAATATTTTTTCGTAATTCTGTTTCATAATCTCAGTTAAAATCAAGTTAAATCCTAAGTTATTGGGCAACAAAATATTAATAAATACTAACCAGAAACAACGATTACAGATCCTACTGGAAAGTATTAAGCATAATTCCGCACCTAATAGACCATCAGTGCTCCCCAAAAATAATACCAAGAATGTTTAGATCGTGTGCGTGAGAGTGTGGCGCCACCTATGGTGGAGGACCCAAGCCAATAATCTTTCCTGCATCTAATGGCCTGTGCCTGTGCCTATGCCTATGCCTATATCTATGTCTATATGCGCTGTTCCCACGCACACTCGTGGCTTGAAGCTAACGCCACTCCACTGCACTCGAGGCAGCAACAACACCTCGCTTAGCTAAATTAAACTTCTTTATTTCAATTAAACGTCTGTCCAGCCTGTCTGTCTCCGTCTCCGTCCCAGTCGCTTATTCGCTCACTTTGTCATCGCCGAGCCCAAAATCTCTGGGCTTTTGAGAAGTCTTAAAAGTCTGAAAGCCTGAAGTCGAAATGTGTGTGGCACAGTGAGCTGAGTTTCGGGGGCCCAGCAGAAATGAAACGGGAACAACGCGAGCAGCACGTCAAGAGCCAAAGTTGCGAGTTGCTCTGGGCCCGGTCTGTAGTATCTGTATCTGCGTTTGCGACTGGGGCTTGGGCCTTTTGTCTGGTTCCCCGGATTTGCTGCTTGTAACCTCACCTTTAACATCCCACATGCGTCGGCTGGCGACCAGAGACTTGTTAGATTGCCTCACTCATGAGCTGAATCTGGATGTGTGCCGGAATCGGGGATAAGTCCCTTGGCTTTCGGATATTGTTGGGTTCCACTTCATAAAAGGGGAAGTTACCCCAAATTGTATATCCCTTGGATCTTAAGATCATTCCAGAAAAAGATTCTAAAACATGGTTCGGTTCTGAAATAATAAATCTAAAATTGTATTAAACTCTACAATCTGAACTCTTTACATCTTAATATGATAAAAATCCAAGAAAAAAATCTATATATTTTATTTTAGTAAATTTGAAACATTTCAAGATCAGTTTTTATTGCACTTAAATGTAAGCAATCATCTTCTATTTTAGAATTAGAAATTATTACATGAAGGTAAATATTTAAAAGTATTTTACAAAAATTAAATAAAAAATGTTTACAAGTCTTATTCTCAAAAAACAGTTACTCAGCTTTTTAAAATGGTATATATTTCAGCACCAAACTACTTTTCCTTTAGAGTATTTTCCATTCTTTGTGTCACTTTGTCACGACAATCGTCTTTTGTCTCATTGCGCGGGACACGTCATCCGTTTTAGGAGTTCTTCTCACCAAAATGCAAATGCAAATGATCGATAAATAAAATGAAAATACGAATAAAAATATATATTTTAATTCGAAAAGGCACATTGAGACCTTACCTTAGACAGATCGGATCAGGGTTCAACGATTATTATGATTACTCCGGGGGCGTGGGCGGGCCAAGACAAATAAACCCCAGGAGCTACTGTGCTCGGGCGCAAATTGGCAAATTGGCTAAATGGGCGAAGGTGTGTATTTCAGGGCGTTTAATTAGCCGGGCCAAGCCTTGGGCCCAATCTGCGAACGCAGTGCGGCCAGAAAGGCGAAAAAAGAAATACTTTGGGTGGCCAAACAGGAAGTTTGCCACACGCAATCAGCATCAAGTCAAGAGACGAGTCGAGATGAGATGAGATGAAATGAGATGGGAGGAGAGTCTTGGGAGGCTCTGCTGCGGGTCTCGGAATCCCCGAGTGCGAAACATAGTCCGCATCCAACTACGAGTCCGGGTCTTGGCCCGGGCACATTCCAAACTCGAACTAGACAAATATTGATGGCCGCTCATCAATAGCCACAGCAGCAGCACAACCACCAACACCACCTCAATCACACTCGAAATATTGGTGTAAGCCAATGATTAGAATTTTCTAAGAACTTGGAAATAAATGTATCAATACCATAATGTTATCATTCATTTTAACAGACAAATATTTTATGAAATACCTTCGTTTGTAGTCGCTTTTAGTAGCCTGTAATCAAAAACCTTTGTTTATAAGGCTTAGGAAAAATTTGGATTCTACCTCTTAGGGCTTTTCAAAAATCTTTTTAAATTGTAAAGTCTATTTTAAAGTCTGCCAAACATTCCTAATTTTTTTTTTAAACTTTGCAACATTTAAATAATTTTATAAAAATTTCAAAGTTTTTTTTTAAATTCTGCAAAACGTTTTTTATTTATTTTTTTAAGTTTGCAACATTTTACAACAATTTTTTCAATTATTTGGTTTTTCTTTCAATAATTACTTTATATTTAAAGAAAAAGCCAACATATTTGGAATGTATTGATTTTATGAACTCTCAAACATTTTTCTTTAATTAAGAATTAGATGGCGAATTCTCATATATTTTTTTGCAAAGTGCACTGGCAAAATCAAACGCAGCTGAAATGAAGAAGAGAAAAAAAAGAGCGCGCAGATTTTTTCTTAGCGCATTGCGATTGATTTATTTACCACGGCTTAGATTTACCGCCTTGCGAGTGGCATTTTGGCATTGTGCTGATGATGCCCCAAAGTCTTCTTCTGCCCCAGCCTCCCCCTGTTAACCCCCCTTCGGTGCCCCCGCTGCCTTAACCCCTGAGCGACGGCATCATCATCAGCGGCACTTGCGGCAATATGGCCCGTTTGGCCTGCAGTCCGCTGCATTTGATTTGGTTAGGCCAACTTGTTCATGTCCATCGCCATCTATCCATCTGGCCGACTCTTTCGCTTTTGCATCGTTACACAAAACCACAAACAATTTATATTCCCATCAAACATTTTGACCGCAACGCTGATTCATCTTAATCAATTATAATCTTTTGGATCGAGCCCCGGCCGCTTTTCTCTCTCTCTCTCTTCGAGTAATGAGCGAAAATATATATATAGAAGAAGTATATGTATACGATTTATATAGAGGTGTACGAGTATTTTGTGCAGACTGCAGCGGAGAAATACGAGGGGTCGATCGGCGGAGAGGTCGTGTGCTGGGGGCAACTGCGTGTAGAGATTTGCTCCACGGGCATTGCCCAGATAAGATAGACTAGACACCAAAGCCAAGACCCGGAGCCAAGTCAAACGATGTTCGAGGAGCGAGAAAGATCGGGACGGGCTTAGGCAGATTGCATGCCAAACAATGGACATGGACATGGAATCGGGAGACTGCGATTCAATGCGGGGACCTATTTAGCGGAAAGTATGGTATAGATAAATTAAGATAAGGTGTCAAACAGCGAATAATCACCAGGCAGGCCGGGGAATTACTAGTACAGAGAAGTAATCGGAGATGGTTTTTGGTAAATATTTGAAAGGCTTTGAAAATAGATTTATTTTTTATATAATCGAGAAATTTTTTTTAGGTAGAAAAAAAATATTTTAAAAATATATTATTTTCGGATAGGTAAAATATATTTAAAATAAAGAAATAAATATTTTAAAACTATATTATTTTTTTGTTGGGTAAAATATATTTAAATTCAAGAAATACTTCATTACTCTTCAGATTTTCTATACCTATAGGTACTTTTAATTTAATGTGTGTTTGATTAATTCTAGGTGTTCTGTGTTTAAATTTTTATTTTGTTATAAATTACTCTGCCATTTGATATACTCAAGATTTCTGTACTTTAGCATATTATCATCGACACTTTATCCATAGCGAATCCCATGTTGTTTAACATTTTTCACCTTTCCGCATAGCGTCAAGAATACTCAATCTAATCAAGATCTTCGCAGCTGTCCACCAATCAATCATTTCCACATAAGTGTCGGCCATCGACGCATTGAATATTCAGATTCATTATCAAAATTCAAATTTTACTTCCTGTTGTCAGGTTTCAGCCAAAACATTTGGTTGCATTAATACCGATACCGATTCCGATCCACCCGAAAGGCATCGAATCCAAACGAAACCAATGCCAGCTCAATCAGAACTCACTCTGTCCGCTATAATTACAGGCCATACCCCCCGCCATCATCATCATCACGATATTATCAATCAACGGCCAACAACCGTAGAAACAAGAGAAAAACAACCAGAAAAGCTGTCAAAGCTCACACCGTTTCTTCATGCTCAATTTTCAATTACAAATTACAAAAGTCTCGCGCGCTCGCAATTGTTTAATTTACAAATCATGTGAACCAATTAAACAGCGCGGCAATAACAACACCGATACGATAAATAAATACGAAAAAAAAATAATAACAAAAACAACGGCAATGCCATGAACAAGGCTTAAATAGATTTTACTTGTTAACAATTATGCGTCGAGAGGCGAGAGAGGCAGTGGAACAATCAAAACCGAATCAAATGATAAATGACAACACCAAAACACAACTAGCCTATGAGATCCGAGCAATCGGAGTGAAAGAAGAGGAAAGGTCCGACCCGGTCTACAAATCCATTCCTATGCCCATTCCCTATACCATTCCCAATCGCAATCCCAAATCCCAGTCAGCGACTCTATGGCAATCTTCAATATGTGTGCACTGGAACAAATAATGGGTAATAACTAGGCTTAAAATATTAAAGATGCCCTTTGAGAAGCAAAAGGATTCAATTAAATATTACAAATAAGTTTTATGTTTAATTGTAAAACTATACTGATATGATCTTTATCGATAATAAATTTCTAATATAAGAAAAACTATTTTTAGAATCAAAAATGTATACAATATTATTTAATTCTATGCAATTCATTAAAATATATAAATAAATTTTTCAACTACTTTAATAAAATAATAAACAAGAAGGAAACCCTTTATTTAAGTAAGTGAACCCTTTTTCCCAGTGCTTGCGCTCCTCAATGTCGATCCATTAAGACCGAAAGCCCTCGCACCACTTGACGGATGAGTTTGAACTCACATGTCTGACCCAGAGCGGCGAGTGGTGCGAGTGGTGCGGATCGCAGAGTGAATCGCCGGATTGGTGGTGGTGGTGGAAGTGGAGGCGCCCATGCATCATTGGAGCCACCAAATGAAACTCACACCAATGGGGGCAGCGTGGAGTGGCCTGGGCTCCAACTCCTGCACTCGGGGTCTTGAAGCCCAGGTCCAGTTTCAGACTCAGTTCCAAGCTGGGCGTTGGGCGATGGGCAATGGCCAAGTTATACATTGTTTGATAAATGGCACACAACCTTTTCGAGGTTGATTATTGTGTTTTGTCTCCCCTGCGTGTGTTTGTGTTTACGGTGGGATTTATATTTTCTGATATCAGCATACACTCGATGAGAAGGGTCCAAAGAAAAATATGAATAAATGTTTTGATTTTAAGAACAAAATATATTTATTCGATCATGATTAAAAAAAATTATTGAACTGTATTTCAAACCTATATATTTTTAAAATTTTATTTAATAAAAGAGAAAAATTTTAACAACTTAAAAGATTTTTATAAGCATAGTTTTATCTATATAAATATAATAAAAAGTTAGAATATAACATATGAACATATTAAACTTAACTTAAATTTTCTAAATTCTAATAAATATTTTATTTGAATATTAATTTTTTATTTAAAAGAGCATTCAAACTTTATAGTGATCCTCAAACTTCTTTTAACCATCTCACCAAATACATTGTTGATTGGCCTAAGGGCAGAAAAAAGCTAAAAACCCGAGATCGGCCACAAATTTAGCTACAATTTCAAACAGTTTTTTGTGGGCTGTGTTTTGTTTCAACCATAACGGGGCCTTCGTCTGGAATTGGTGAATTGAATTAATCGTTTCCATTTTGTTTATTTGTTGGTAATTAAACACCTCTGCTTTGATTTCTTGTCCATCTCGTCAGCCGAGAAAATGAATCATTTACAAACATTTTCGTTTATTTTTTTCTTCTTCTCAACATTTTTTAATGTTGAATCGTTGTAAGCCATAAATTTCGGTTGCCCCGGTGCTATTTATACCATGATGTGGGGGCCTGGGAATATAATTTTTTTTACCTCAAACTTTTGATTTTTTGTATGGCGCCTGTTGTGAAATTAGTGGGGCAGAATTATGGCGAAATCGAATCGGCTAATGAAGTTTCACAGATTAATGGGAACAGATGAGAAGCGTAGGTAAGTTGAAGCTATAATGATGGATGGGGCATATTTGAATTCATTATGTATGGTTGTAAGATATAAGGATCATGAAATATTACGAATACAAAATGCTGTGAAAAGGTGAAGATTTTTGGCTTCATATAGCACAGCATTGAGAAATTGCTTATGAAACGATTTCAATCTACTAAAAAAAATTAACATAATATAAATAAAAAAAATTTATTTATGAAAAGTAAAAATAAATATTTTTGAAAAATGTTAGGGCATTTTCATAGGTTTATGTTAATCCATTTCCTTTTAGCAAAGGTTACCTGCTTCTCTTACCTTGTTTTGGGCATGTCCAAAACGTTTGCTATTTCAGATTTCAATTTATAGCAAAATGTTAGCAGCAGGTGTTCCCCGATAACCATCATTATCATCATCTTCATCATCGCGATCGCACGCACACCCAATCATCATTGGGGGCTTCCCGAAAAAATAAAGCAATTTAATGTACGCCATTGGTGGTGTTAACCTCATTGGGTTACTTTCGGGAAAGTTTATAGTTTTTTGAAAAATTCGCCAATGTCAAAATGGAAAAATTTGCATTAGCAGAGGCCTCGGCCTGGTCGGCTGGCTCACCCTCGGGCATTCAATTACAATCGATTCTGGTGTGAAAAAGTTCAATTTCTTTGCTGGCCGCAAACGACGACGACGACGATGACTGCGACCCGTTTTTATTTTTTTTTCTTTCTTTCTGTAATTCTTTTTTTTTTTCTTACTTTTTGCGGCTAGTAATGAGGAAATGGCAAAACGCAGTTGTCGAGAGATGGAGGAGTCATGGGGGCTTTTGCCGGGTTTTGTGGCCATATGGAAAATGCAATTCATGCACTTCCTAGATTGGACAACTGGTTGAAAAAAAGCTGCTGCCTGCGATGCTGCCGATGCCGCTGAGTGTGTGCATATCTACATATGTGATTGCCATATTGTGTAGATAATTGTGGTGCCCTGGCACCCGCCCCCTCCCACCGCCTTCAATACACCTGAAGTGCTTAATGCTTTGTGACTATTCATGGGCACTTCAGCCTCAACTTCGGCTCGGCTTCAGACGCGGAGTCCAGCTCGGAATCGGAATTGCTGCCCAACAGAAGCAGCCATGGGGCCAAACTATGGGGCCACATATGCAAATCGCAAAACGCAAATCGCCAGTCGCACACAGGTGGAGTTCGACAGGCTGACGAAGGGGCGGACGAATCAGGCCGGCCAAAAGTGCAGCACTCCAAAATGGGCAAACAAACACACACAGCCAGGCAGTGCACTGCGAGAAATGGGTGAAGAAGCGGAAATGCCTTATATTCTTTGGAGTTGGGGGAAATCTTTTACACACAAATTATTATTTGTTCTCTCTTTTTTGATTTTTTTAAAGGAAAGCATTAGATCGTATTTCATTGTTTAAAACAAATAAAACAGAAAATGTATATTTAAAAATAAAACATTTGTAGCATACTTTTAAATACCACTTTAAATTATTTGTATATTTTTTTTATATTTATATTTTAGACTTTTTTTATATTTCATCAAGATATTCGTGTTCTGAGCTGAAATTTAACTTTATTTAACTTAATTAATTTTTATGGAAAACATTTATTTAAAAAAAAAAACAATTTCCATATTAAATTATTGTAAAAGGTTTAAATAAAATCTATCTTTTTGAAGGTAATAAAATAAATCTACAAAAATAATTTGGTATTTAAAAGGCTTAGACATTTCATATAAAAATGCTCATGTTAATAATAACACAATATATTCAAACAATATATGACAGCAATATAATTTCTTTCAACTTTAAACGTTCAGAAAATAAAAAATGTAGCTAGAGAAATATATAATACATTTAATTTTTAAATCTTTAACCAATAAAGCGCAATTAATGATAATTTATAGATAAAATCACGAAATATTTTCTGAAATAGGAAGATTCCTGCTTTTCATTTATCCAATTTATTTAGTGCAATAAAATGTATTTAAATTAATTTCGCGTAGTGCGAATCATCGCCGAGTGATGTGATGGGAGGGTGGGACCGGGTTTACCCACTCAAGCATTGACAGTTGAGTGGTCAGCGTTTTCTAGCCTGCATCATCGAGCAGCAGCAGCAGCGGCAGCCACGACGAGACCTCCTTATAAACCACATGGCACACACAGTCAACAACAATAATTACCCACTTGCCTGCACTTGATATTAAAATCAGACAAAAAGGTAAGGCCCTCCCTTCTCAATCCTCAATCAATGCCCGCTCTCTCGCTGCCAGTTTCGAGCTCACTGATTCCGACAGGTCACAGCCAAACACCGAAACGTGCAAAAAAACGTGCAAAATTATCAAAAATCGTTCATCAAATTACCAAAAAGAGCGCAGCGGGCCACTTAACGACTCTATTACGAAATGGATAAAAATATATGTATATATAGAGGAGCTTCGAAAAAGACATTGAGACATTGCCCGGGCGTCTCGGGGCCGGCAGAAATTGCAAAAGCGTCAACACAAAAATTATTTTAAATTAGAACTCGAAACTACTCACGTTTTGCAATTTTCGCTTTTTGTGTGGAATGCCAATTGAAGTGTTAGGAAAATAAACAAAAGACAGCACCAACTGGGAGCTGCAGTGCAAAATAAAAAGGCCACAAAAAGGCCAAAAAACAAAGCGAAGCGAGGCAACAACTGAAACCAAAACAAAACTGAAGCATCATCACCATTGGGAATCGAAGGGGGGTTTTCGACTGAGCAGGGGCGGGGTGATCAGCAGGGGGCATCCAGGCAATGGAGACACCGGCCAGCAACAACAACAAAAACAACAGCAGCCACCGCCAACGGTAGCACTGAAATAACAACAAAAATAACACGACTCCGTTGGGAAGACACTGGGGCATTTGGGAATAGTGGTGGAAGCGTGACCAAAGATCTCAAGTCTCTAGGATTTTCTATACATTTTTAATAATTTAATAAAGATCCTAACTACTTGTATCCATTGGCAAAATGATCAAATTCACAAAAGGTTGGGCTTTATATTTATTTATATAATTTATTTATTTATTTACTTGGTGACATTTTAATATTACAAGTCAAAAAAATACCATTAAAATAATATTACCATTTTGAATATTATTAATTTAAATATATTTTTTTTTCTCACGTCCTAGTTTGTCATTATAAAATATGAATGTATTTACTTGATCATGGATATTTCTGTATATTTTCTACACTGAATATTTCAAATGATGTTTAGCATTTAATGTGAAATAAACAGTGTATTTATTATTTATGCATATTTTAGTACTAAATTTATAAACAATTAACATCGATTTCATAGGCAATCAATGTTAAAACGTCAATTAATATTTTTGAAACTGCCTATAGATGTCATCCTAATAAAAACACCTTGGGCAGTTAACTGTTTACGACTTTGACGTCTCATAAATGTGGTGGACTTTTATTTAAAATGTAACTATTAAATTAAATTTCTGTTGAGTATTATCTTTGGAAGATTAAATGATTAATTTTATAATTTTTTAATTTATATAGAATATTTTATATATATGGCTGCCATCACTAGAACCCGCTAGTTACTTTGTGTGTCTCTCTTTTTGGCGATGGCTTGACAATCAACGCAAATAGCTCAAACGCCTCAAGTGTTTGCTGAAGATGTCACCCACACTTCAGGCTAAAACCTCCATCTCTCTCGCTCCGTCCAAGTTCGTCGCTTGAGTCTTTTGTTTAGACAACGTCAACGTTGAGGCAGAAGTTTGCTGCTCGCTTCCCCGCTTTGACTTTTGCAATTTGGCACAGCAGCACTAACAACATCCAGAAGAAGCTGAAGCAGCAGAAGCAGCAGCACAAATATTGGCAATATTTCGATGACTGCAAAATATCGCTTACAGTTAAATGGAAATTGATGCACTTAGCTGACTCACTCACTTCTGTTTGGGCATGGTCTGAGCACTGCTGCTCCTCGTCCTCTAAAGAAAACTTTGCAATTGTGTGTACTCGGCGGAGAGAATTCCTCATTTCCTCCATCCAAAACTCCTCATGCAAGCAACGTGACTTTGAATAAATTAAGTGCACATATGATATGCAGGCACAGCAAAAATGGGGGAGAAGAAATATAAGGAAAGAAATGGAGCGAACGATTGTGTGAGAGTTTGCCGAGGACAAACACAAAGGATGGGTAGCAAACAAAAATATTTCTTTAGACCCACTTCATAATCATATCGAGTGTCAGCGAATCATTTTTATACCCCCGCCATCAATTCGGATCAGGCTGGATCAGGCTCATGGCCATAAAAAACATATCAAGCCTACATTATTTTCCCGGCTAAAGCTCAATTTAAATAAATTGCAATTAATTTAATTTAATTAACAGCTCTGCAAACACGTTCCGGAGCAATCCGACGTCGCTTGCTGGAAGATTACCGATCCCGGCCTAGTCATCTGGTAACCACTTGTCGCTTTTTATTATCTAGTCGCCTGTCAAAAACTCGTGCTATATGCCATAAGATATGCTATTTTATATCCAGCAGCCCATCGGGCTACAAATGGCACAACAAATTCGTGCAGAGCTACCACACCAAACCGAACTGAACGCCAAACCAGACTACCAATCGGGATTGGGTTTGGGATTGGGATTGGCAATGACGGCGACGATGATGGTCCTATCAGCATGGAAAACTATCGGGACTTTTAATGAGGCTCCTTATGATTTCTTAAAATCTATTCAAGAGGACAACTAACAAATTACAGCGAATTTTATCGCAGCCTTTGAAGAAGTGGGAGATGAAAGCGGGCAGATAGGAAACCAGATCTGATTTAGACGATGATTGGCATTATGAACGTGAAAGAATTGGATTGTTATAATATAATAGTAATGTTATTTTCGTTTTTGAAACTTTGAATAAAAATAATAATAATATTTTAAAGGATAAATTAAAATCCACAACTATTTAAAGAATAAATAATAATAACTGCCTTAAATTTTTTAGGCCAAAACATTTCTCTGCATAAATTAACATTATAAATATTAATAAAAAACTAAGATTTTCGCATGATAAACCGAGGGACTTGTCTTGCAAACTGTAAACTGCCGTTTGGCTCAAATATGCGAAATTAACAAGACACAATTACAAGACATCGAACGCAACAGACAGCAGGCCTAACCATCAAGTGTTTTCCCCACATATACCCGCAGAACCGCCCTCCCCCACCCAATTTCCAAAGGCCCCCGCACCCACTGTTATCGTTTAGTCTATGATTTTATTTTTATTGCGCCGCACCGCCTTGGCTCGTAGCCTTGCACACTGATTCTAATGTTTTATGTTTAGAAAAAAAATCATTCAAAAATTACTTATACAAAATAAATTATATTACTATTTTTTAAGAGAAAATAAACCCAATTTGATTGCCTAAAAATATTTCTACGTTATTTTACTTGTTTATTTAACTTATTTTGTTCAACAAAAAAATCTTTTTGTAATTTTTTTAGTGTTTTCACCAGTTCTATTAACTTTTAGGAACCTAAGCATAATATATTATTTTAATTATATTTTAAATTAAAATATTATTCATATTATTTTAATAAATTTATTTTAATTGTTAATTTAAAACCAATGTGCATTGACTCAAATCCCGTAGTCGCAACTGCAGATGCAGCAGGCTGCATTCGGCACCAAAAACTCTTGGCCAAATGTTCGCACAGAAATTTGCGAGATTTTTATCGGGCGGGAGAGGTTGGCCAAGTTGGAACGAAACGGAGGCGTAGAGAGCAGCCTAGTCAAACATCGTTGTTGTCGTCGTTTGAGGTGAAAACTCGCAACGCGAGTGCATGCAAAACGGAATTTATTGTATAATTAGGATTTGTCTTATTGGTAATAAGCCGGGTTAAACATAACGAGCTTTTGTGCTTTCTATACATAAACAATATTTTGCTGTGGTCAGCGAAGGAGTTGCGCCCACAACGCAGATATGACAACCATCTACAGAGAAAATGTCTCTTGAGATTTTGTAATATGGTATGGTACTCATGGTATTTTGGGGTGTATAAGATTTCACTTAATATATTCGCATGGTATTTCTTAAAATATTAAGATCTATTCAAATATTGTATTATATTTTTTCTAATATTTTTTTTATTTTTATAATAAAGATAAAAGGGCTTAAGGAACCTTTAAGTATCCCCTTCTTGTACAGGGATCTCGATATTTTTTTGTGGGTTTTAGTTGGCCAGTTGGTTTTCTAGGCTTTTTGTGTGTGTGGTGTGTTGTGTGTACAAGCTCATTACGACTCTTGCTCGCCAGCTTGGTTGCTGTTTTAGTTGTTATTTGGTTGTTGTCGCCGGGGTGTCGAAATGTACAGCCAATTACATGCGACAACAACAACAACAACAACAAAATCAAGGAGGGGAAACCCCGGGAGCGGACTGGGAATTCGGTTGGCTGGTAATTCGATAGCTGAGCCCGCAGCGCGAAAAGCAAAAGGAATTCAAGGCTAAAAGTCTGAGAATCGGAGGCAGGCATTGAATTTCATGAGTTCTTTCCTCGGTTTAGGTAGCATCCGACGGGTTGCGACCTCTATAGATAGTGCTTCTCGCATTCACATCCCCCACCTAGCCACCTTTTTTCCCAGCTTACATAGAACAATTATTTTGCGTGTAATTATATGAGCATGTTATGCGAAAAGAAGCAGTGCCTTGCGTTCTGTGATTTTTCCTTTTTGGCCAATGGATATCTTGTTAACGGAACGAATTTCCAGAGAGAGAGAGAGATTTTAATAGCGTGGAAATGTGGTCGAAAATGTTCAATTATATTGAAAATGTTAGCACTGGTGTTCAATTATTTCTGCCTGTAGTTATCGCCTTTTGATTATTGAAAAATCAATGGAATAAATAAAAAGCTTTTTGTTTACACATTAATTGGGAATATTTTCGACTAGTTGCATTCTTATCTTAGGTCTATTTGTTATGCAGAAATTCAGAAATTAATTATTGGAATTACCAAATACATGTCGATGACTTAATTGCAATAATTATCGTGTCGAGTTCATTCATCAATATGCAAATCCCTATTAAGTAAGCTCTCAATTACAGCTAATATGGGAACTACAATTTGCTTTAGTTATAAATAAATGTAAATTTTAATAGAGAAATTTCTCAAATATCTGTATTACAATTTATTATGAATATTCAAATTTCAATCAATTTGTCATGGGAAAACTTTGGCTAATAGCTCTCACAACTCAGCCTAAAAAGCGTAACTTAATAAACGGAATGTATCGCAGCCTTCATAACTTTATTAGCCAGCCATTGATTGGTATATTTAACCTTAGCGAAGAACGTGCGCATCATTTGGCTGAACCCCGGGACCCTTTGCCTTGCTTTTCAGACCCCTTTCAAGATCCCAAAGATCCGAACCGATCCGATCCGGTACGATCCCAGCGAGCTGCTTTCGATTGCCAGCAATAACTCAATAACGGCTATGAAAAATGTATATTCGAAAATTTTCATTCTCCCGGTCTCGAAATCTTCGGCACACATTGAAAATTATGCATGCGATCGCAGCGACGCGAAACCCGACCCGACCCAATCGACCTGGCCAACCGATCGACCCACCGATCGACCCGCCAATCGACGACCTGACCAACATTGACTGTATAATCGGCCGCGACGGCGGGCCCAGATCAATCATAGGCCTCGGCCTAGCCTTTGCTTAATTTAATATGGCTAAAGATCAACTGCAGCCGCAAAATGTTCCCGCGAACTTTTGTGCACTTGCTCGACTCTGTTTTCGATACCCTGACCAGGTGGGGTATATGATTTACATCATATGTGATCTACATAAGAAAAAGTATCAAATTTTAAAACTAACCAAATTAGAGCTTAAAAAATATTTAAAAAATCATACTCTCATAAAAATATAATAAATTTTGTGCTTGTAATTTTCCGCTTATCACGATTCAAGCAATAGTAAAATTATGAAGTAAAAAAATATTTGTTCTCTTAAATTGGAATTTAAGAAAAGAAATTTAAGCATTATTGAAGATCTACTAAAATAAAATGATCATACATTTATTTAAATAATAGATGCAAGACTTAAATAAAACAGAAATTTTTACTTAGTTTTTATTATAATCCTAAGATATTTTACATAATGAAGAGTTGTCAAGGGGATGTAGAAAAAATCAATAAAAATAATTATTCAATAGGGTATCTTAAATGCACTAAGCTTCTTCCAAAAACCTTATCCGCCCCGAGTCTTCGGCACAAATAGCTCTTGGGAGAATCTGCGGCTATGCTCTCTGGCCAATTGATTTGCAAGCCATATTGTGGCATCGTTCCAATGAGCGGGCCGTGCGAATGGGTTTTCGATCATCTTCGAGCTCTTCCTGCTGCACCGGGGTCAGTGCTACAAATTTTGAACGTTCGGGTCATAGTCGTAGAAGTCACACGGGGCCAGGCAAAAGTGTACGGAAGAGGGGGAGAAAAAAACGAAGACACTCACATCCATGGAGCTCGATCTTGTAATCAGGCGCAACGAATTTGTATATGAACATGCATGACGTGTGTGCAGTCGAATTGGAAGTTGCAACTCCAGTGGGAGGAGGTCGATCCCACTGAAGAGTGCAACTCCTGCGCCGATCACCGATCGCCGATCGCATCACATCGCATCGCGTCACGTCGGTGAAATGTTAAAGTTCCAGCAAACAAAATCACGATTGACATGACGTATCAATCTGCGGCGATTGGCATGTGTTGCCGCGATGTCGACGATGCAGGAAGAAAATCATAATTTTATAATTTTCGATTTCCATGGGCAATCAGCAGGTCAGCGAAATTAGCGTGGCCAAAAATGATTGCCCACCTACCAGAATGTCCATTCCGGGGTTCCCCTTCTCTCTCTCTATAAATGCATATATATTTCTCACTGTCTGAATACTTAATCGATCATTCGACTATTTGCATTTTGCACACCTCGTTGTTTTCCTGATATCTGATATGTGATAGTGTCTTTGGAGTGAAGTGATTTTCAGGAAGAAGATTAGTTATGCATATGGGTATGATAAAATTGAAGATAATATATATTTATAATATATAGAATATATATAGGTTTTAGATAATATATAAATAATTACAGAAAATAAAATGCAAATTAATATTTTACTTTTTATCTATGAATTTGATGTAGAAAGTTATTATATATTGCATACAAAATTTGAGTCACTTCCGTTTATCATAAAATATTTTAATATTTAATTTAATTTAATTGTTATATTTTTTACAAAATATCTAAATATAACATTTTATTAAAAACACTAAACTGAAATTATAATTATAATTGATTGAATTTCTTTATTTTTCAGTAAATAACTTTAAAAGCAAGCATACTTACGCAATTACTCAATTTTACAATCACTTAAATATCCCCCTTTACTGCTTTTGAAATTATTAAGCATAATCTTTTTAGGCCCTCCTCCAAAACACCTGAGTTTAAAACGATCTCCCTTGAAATTCCCAATTAATTTGCCTAATTTCCCCAAATCGAAATCACCGCAGCTTTTTGGCCTCACATTCGAAAGCCGCCTTCGCCTTATTCCACGGTGTTTTCTTACCCAATTCATTTGGGCTCATTAAAATGCGTTCGGCCCCAAGCTCGCACATCGTAAACCAAACCGAAAACCATCCGTGTTGGGCCAGTCTTTTTCCCTTGAACGAAACGATAATGTTCAACATAAATTTCCACAAATCAAATCGAGCACATTTTCCGCCCAGGAGAGATGGAAAGACCTACTAATTAGCAACGCCCACGAATTTTGGCGGTCGAGCGGAGAGGAGAAATGGAAAGCGTTTTGGGAAAAATATTTTATACAAAACGAACCGAGGCTGGGTCGACGATTAAAGTCGAAAAGTTGAGAAAATGGGTGTTGCTGGGTCATAAACAAAAATGTCGAAGTGGCGGGGGGGAAAAAAACGAAATATGCTATGAGAAGTGTGTTACAAATTTTCGAGAGGAGAGCAGAAGAACCGAGAAATGTTGGTCTCGAATGTCTCGTTTTGGGAATCGATTCGTCACGTCCGAAAGGTCTTTGGCTCAATGTCGACAGTTCGACAGATCGACAGTTTCGACGGCTCGAGATGATGCTCCCATGGGGTCAGGGATCGTGGTCGATGGTATGTAATTTGCATACATTAAACTACTGTCGAATGCGTCTCCAAAACTTAATCTAAATTTAATTATTGCAGCCAACAAAATACCGAATACGGAATACCAAAACGAAACGGCAGCCAACGAAACGATTTTTTTTGTATACCCCTGATCTCTCATTTTTGTAAAATAAATTAATAATCAACCGAAAACGCTTTTCATATTTTTATGAGAGAGAGAGAGAAAAGGAACGGTGCGCTTTGAACTCGTGCTCATATGCATTATGTACATATATTTTCATAATTTATAAACGATTCTACAAGCTCTACAAGCCCGGGGCTCCCATTTCAAGATCCCCCCGTTTGAATGATGGTCTAAGCCCAAAAGCCAAACGAATGGCGTGTAGTCCGAGTCCAAAAATGCTGTTGATATAGTTTTTATGGGCGTTTGATAAATTTCTTTACATTTTCCACAACAATTAGTTGCAATCAAAAGCCATATTGTTCACAACAAAAATTTTGTTGGCCAAAGGGGGTATATTCGGTTTCTTTTTTCTGTTGTCTGCCTGATAGATAGAAAACTTCAGATATCGATTTTTAAATCTTTTTAAATCCCTAATCCGTAAAGCATTCGTTATGAAGTCAACCTGTTGTACTGGCTCAATTTAAATTGTTATGAGCGTGGTTTGTTGATTAATAAGGAGATTTATCGATGTAGGGCAGCGATAATAAAGAGATAAAAGAAATATAAACGTTTGTAATTGGGGCTATGTAGTTAATTGCCTTAATATAAGTACTAATATTATTATATAATAATTATTATTATTTTTTTGAAAATCCTTGAGAATGTTTGAAGAAATCTTCTACAGGCTTCTTCTTTTTCAATAAATTAGCATAGGCACGGCATTTTAAAGACGTAATTAGTAGACATTCTTGTACATTTATCCCATTCCTTAGCATAATTCCAGATTACACAAACATTCGCAACTTGCACCTGTTCGCCAGTTGTTTACTCTTGAGAAATCAGTTAATACTTCCAATGGACTGCCACTTTGGTACGCCTTAACACCAATCAAAACCTTTTGACCGAGACTTTTGGAATTAGCAGGCAAACAAGTGGCCGAAGTGCTCCAAGATTTGCGCAGTGTGCAATCCGTAAAACTCGTCAACGGCTGTCCTCACCACCTTTCCCCCCCTTCCCCTCCCGTGGAGTTCCATCACCTGCAACTGCATTGCCCGGTAGTTGTAATTAAAAACGCGCAAGTCGTAAAAAGCCAGAGAACCGAACGAAGGAAAGACAGAGAAACGGATCGAGAGTCCCAGTCTTTGAGAGTGTGTCTGGGGCGTAACGCACCCGAAGACTAAAATTAATTTTTCCATATGCTTTGCGGATTGACCCACGACGACTAGACTTCTGGCAGCCTTCAATCATGCGAAAAATGTGCTAATTGCAATAGAAATACAATTTCAATCGTAAAATAAATCAGGCGGAATAGAGAAAAGTCCAGGATGGGGTTAAAGTAACAAATCTTATACTATTAAAAAGGAGGGAAAGCAATTTCTAGACTTCGGATTCAAATTCATATTCCTAATTCGATTTATGCTTTAACTTTCCAGGATTTTATAAAAAACATACACCAATCACAGTTTGTTTAAATATTTAGGATATAGGAATTAATATTGAATTAATTTTTCTAAAGACAACTAATAAACAACAGAGTTTTATGTTATTCTTAGTCAATAAATTAACAGGTTAAATATTCTTTTAAATTATTTTGTATGTTCTACAATTTTCTTTTTAGTTATAATAAAGAACCATTGCATCTTCGAAACTTATAGAGTTGAATATAACGAAGATGTAGTTTAAAAATATCCCTAAAAAGTATTTGGCACTAAAAAGGAAACCTTCAATCTAGCCAAAATGTGCTAAGTGCAATGGAAATATAGTTTCTATCGTAAAATTAATCAGTTAGAGTGGGAAAAGTGCCGAAGTCAAGGGAAGGAATTTTTCGACTAATGAAGCGCAAAAATCCAAATAAAAATCGGTGATGGCTGAACTGAAAGATTGAGAGATTGGCAAAAAATTAGTTGTTGAAAATGAATTGCACTAATATCGAATTTCACACTGCTGCGCTAATGGCCGACAGTCGCAGCAGCGGCAGCAACTGCAGCGGCAACTGCAATTGACGACGGCAACAACAAAGCGGCAGCAACAACTAAATGCAATCAACATGTGTTTGCAATTGTTGCTGTAGTTTTTGTTGCTGTGTCCGCTTTTTTTCTTCTTTTTTTTTTGCAGCTAATGTGCAAAGCGCTGATTGGACGAAGCCTGACCGCAAAAATGGAAATTATGATGAGGCCCCGTTTGAGTGAAGAGCACAGCAACAGCATCCACCGACTAACAACTAACAACTAACAACCACTAACTCGCATCCCAAGCTGGTTTCACTTTTGGGCGAGGAGTTTTGTTATTTAGTTGTCGTTTTATTTTACCGATTTCGGTTTTTTTCAACCTTTTTGCGAACTTTCCGAGAGCCAGCCAATAACAAACTATAACTAACAACGTCAACCGATATGAAGCTGCAAGTTTATTGGTCAATCCGCAGAGCAAGGTGTCGATTTTTGTTGTATTGGGTTTGCGGTTTGTTGTTTTTGCCGTTAATTTGCCTTCAAGCTGCCATTATATCGAACATGTGCATATATAACAAGTTGGGCGGGCATTCAAAATTTATATATCTCCACGAGAAGTAGCAATACGAAATAAAATACAATGGAATACGAATTTGGTATACAACTAAAGTCAATATTGATTTTTTTGAGATAGAATTACACTTATTTCACAAAAGTAAATACTAACTTCGTCTTTGGCAACTTTGAAATAAACATAATAGTGTGATTTTTTGGTCAAGAGGATTTGTAAGATGATAATAATATACGCTTAAACTAAATTATTAAATTACTTAGAAAACTGAAGATGTAAAATTGTATATAATTCCATTTTCTAGTATTTTTTTATATTCATACCAAAATAATGAATTTTAAAATATAATTATTAATATTTAAAATAATTTTGGAATTATTTAATTGATTTACCTAAACTAATTCTTGTGCGAATTTATATAATAAAAAAAGAAATAAATTTTCTCCAAGTGTTCCTGCAATTAAATCACCTAAGTTGGCCCCAACGCGTTGTCACCATTGAAGATTTAGTGCTGGCCATTAAACAACCAATTGGCAAGATTTCAATACGCAGACCGATACTTGCGTTAGGCTAATGACGGAATTATAAGCCAGAATGCCAAGCGAGACACCAGAAACGAGAACTGGGACGCAAACTGTGAATAAAAAAAGCAGACCAACCCGGCGGAGGCCCGCCCCTAAGCGAAAAGAAAACCAGCTCCCTGGACGGCTGGCTTAATTTATGTACCTGATTATGCTATGGAAGCCTCCCAACAAATCAATTGGAAAACAAGTAAGAGAAAAGCAAAATAATCAAAAGGCAATGAGTACGAGCGAGGCATTTAATTGGCTTCATTTGCCTGTGGGTAGGTGGAGCCAACAAAGTATTTCGCATGCGAATGGCAGGTGAATTTGGCAGATCAGACTCTATAGATGACCTGGAAAAATGGCCTATGGTATCGTAAAAAATATTAAATATAATAGAATATTTATTTGTAAAAGAATATTTAATCATTTGAATTAAACTAAAAATTATTTAAAAACCAATTAAACAAATATTGAATTTTGTAGAGTAATTGTAAACGATTTTTTTAATATTATCATAATATATTATATAATATTTATATTTACTTGACTACCAATGTTTCATAAAAACTTCTCAGTAAAAAAATTATATTTTTTAACAAAAGTTATCAGTACTTTTAAGTCCCATGCAAAGCCATTTGCCAACTAATCCACCCCTCATTTAGGCAAACCATTCAAATAGCCGCACATGCAACACACATGTTTGAATGAAAATGGCTAAAAACGATGGATACCAGTTAATAGAGAGCGAGAGAAGGGGCGAGAGGACGATAAACGATTCCCAAATCTGTTGCCGCACCCAGACGACGACCCGAGTCGCGATTCGGAGTCAGGAGGCTGGATGTGGATTTGGATGTGGATTCACACAGGCACAGATTCAGAGATTCAAAGATTCAGAGATTCAGAGATTCAGGGATCCAGCGACAGAGCGCCGGAGAGTGGGAGCATCTGTAAATACGAAACGAAACTTTCCATTCCGACTGAAAAATGTTATCAAATCACCCGGCAAACGAACACAAACGACTGCGATGAACCAACCAACCAACCAACCAGCAATGGATCGACCACAAAACTAAGCAAGCCAATTTTCAGCTCATATTAACCCGCAGCACAAAGGCCAAAACAGGCAACGGACACGGCCCCTGGCCAAAAGACTGGCGACCGAGGACGGAGGACGGAGGACTGAGGACCTGGCCAAGAAGAACCAGACTGCGACTGCAACTATGAATCCGAGTAACAGAAACTACAGCTCGAGCGGAGCGAAGCCCATTTCCAACTTTCTCACGCACTTCAAATTTCAATTGGCAATAAATGTAATGCAAAGCAACACTTTAAATCATTTGCCGAGTCGGCCAAACAACACGCCAACACCAATAAGCCAACAAGACATTGCCATCGGAATTGGATAGCGATTTCTGGCCGGTTATACTGAAGAAATGCAAAAAGAAATTACAGTAGATATCGGGATGTCGGGATGATGTAGATTTTGAGATAAGTAGATAAAATCGAATTGTAACTAGCTAAAAAATAAAAATATTAATAAAGGGAATATAACTTTAAATTCTTCTAAAAATGAGATAATTTTTTCTAAAATAAATACACAGAAAAAAAAATGATAATGCTCAATTTAATTTTTTTTAAATATCAAGTTATTGATATAATTTTGATATGAATAAAGATTAAGTAAATCTTATTTTAGATTATTTGCTCAAAAAATACTAAATTTGGTATATTATATTATGTTAGAAAATATAATTTTGATATGTTTAAATCTTAAATTTTACATTAGTCATATCGGCTTTTTTCTTGATATGAAATAAGGTAGAAATAACCCCATTTCATATCGTTTTTTTTCTGTGTATAGATCTTTAAGGAATTTTATGATTAAATATTATAAATATAATTTACATTTCCTATATTTTATTCTATTTTCTATAGCCAATACATCCTGTATGTTAGCATACCTTGAAAATACTTTAGCAGCTTTTTTCACTCGAATCTTTTGCTGCGTCGTAATTAAACGTACGCCTAATTGCTATTTTTTTATAGGCACAAAAATTTGTCCAGTCATAAAAGCCAAATCAGAGATGGCAAACAGCTGAGAAAAATGCGGGTAATGTAAATGGAAAAAAAAAGAAAAGAAAAGAAAAGAAAAGAAAAGAAAAGAAAAGAAAAGAAAAGAAAAGAAAAGAAAAGAAAAGAAAAGAAAAGAAAAGAAAAGAAAAGAAAAGAAAAATATTTGCAAATTCAATCGCCTCAACCGCTAATGCACTCATAAATCCTCGAAATGTTTGGGTGGCGGGTCGCCGGCGCATTTATATTTTTTATCGTCCATTTAAGTAAAGAAATAACCCCGATGGACGACCAAGTGTAATAAAGAAAGCACCCAATCTGCTTTTATGTTACAGACTCCGAGAGCAAACAGAAAATACATTAATGCAAAAGGCTGTAAAGCTGTGCTTAGTGTTATATAAATCAGGAGGGGAAAAACTTTAGCTTTAAAAACGTTTGTGCGGGTCTCCGCGAAGATGCGAAAGTATCGCTTATATGAAAGTCATAAATCATTAGATCCAGTTGCAGGCTCAACCTCATTAGAAAGGATCAATGGGAGAGGCTGGAAATTATAGAGCATTAACTAGAGTAAGTAAAGTAGGCTGGCTAATTGTTGTGTTTGACAACTTAATTACAAACGAGGCAATATAAACTAGACTGCTATTAATTAACTATTAATTTGCTAAATCAAAAACCAGGGATTCGGTTCATGACAATCAAAGAAAAATAAAAATTTATAAGCAGGAAAATAAAATAAATTCAATTTTTGTTTAAAGATATTAAACGGTTGAACTAAATAAATTATTTTTCACATTGATTTTTAATTTTTGTATTTACATTTCAAATAAATGGATTAGTTTTATTTTATTTATTTAAACACATACAAATTTATTATTTTAATTATAAACATTAAAAATAAAAGAAAAGTAAAAAAATCAATAGCACTATCGATACTATCGATGGTTTGCAAAATTTAAGAAACATCGAAACTATCGCTCAGAAAAATAATTCCATTTTGCATGTCATTTTTGGTATATTTTAATTTTCTTTTCTTTAATTTTTGTAATTTGTTTTATATTTTCTTTAATTTCCGATACTATCGATATTATCGATATTATTATTATTACCACCATCGATAGCCAAAAACATCGATATTGTCCACTATCGATGTTTTAACAACCCCAATGTGTACGCTTTATTTATTTATATATTTAAACCCATTTAAATTAATTATTTTCCGCATCCCTGGTTAAAACTTACCTTACCCAAGCGAAAACTGGGAAACGCTTTGCCAGCTGAAGGTAAGAAAGATTCGCATGCACTTGAACTAATTTACATAAAGACAGGCCCCCGAAAACGAACAGATTCGCTACCGAGAATGGAGCTTAAAGTTGAGAACTTAAGGCCGAGGATGACGACGCTTCGTCTGGGACAAATGACTGACAGTCGCTGGCCCTGGGGCGAAACATCGAGAGCTACTTCAGTAGCCGCAGCCGAAAGGATGATGGGGAAAATAAAAAAAAATAAAAAACGCAATAAGTGAAATAAAAATAAGAAGAAAACAAAATAAACCCACCAGAAATTGCCCGAGAAGAAGCCGAAAAAAAAATAAACGTAAGACAAAAGGTGGCGAGTCTGCATGCTAAATGCGCGTTAAATGATGCTTTCGTTGCGCATGCGCAGAGAAGCTTCTGCCATGGGAACGGTGCTATGGACTGCGATCTGCAGTGCTCCTTCGACGACATTGCGCTCGTAAAAATCACGAATTGATGGAGTGTCCGGGGCACCGAGAGCGATCGGCAAATCATTTTTCGCAGGCCCCGCACAAAATTGCCGAAACATATGCAAATGGAATGGAACCGCCGCTTCGGGTTTCCAGATCTAAGGCAAGTAAGGTGCTGCCCGAGCAGAAGCTGAATATCTAGGGGCCCTCTGGTGCACAGGGCTCCGGACTTATTTTCTTTATTTTCCTAAGACTTTTGGGCCACTTCCCAGTTGCACTTGTAGGCAAAAAGCGGAAATAAATTCTATAAAGTTAATATAATCGTTACACCCTATATTCATTTTGAAATATTATAAACAAATTGTATAAAAAATTAAAATATTTTTTTAATAAAGATTGTAAAGTAAATTCAATTGTAAATAAACAAACCATTTTTTTTTATGCATGAGTAATTTTAAAATTGTATTTTTTAGTCCAAACAATGATTTCAAATATTCAAAAAAAATCAAAGAACAGCTTTATAAATATTTTCTTAAAGTTCTTATTTTTTATGAAACCCTTTGAAAGGGTATGACTAAAAAATCAATTCACACTCGATGCCCGAAGTGCCCTAGCCAAAGTTGGGTGCTCTTGAGACCGGGGATCCAAGGACTGCGACCAACAGCCCACCTTTGTTATTTGCTTTTCCTACTCTGGACGAGTCTGGAATGCTGCCACTTGTCTGTCTTTGCTCGTCCATTGGATCTGGGATTTCGACTTGGACTTGGACCTGAAATGTGCTGCTGCCGTTGAGGCTGCTTAATTTATGTTCCGAGGGTTAGAGGGCGAAATGGCTCGATGAGCGTTGAGTTAGTTTCAAAACAGAAACTGCAAAAGCCACAAAAAATAAAACTCAAGAGCCTGCACAGAAAAAACGAGAAGATTGGGATTTAATATTAACTTAAGCATTATTAAAAAATAGTTTGTAATGATAAATCTTATAATACAGGTTTTATAATATGTTGTTCCTTAAGTCCCACGTCTCTCGATAAAATTTATTTATTTATTTTCTCTCTGTGTAGTCAGCTTGGAGCAGTTGAAAGCGTGGCATGGCGAAGTGATTTACATTCGCAGCCATGCCAAAGTCAAGTTGAAGAAGCCGTGTAACGACCTTCTTTCGGCTCGTAATTAATTTTCCCCCATATTGGCAATTTTATGCAGATTTGCAGCACACACTAAAACTGAAATAGATATTGGTTGTAGGCAAGACCGGTGGCACTCCAATAATAAAGTCTATAATTTCAGCCGAAAAACAGAAAGATATACAAAGTGCGGTGGCAAGTTGCCAAAGTCAAAAAAAAAAAAAAAAAACTAAAAACAACATAAGTTGACCCTTTTTCCCACTTCTTCCTATGAGTTTTTCTGCTCTTTGTCGTTGTGGCTCGAAAAATATCGATTACATGCTAGACTCCAGTGACTCCAGCCTTTGGAAATTCTCAATTCTAGCGAAAACAGTTAAATTCCGGTAAAAAGAAAAATAAGCAAAAAAAAAAAAAAAAAAAAACAACGAAAAGAAGCTGGGAGAGAAAAACGTTTCCACCATGCGAACGAAGTTGAACGTTTTGTGGTCCATGGTGGTCCCAACGATTATCATGAATTGATCTGTAAGATGTCAAAGCGCAGACGATGCGAAAGAGCCAAAAGAATGGCCAATATACACAGAGGGAAATTTTAGAAGAATGGTTTTAATACAAAAGAGTTACTAAAATGTTAAGGGATTTTTGTGAAAATTCTATAAAAGTTTTTAAAAAGTTCTTATACGATTTTTTTTAAATTTCGAAACATCTTCAGGATAAAGAAATAAAATACTAAGAATAAAATAGTTGTATTCTTATTTTATTGTAATACAAAGTAGTTACTAAAAATTTTAAGGGATTTTTTTGGAAATTCTGTAAAATGTTTAAAAAGTACTCATAACATTTTTAAAGATTTCTAAATATTTTCAGGATAAAGAAATAAAATACTAAGAATAAAATATAAATAAAATAAAATATTTATAAAAAGAATATTTTTTAATATTTTCTGGATTTGTATTAAAGTTAGATTTTATTTAAAAATTCCATCAAATCCCTTTTCTTTTTCTTCCATGTATGGAGGTCGCCGTAGCTCTTGGCTTTTGCTCCATGGTGACCACCTTCCGCCGCCGGCTTCTCCCATAGCTCACATGTGGTTCGCTGCATTTCGCAGATCCAGAGTCAGACCCACAGCCACTTTGTCTGGGCAGTGGCTTCCTCAGCTCAGTTCCCATGTTCTCCGTTCTCCGATCGCCAAAGTCCAAACTCAAACTCCGTTCCCATGTGCAGAATGTGGTTGTTGTGGTCGCTGTTTCTGTTTGCCAGAATTGCGCGAGCGGCGCAGATAACAGCACAAAATGTTGGCAGCACTGTTGACATTATGAATGACAGCGGTTATTTATTATGTCTTGGCTTATTTTTTCGGTTGTTCGATGGGGGAATCGGGTAGATCTGGTGGACTAGGATGTTGGCGTGGTTGCAATACGGTAGCCAAACGCATTTATGTAGGCTGATCCAAAAAGTGAATGTAAAATCTATTGATTGAATTATTACAAAAAGTTTAATCTTTATCAGCAAAATATTCATACAAAATTTTAAAAAATTAAAACTCTTTTTATAGTATTTTCAAATTAAAATATTTGTATTAAAGAGTAATTTATTTTATATTTGTTATTAGGTAATCTAATCTAAACTAAAATACCGAAAATAAAATTGTTTTTTTTATTGATAATTAATTTCTGCTTAATTTCTCAATTTTAAATTTAAGTATTGTATTTTTACGGATTAAGTAAAACACCGCGATAAGTGATTCTTAATTGAGTACATTTCCCAGCCAAATCCTTTTTACCACTCACAAAAATTGGACAGCGTATAAGTCGATGACCGGCAGTTCATGACCATTCGGACGTCTCTGGGGGAAAATCATATTTTCAGCTGGCCAAACTGTTTATGATACCCCCAATTCAATGCCCCATCTGCCGCGATAATTGCGTAACTTCAACTGCGGCCACATGGATGCAACAAAAACAAAGATAAAAACAGAAGACTGAGGCAACAAACTGCAAACTGCAAACAAGCAACAGGCGGCTTCTTCTTCGTACCGTTAAGTGCCAGGCTCTCGACTTCATTAGATTGTAATAAACGCGTTTCGGTTACAGCCCCCAACAACCAGCAAAACACTGACAGTAACATAAAAACAACAGCCAGCAGAAGAAGATCTAAGCTCGGCTTATAAATGCAATTTCGCTCGCACAAAACTTCAATGGACTTCATTAAAATATTCGAAACACAAGCAGTTTAAGCACCGAAAACTTGTCAGATCTGCACTGAGACGCTGAATTTTGCACTGAGAGAAAAATGTATAGTTTTAAAATATTAATTTAATATATTTTTTGATAACTTGAAAACGAAAGTTAGTTATAATTAATTTTAAAGCTATTATAATCAGTAAAATTTAATTATTCGATTTGAATTATATATTAAACTAATTATTTGAATTATATACATTTTAAACAAAATATTGAAAAGCGATTTCTAGTTCCAAAAATAAATTTTATTTTTGCAGTTAATGAGGAATATTTTAAAACCAATATATCTATATTTTTTCAGGGCCGATATCAAATAACTATACTTATTTTTCTCACTGTAGAGAGGTGAAGGAGGAGATGCCGAAGTAGTTTGTGGGGGCCAGCTGTGCGTGGCAGGCAAAAGCGCAGCGTTCAAGTCCAAGTTGAGTTCAGAGGTCTAATTGAAAATGCTGAAAACCTTAAAAATATTGAGAGTGCTAAGAGAGATTTAGGTGGTGAATCGGAGGTAGGGAGCAAAAGAATCCAGGGGAGGTGAAAGGGAAGTCATATCGTTCCCATTAGAACTCAATTTGCCAGTCGTATGTGCCGCAGACAGAGACGCCCACAAGCGCTTAATACCATGATACCATGGGTATTCCGCCCCGGAATTTCCCCCTCAGCCAGTTCTGGGAATGCAAATTTATAATACACAAGGCAAATTGGGGCCAACTTGTGACAATTTATGATATTAACACTAAATATTTGTTCCCCGTCGTGATTTACGCGCTGGCGTATAAGAAAAGGTTCACGATTTTAGTGATATAAACGAACTAGGAATACTCTTTATATTGAAGGGAAAAAATCAATATTCTACTCAAATAAAATATAGGATTTTTCTTGATCATTCTATCTAAGACGAAGATCAACTAAAATGCACTAAATAAATATATGAATTAAAATTAAGTTATTATTTAAAAAAAATTAAGTTTAAAATGTAAAAAATTCAATTTATAAAATTACTATTCATTTTAATTTTATTTATATAAATCTAAAATATTTACTATATTAATAATACTGATTTTTAAATCAAAAACAAACCGATTGACGCACTCCAAATGCCCGACCGCCCAAAAGGCCTGTGAAGGGCATTTCGAAAATGTTTATAAGTCGCATTATTCTGAGGTTTATGCGTTTTTATTGTTTGCCTGCAATAATTTCAGCGCTTAAAGCGTGGTCAGACACGGAAAAATGGAATGAAGGTGCGATGGGAGACAGATAAAGTGGAGCAGTTTAATAAAATTTTATGATAATTGCAGGCCGAGGAGGAGAGCTGCCGGCAGCAGCCTCAAAATCCCTGACAAATGAAGTGATTTTCGAATTTCGGTCGTGTTTTCTTTTCTTTTTTTTTTGCGTATTTTGGCAATTCGGCAAACGATTTAATTATACAGTTCAGTTTGTTTGTGGGGGGAACACGGGGCAATATGTTAATGATGGATAAATTAGCCGCGCCCAAATTTAAATCAAAAACGGATTTCACTATTAGAAATCTGGCGTTCAATAATTAAGGGATCTTTGGAATCTTTGGGATCTTGGGAACCAGCCAAAGTATTTTGGGTCAATGCCTGATGGTTTTGCCATCAAACTGAAACCGAATCGAAGCGTCATGCACAATTTGCATGAATCGAACGCGGAACGCAAATTACAAGTTTCAAATTACAACAAAAAGCGGCGAACATCGAAAATATTCGAAAAACATCTTTAATAAGCATTTCCATTTGACGTCCGACTGACACAGAAATCTGCACCGTCGGCTATTAGCAATTAACTGGGTCTATTATGAGCTCCCTCGAAGCCCCGTAAACAGAAATCTATTTGACATGCTACAAGGCAGAAGAAGATCGAAACGAATCGATCGAATCGATCGAATCCATCGCATCGCATAGAGACGCCCAGACAAAATGGAAAATAAAACCAACGGCTATTGGAGGTTTTTTTCTTATTTTTTTTCTTCAATTTTTTCGGGCAGGTTGGCAAGGGGTAAACTGGGCAACTGTGCGCATAAAAGCCAAATGCCATAATAGCCAAATTAATCAGTCACAGGTAACAACACGAGACTCTCGAAACTCCGAGCACAGATCCAAATCCCAGCGAAGGCGACGTCCCGCCGTGTGCGTTGATGACTTAACAAAAATGTCAAAAAATAAAAATAAAATAAAGTAACACAAAAGCTGAGTTAAATGGGGGTGAGTTGGGGGTTGGAGGAGGCAAGAAGGTGGCCAAGTGCAAAAGCGAACTTGCTATGCCCTTGCAGAATGTTTTAGAACTGGCTGGAGAACACAATAATAGTAATATAACACTTAAACCTCATTTGCATTGAAATAAATTTAAATACATATTTACTAGGTATTGGAAAAATACAATTTATTAGTTGTAATAAAGATCCTCATAAGATATCGAATGCCAATTTATCTGTACTTATTAGCATTTTTATCTGATGATTAGTATTTAAAAGAATACATTTATTGATTGACAAAGTTTGCTGTAGCTAAGATTTTATCTGTAAGATTTCATAAATTATTTAGAAGTTATTTAGGTTTATAAGAATACTACCATCTCCTTATTTAAATGCGTATTTAATTTAATTTTAGTTTTAATTATTTTTTATGACCTGTTGTAAAATAAAAAATAAAATATATCTAAGATTAAATTTGTTAGATTTTAGAGATTATTTATAAAGAAATAATATATTATTTCTAACGCTCTAAGAATATTGCCATATTCAAATATTTTAAATATTTTATTGGACCCGAATAAAATGTTATAACCAAACTAACCCCAAGCTGTTAGATCTCATGAAGTCTACCCCAGACCTTAAGTACTCCATTAGCGACCAGGGTATGCAAAGCCACATAAAAGGGTTTATCCTAACCGTCGGACACATGTGATTGTCGGAGTCAGTATGCCAAGTAGGGGATTTACATTGTCTAGCCCTCGAGTTTTGGCGATGATGGTGGGTGGTTGTGGTTGGATCGGCTTGGATTGGATTCAATTGCTTTGCCTCTGCCTTAAAAGCCCGCCAGCTGTGCTTCACATGGGCAACAGCAGACCGGCTACCGTTTCCACAAGCTACAGACAATGGCGCCGGCATCAAAAAAGCTGACAAAATGTAATTGTTTCATAGGCGCAAAAATGGTGTTCGGGGTGCTCCATCAATAAAAACCAGACCGAAGCGAACCGGATCGGATGGGATCGGTTGGAGAATGGGAATGGGAAAAAATGCCTCGCCTGAATGTTAATTGAAATATGCGTATGACTGATGGACGGGGACATTCGGACAGCAAGTGAGGCAGAGGGAGAGAGGACATCTTGCCACGCAGATGGACACTCTCTTAGTTCAGCTTTCACAAATATTGATTGATTTATTGATTGAAATCTTCGCAGCCAGTCAGCGGCAGCGACAGCATCTTCGTTTTGTGCCAGCTTTTCTTTGGCTTTCGCATACGAACAAATTGCCTGGCCCAAGTTCGTTGCCTAAGTCATTCGTTTTGATGGCGCCCAGTTGCGAGCTGAACTGAACTGGCAATGCCTAAAGAGCACAGGCAACCGGAATAAAGCCAAACAATAAATAATTAAAGCAATTAAAAACGCTAAAACAAACATTTAACAAGCAGCGGCAGTTTGAACAAAAAGATTCTGTTTTCTTTCTTCGCTTTTTACTTTTTTTTTGGCAAACTTCATGGTGGGAAAGGTTGGGCATGAAAGGTTTAGGTAGTGAAATACCCTAGAAATCAGTCAGAATATTATCTAATTCTGATATATTTTTTTTAAATATTATAAACCTATATTATGAGCTTTTTTGTGTATTAATAGCAGTTATTATAACCTTTAAGAATTTCAAAAATCTTGTATGTATTTTTTACAACCCATAACGATTCCATTTAAACATTCCTCAGCGACAGCTCCATTAATTTAATGATATTCAAGCCTGAAACTTTATCCACCATCGTTCATACCCCTGATACCCCACACGCAATTCTTATACAAAATCGCTCTTATCTTGGCCCCAAATCGCGTCTAAATGTTGCACATTTATCAAAGAGGCCCAAGACCAGCCAGCATCACCCAAAAAAAAAAGGTCAACGCACAGTTATAGCCAAGTCGGACTTGGCTTCTTCATCATCATCTTGTTACAGTTGGTGTTTGTTTTCCCTCGTTTTTGTGCCTTTTCTGCGCACTACAAACTATTTCCGCTTGCCAAGTACAAGTCTAAAAAAAAAAAACAAATAGTACCAAAATATTTGCAAAACCACACATAGAATTGTGTTTTTTTTTGCACACGAAATCTAATTTTTTTTCGCTAAATTTCAGAGGCAATTAAAACGACTTTGTGGTTCGCAAAAAATAAAACAGAATCTTTTCCGAAAACCAAGGCAGACATCGCAAAAGAGGAACAAGAAAAGGAAGCTCATTTGTTTCATCTCCAGCGGAGTCGTTATCTGGCTGAAACCTTTAACTGTGCCTCGATATGCAAATAAGTTGATATACAACATAATTAAATTTCATTACAGCCAAACGCGCTGAAGGCAACTGGCTGACTCGGGCCAACCGCTTGGCATGTAACAAATTGCCAGCAATTAGTGCGGATTTCTGGAGTGGGTCGAGGAAGATCTGCCTCTCCTTCGGGGTCTGTAAATTCTGACTACGAGTTCGTAAAATTGTCAGGATAGAATTGAAGGATTGGTTAATAAAATGGGGTTTCTATTAGTGTTTGACCAATTAAAACTACAGAATATTTAATTATTTACAAATAAATTTAAATATGGTTAATCAAACGATTTATATCCCCTAAAACCACACACAAAAAAAGCATGTTACCGTAAAGTTTATATGGCCATGTAAATTTCAGGTCATGCAAAACCCATATCGTTTTTACATGAAGTACTCTTTTCGACCAGGTCAAATTTACCTGGCCACATATCAAATAAAAATTGATCTTAAATAAAGTAAAATTTTTTTTTCAGTTCAGGAACTCTCAAAATGCACAAATTAAATAACTAATATCTTTAAAAAATTTATAATTTCTTTAAATTACACCAAAACCTTAAACCCTATTTTAAAACATTGAACATAGTTTAACTTTTTTTAAATAACAAAAACATTAAAAGCACTTTTAGATTATTATCTCGCAAAAAACCTATATTTTTAAATTATAAAATTCGGTATCAAAAATATTTTGAGTAACTTAAGACTTAACAAAAATAATTATAATGTTTAAATGTGTACTAAAAGCCAGCTAAAAATGCCAAAATAAATTCTTCATAAACATTAGCACTGAAATAATAATACTACCAGCATTTCGAAATACTTTGGGTTTATACAACCCGACCTCATCAATAAACTCCGCCCCCAAAAACCCTAAGCTGTCAGCATCTTGTGATAAGCTAATGTTATTTCATCTTTCTCCGATCACCCCCGCCCACATGCCCGGTGGATCCGATGCCCGGCCATCGCTCAACAAAGGGGGCCACCTTTTAGTTCCAATAATTTACCAATTAATCATATTACTCAACATCTCCTTGGCGAAGAGCAGGCACACGCAGCTCCGGAGAATGCTGGAACTTCGGGGCCTGACAATAGGTGCTGATTGCTCTGCCCCCACCAGAATCGGGAATATATACATTTATATATGGGAGATGGGAGTATCTGGTAAGGAGAGCCTGCATGGTGACGTGATAAATGATTTCGATTAGTTTGTTCTTGTAATTCGACGCCTATAAATGGGTCTATGATTGAGCGCAGACGACTTCGTTTACGTCAGTCGTCTGTTTCTGTTGCTCCGGCTGCACCCTATACCTATATAAAGTGTCCCCACATCGGATCCCTCTCCCCTCTAACCCCCTTTCCTGCTGTCAGTTCTCCCCTTTCCCAGTCATTTGACAAATTGTCTATAATTGAAAGATTAGCTTTCCTCGCACACGGCAACAGCAAAAGCAGACAACAAGTTGACGATGAGAACACGTCGCGGCGACTCGGTTGAAGTTCCACTGTCTGGTTTTGGCCTGGTCTGGTGTTCCTGCTTTCCCCCTTCGAGCTCTCTTTTCCTCCTTGAACGTAACACTGAGAAAATCTTTTAAAAATTTTATGAAAAATATATCCTGAGTTTACAAATTACAGGAAAATATATATAATCTAAATACTTTTACTTTAAAAACTGTTTTTAGATGTCCTTTAAAGGTAGAATCTAAGAATCTTGTTTCTAAATTTATGAAAACGAACCTTTAATACCAGGGATTCCGGATTTTGCTGTGGGGGGTATTTCAGAAAAATCTTTTTTGTTGCACACTTTTTGAATATCATATTTCCTTCTACTTTTTACCCGAGTGGGGGTGAAAAATTTAATAACCATAGTTTTTTTTATTTCAAATTGTTTTTCCTAATAAGAAAACCAACAAAAAATTTTTTCTAGGTCTGAATGTATTTTATCTATACTGATTATTTTCCAAAGTGTAGCCCAAGTTCCTTATCAGTTGGCTTGCATCTGTTGGCTGTTGCAGGGTTTTATTAATCAAATTCACAAAATGGTTTTAGGGGCTGAACCAAGTAGGTGGAGCGTGTTTACATAGACAAGTGCCTTGGTGTTTCCCCTTCGCCACCTCGCTGTGTAATTGGAATTGGTGTGAAATTCGCGTGCCAACCCAGGAGGATGGCAGAAGGTGTGGTCTTTCGGATGAGCAAAGAATGGAACCGGGAACTTTAAACTGGAAACTGAGAGCCAAGAACCGAGAACCGGGAGGAAGACAACCGACGCAATGCCTTTGTAATGCCTGAAACATGTCAGCGCAATGCGATACCTTATCGCTGTCAATTATTCAACGCGGACCCCGGAATGGTATGGTTTTGATGGTGGTGATGGAGTCGGAACACGACGACGACGGCAACTGTCCCTTGGGACAGTCTTACAAATTACCCTCTTAACTATAACAAACCCAAAAAATGACCCCAGAAACTGCAGGAAGTTGATGGAAAAATGTTACCTGACTTAAGTGTTACTTCCACAATATCATGAAAATGTATAGAAATAAATATTCTAAAACATGAATAGATAGAAATATTTTTATTTTTAAATGTCCTTAAACGAAAATAAAATTATTTTACGGCACAATATTTTAAAAGTAATTTCATAAGTCCAGGATTTTAATCATGTTATTTGGTCCAAAAAATATTATTCCTTGTTATTATAACACCAATTGAAACTATTTTATTTCTTCACCAAAAATGATAAGCCAATTTATCTGGAATTTCCGCAATCGCAGCCGCATTTCCCTTAAACTATATAATTAATTTTGATAAATACCAGTAAACGCTGAAAATCACAATAATCAGCGTGAGCATTTACGCTTAATTGCACACAAAATATGAATAAAATTTATGAGTGTCTGCCGCAGTACAATTTCAGTTCGATTCAATCAGCGGATGCCATACAATTTTGTCATAAATTATGCGGCTCGTTGCACTAAATCAAGCAAGGGATGAGGAGGCGAGGAGGTGGATAAAATGCAAAAACTAATTAACACTTTTATTGCGACTTCAATTATGCTAAAAATGCACAAATTGTTGGAAAATCACGCCCCTAATTGCCCATCGCCGCCAACAATGAGGTGGAGATACTAAAGTTGATTGCCTTAGGTCATGGCAGTTGGGTTTTTAACTAAGTTGCCAACTGTGGCTTATTTATTTCCATGTGGCATAGGGAAAAGTTTCGCTTTTTAATAAATTGTGCGAACAAAAGAAATGGAGAAAAATCTAAGAGATTTCCCCTGGCAAACACACACACACACACAATGAGGCGACACCTGCTGTTCGGGGGATAATTTATCACGGACCTGCTTAAACGCACATCCATTATCAGGAGTGTTAGTCTCTAGTCTCCAGGTTCCAAGCTCCATGCTCGGATCGGCAGATCGCAGCCAGGAGAACCTGGGATCTCGGTACCCGGTCTTTGCCTTTCCTCTGCCCATTGAGCGTCTTTTAAGCCTTTAATTGAACAATTTGTAACAATCATGCGCACAAAATAGCGCAACAATTTGGCTTAAATAGTTTTCAATGAAGATGCAACTGGCGAAAATTAATATCGTCCATTAAAGTGTGGCCCACCAAAGAGAACAATAAACGATGGACGCAGGGGGCGTAATGGCCATATTTTGAACGTGGAAACTATTTTCTCATAGCATAGCTATGGAATTGGTTGTAGAAATTGGAATTTTTCAATGGGAAAAAATCATTAGGGTTTTTAAACAAGAGCTTGTATTTATAAATATAATTTGGTGGAAAAAAAGCCTTAGAAAGGATATACAATTATTTTTAATTTTGAAATCTTACTAAAATAAATTCTTTTAAAATATATATAATATCATTAAAAATCCTTTACTCAAAAAATTACTGTTATATATATTTTTTTAAATAAAAAAATAAGTTAAAAGTTAAAAATCAGTTAAAACACTTTAAAAATCATGTTTTTTAGGTGGTGTCTCTTTAAGTACCCTAATTCGAATGAGGTGATAAACAACTATTAAAACCACATAAAATGTCACTTGCTTACTGCCGCCTTACCAATTAAAAGGTAGATGCCAACCCAAATACTTTCTCTCTATTTTATATAGTTTTTTTTCCCCCATCTCAAAGAACTTCCCACAGCCAACAATTACAATCTCTGTAGATCATCAAAAAGTAGACTTTGTTGCCTTTTGGTATAAGTAGCACAATCAGCTCATGAAATTTGAGCGCCAATCCGCAAGAATCCTCCTCGCCTTCAATCCTCATCATCATCCATGGCTGTAACAGCAAACAGCAAACAGCACCAGCATCATTATGATCCAGGTTAGTAATCAGCACCCAAGAACAGCCAGAAAGAACTTACTACGAACCGGAGGTGGAATTCTACACAAGAAAAAAATATATACCATACTTATTTTTTAGTTTTTAAAATTATATCTATTTAAAAAGTTCTCATGTTAAATGTTTAAGATACATTTTTTTTGTTTTCTTTCGCTTTACTTTACTTTATCCTATTGTAAATTAAACTTAACGTCATAATCACATTTCTCGGTGTATCCAAGATTTTGCTGAAGATGCTTATCAGCGGCAGACAGGAGACGGGAGATAGGAGACAGGAGACCGAAGACTGGAGACTGAAGACCGGCGACTGCTGACTGCAGTTTGGCATGTCAACCTGGCGAGGGACCTGCGCCAATTTATGATCGACAGAGGACCGAAAACAAGCTAAGAAAGGCTTTAATAAAACTAGAATGAATAGGAAATACCCTATATATCAAAATTAATAAATATTTGTAAGCTTAAAATAATAAAATGTTTCAAAATCGCAGAAAATAATATATATAATTCAATTAAGTGTATAAAATGTCACCAAAAATCATGAAAATTAACTAGAAGAGTATTACTATTATCACATTATAATAATTCCTTAAAACCCATCATACTCCTTCCATTAGTGTATTAAAAACCAGGACTCCGCCTGAAACAGAGGCAATGGGGTGTTGGCATACAAAAATGATAAATTCTCATCAAAAAATATTTCACACTGCGGGATATCATCAGGCCAAGATCAAGATCAGTGCACTGCACTGGAAGGAGACGCCACAGAAAAAAAGAAAGACAGACAACTTTAACGGCAGCAACACCAAGAAAAGATACCACAAATATTTCGAAATTATTAAAGATCATGCAAAGACCAAGAGAGATTTTTGAAAAACACGCGCCCATTTTGGCTTAATTAGTGAAACAAGCCCAGCAACTGAGACTTGGACACGATCTCGGCGCTCCTTTCCTTTTCCCCTTTCCCCTAAAGAGTCAGATCTCTAAGTCGATTCGATCTTGATCTCTCAAATATCGTTCGGCTAATTAAAATTTATATATTTTTGGGGAGCATAGTTTCTCGTTTGAGAGCGTCATCGCATTTTTTTCCCTCGATCTTTTGTATTACGTGTTTTCCCCGACTGAACCCATAAATCTTATTGATAATATGATTTTATTAACTTTTAAATAGGCAAAACATTTGGCGCCTGTGTTTGACTCACCCGAAAGAAACCAAAAACAGAAACGAAATCCATTTTTAAATGGAATTCATTTAAAACTGAAGTCGTTTTGACAACCAAATTAGAGTACATACTGTGATATTTGTTTTTGCCTTTTCGGTGTATATCTTCGATCTCCTCTCATCTCATTTTTTTTTTGCGCCTGCATATTTATCGGTGTCTGGTATGTGTGTCCGTATTTTTGGTTGAATTAATTAAGTATGCAAATGTTGTTTTTAGGAGCTTTGCGTTTTTTCGGTACTTGCCACGCACCAGCGATCAAACGGAATCTGGGCCTCCGATTAAATATATATTTAAGCATGAATATATACGGAAATTCCTTGTGGCGTTATTTTTATGAGGTGAGCTCATAATTTTCGCTGTCTTGCTTAAAGTCCACACCAATCTGAATTGGCCTTTTGGGTCAAACCCGAAAGTGATTAGCGGTTGTTTTTTTTTTCTCCTTTTTATTAAGTAGCTGTTGCCATCAGATTAGTATTAAATTAAATATGGTATTGAGAAGCGATGGATATAAATGGATTAGAAAAATGTGAAGCAGTATTTTGAATACCAAAATTATATTTTAAAAAAAAAAACAGATTTTATAACACATTAAATCGTGAAAATACAACAACATAATTGGAATATTTGTCTAGAATATTTATAAATTATTTCAATAAACATTGCACTGTCCTAAGAATATTTTTGAAGGTTTTAAATAAAATTTTAAAATAAAATGAAAAACTCCGAAATTTCCTAAGGGACTCTATCGTTAAAGAACTATCATAGAACTCCAAAAAAGATTTTAAACACATTAAATCGTGAAAATACAACAACATAATTGGTATTTTTGGCTAAAATATTTCTAAATTAATTAAATAAATATTGAAGTTACTTAAGAATATTTTTGAAGGTTTTAAATAAAATTTTAAAATAAAATGAAAAACTCCGAAATTTGTTAAGGCACTCTATCGTACTTAAAGAACTATCATAGAACTCCAATAAAAGAGGATTGTTAAAAGCTGTATAAAGTTTCCACGATCGTTGTCATAAGCCGTCGGTCAACTGTCGTATAAAATTCAATTCGGAATCGAAAAAAAAAAACAGTAAACAAACCATTCAGCATATGACACAGACACAAAGTTGCATTCAAAACCCCCGATTGCCGTCATTGTTCGGGTCTCAATCAATTGCCCCCCCGCCCAAAACTGTTGACATGTGTCAATTATAAATGTCTCAACTTCCAAATAAAACCGCATGGGACAAACGCGGGATAAACAGCTAATGACAGGCATGGCCAAAAGGGAGAAGAAACACAGAATTAGCAATAAAACGAGGTTGCCATCGGGCCAAAATAATAAAAACATGTGAAATATGTTCGGGCAGGGATACGATGCGCCAATGCCGATTTTCAGATTTTATGGCCTATTAAAAAGGCAGGAATCATTAAGCGCTCTACGTTTTGTTTTCTTCCTGGCCATGGCCATCGCACCAGCCCCCCCAAAGAAATCCCGGCAGACACGCCAGCGCACACTCCACCGCATCCTAATTGATGTTAGTTCATAATTTTCCTTTGGAAAATGTAGCAATTAATTGCCGCGCCAATAAAACGCGTCGGTGCCCCATTGTGCCAACGACGCACATTGCGCAATGGGGCGATGCATAAAACCCCAAATCCCCAAACCACATACCTCCCCAGGGATCCGTGGGCCAATAAAAGTTTACAAGACAAAAGCCAAGCCAAGTAAACCCAAAAAAAAAAGAAAGAAAGAACAAAAAAGAGTATTAAAATACCCAAACAAAACCATCAAAGGAGAAAACAATTTGGCCAGTCGAAAGAAAACGCGAATGGAATTTGAAACCCTTGGCTAGATTCGCCTTGGATGCTCTTTGAAACGGATCTGCGAATGTGGGAAATTACACGAAACAGTAATTGCAATTTGGCAGTGTTTTCCCTGTTCTTTTTTTTTCTCATTCTTTATGATAGTGGCCATAAAATCTTGGTATTTGGGGGATCCATAGAAATATGTAGGTCCACTCCCATGTGCCACTTAAAATGTTGCAGGTCTTTCGGGATCTAAATGGTGTTGGAGTTCCTGGTTCTTAACTAATGTGAATTTAAGCATTTTTGACACATTTAGTATTATTTTTTTAAGTTACACAGAAAAGGGAAGTATAAAGTCCATATTAGATAGCAATAAACCACATACAAAAAAAAAAGCATGTTTCCGTAAAATCGATATGCGCATGTAAACTTCTGGTTATGCAATACGAATATCGTTTTAACATGAAACGCTTATTTCAAGCATATCAAATTTACGGGGCCGCCTATCAAGTTAAAATTGATATTACATAATGTAAAAGCGATCTACGTTTCATATCGATTTATCGATATTACATAATGTAAAATCGATCTACGTTTCATATCGATTTTTTTTTTGTGCACTAAATGGAACATCCTGAAACTCATCCTGTAAGTGCATTGCACTTATAACACAAGTATTTCCCATGATTTCAAACTGGGAAAAGATATCGTTAGATAAAAAAAAGGAGGTGTGCTAATAGCGCACGTAAATCCAAGGTTTCTGCTATTTTTCCCACTCTTCTGTCTTTTTGTCCATATATAACTATATATAAAATCGACCGCCAACCGATCGACCCACCGCTGCTTCTACTAGATCAGCTTCTTGCGAGGTGATTTATTGAAAATTAAATTTTTCACCAACAGAGGTCGAGCGATGCTTAAAAAAAAAAAATAATAAATAATCGCAAAGGCAACAACCACTAAAATTTGCAGGCGGCAGCAAGTTAATTATGACTGCGGTTAGCCAGGCTGAAAAAAATAGTGGTGACGGGAGGGGTGGGAAAGGGGGCAGGGGAAGGGGGAGGGGCCGGTGGGCCGAGATATGGAGATGGAGAGTTCCACAAACAAGTGCGCCAGGTTATTTTGCTGTTAATTAGTCTTACGTGATGAAACTTCATAGCTGATGGGTGGTGCCCACAAATGGCCATCTGGCCATCTCTTTCTACTTGCCTCTGTCCTCCTCTTTCCTTCCCTATCTCTCACATCAGTCCCTCTCATTCTGCGGTTTGTTTGACCTTAAATAGGAAAATTCATTTCCAAGCCACAATTTAAATTACAGAGAAATTAAAGGATAAAAAGGGGAAAAATAATACAAAAATATTTACAAACAAAATTCAAAATAAATGAAAATAAATAAAATAAAATATGATGTTAATTCTAATGTTACTATTAATTTTCCTACTATTTTATTTATTATTTTTATATTTTTTTACTATTTTAATTGTTAAATTTTATTCAATGACCCAAAAAAAAAACAACATAATTTATAAACATTTTCAAAAATAGTGAACTACTCATTTTCTATGTTGATTTTACATAGTTTATTATTTTATTTTAATGTGCTAATAAATAAGGCAGAATAATTGTATTTTCAATATATTTAAATTTTCAAATAGATAAATGCACTCTCCCTGACCCTAAATATACCCTCTTCTTTTTCCATTCCACAAACATGTGGCTAACAAATTGTGCACAATTTTCACCAATTTACAATTTTATGATGCTCAATTGCAGCAACCCAAATCGAAAGAAATACAACAGCAGACAAAAAAAAACTTCATTAAAGCAAATATTGCGAATAAAATTTATGTTGCCAATTTAAATACATCGAAACAACAACACCACCGGCCGAGTGGAAGAAAAAAATAGGAAAATAATAAAAGAAGGTGTAAAGACTAAAAGGCTGTAACCAAGCCGGCAACAACAACTAATCGAGCTGGTCATCAATTGACCAAAGCCAGGTAATGGTCGGTCACAGCCCAGACTTTTTTCTTTTATTATTATTTTGCAGCCAGTCTCGCGGAGACGGAAGACCCGAGCCATCGACGATCGATCGAAACGACAACGCGCCCATATAGACGAACTGAAAAACTGAAAAGCTGAAAAGCTAAACAGAGGAAGGCCCAGGAGGAGATGAGCTGAACACCAGGGATCGGGAGGAGGACGATCGATCTTGGCAGCCGCCGCTGCGTTAGATGATGCAGCATTCGGTCCAGCAGCCAAAGCAGCAGTCGCAGAGTCACCCGAAGATCCCCCAGCTCAGACCAAGGAAAACGAAAATAAAAGAAGAAAAATAAATAAATAAAAGCAAAGTGGGTGAAGCGAGGCAGGAGCTGAAGGCGGGTGGCCGAAACAAACAGCCACACACACGCATGCTGACAAAAAAATAAACAGTGGAACTTTGCCGAGATAATCCTGTTAAAATCAGGAAAAGCTAGAAAGGAAGGTAACTTCGGCCAGCCGATGTTTATATATCCGATCAGATCATTTCTATTAGATCATTCCTATTAAAGTACAAATATTAAATTACTTATATAGTAGGTAATCAAATTTTTGTAAAATGTTGTAAAAATTAAAAAAAATTGTATATCCCAGATTAAAATCAACCAAGCTATATTTTGTTTTATATTACTTTCCCATTAATAATATGTTATAGTCATCCGATTTTTAAAAAATTTAATTCAAAATTCACAAATGTTAAAAAAATGATATTTCTAAAAGTAGAATGTAATATGTGAAAAAACAATGATGCTATAATTATTTTTTTTCAATCCTTATTTAGTGTTTTTTTTTTTAATTTGTATATATGTTTATGCCAATTGTGCCTACTTTTATTCCTGAACTTCTTTTAAAAATAATATATTATAAAAAGTTAAATATTATGATTTTAGATTTAAATACTTTTCAGCATACTTGAGCCCACTGTATTTTCGATTTGCCTCGCCCGCCGCCATCGACATCATTTGGCACATGTGAACACCGAAAAAGATGTGCCCACCGACCATCGAGCGTCGTGGACCGTCGACCACTCCCGATCCCGCCTTGCTCCGATCTTTTGGCCAGAGCCAGAAGAGCCAAACCGAGTTTGGAATATTCGAATCCGCCTGACCGACCGTCTGTCGAATATCCCCGTATGGGGCGAGTCTGTAGTCGACGGGCAGCCGATTCACCTGTCGCGTCGTTTTGTTTGCCTTACGCAAAGCTGGGGAAATGGATGGGCGGGTTCAGGGGTAAATAGAGGGGTCCCCGGCTTTATGCGAAAATTCCATGCATTTGATCATTTCGGTGGAAGCGTATTAGATATTTGGCATTTCGGCTTTCCACTGACTGACGTACAATGCCAGCAAAAAATGGCAAAAGAAAAACTGAAAGCAGAAAACTGAAAACAGAAAACGGAAAACTCCAGAGGTCAGCGCACACACGTGACCCCGAATGATCGATGGAATTGCCAGCTGAGGAGTCAGCGGAAATTAAATGGATTATAATTATTATGCATGGCACGGAGCAGGCGCTTCACTTGGCCTGGCTCACTTTTATTGTCAACCAATAAAACGGCCAAGAGGCCAAAGTGGTCCCTCGGACCAATACCAATCCGGCGGACAGGCCAACATGTTGGGCCTGAAATTGATTTGGCCCGCAGCCACTATTAACAGCAACAAAGCCTCGGATTCATCTTTGGCCCGAGAGCCAGCGAAATAACCCTAGAGCCGCATTCGATGATCGGCGGCTGCAGGCGCTGTGGATGACATCAGGTGCAGCCACAGTGGGGACTGCATAAGGGGAACCACACTTGGAAAAATTTCAACAGCTGTTTAGTTTAGTTTTAAAAATAGTTTTTTAAATTTTCCTGTAAATAAGGATATTACAAAATATAAATTTTTAGAAAATAATACAGAATTTTTAAAGATTTTTTTTTTTTGAGACAATTATTTTAAAATATCTAATAATATTTATATCATTAAAAAAACTAAAATACATCAGAATAATTTATAGAAAAAGTATAAAAATAAAAAATATTTAAAAAAAATAAAGATAGAAAATTCAATTTTTGTACAACTTGATTATTTTAGTATTTTTTATTATTTTGTTTTAAAAAAAAAATAATTAAAACAAAAAATAAGCCTAAGAAATATTTAAAATATCCCATTTTTAACTTATTATCCTTCATATCTTATTATCCCAAGTATTTAAAGTTATATTTATCTTATAAAGGCTTCTTTTATAAAGTGTTTGAAATTTGTGGTCTAGTTGTTGTAAACTTAACTCTGTTTTTAATTAATCCTAGGAATTTTTATATTGGTAATGCCTTCTTTGACACCCTTGTATATTTTTGTTGGTGCAGGCGAATTCCAGCGGACATTTTTGCTGAGCTTAAAAGACACAGACAACGAGGCATGTAACAACATAAACAACAGAATACTATTTGGCCTTTTGCACCTTTTTGGCATGAACAACTTTTGGTAGTGGGAAGGAAGGCAGGAGGAATCTCCCCGGGATGAGCTGTGTGCGCCGCGAGAGATCTTTATTTCGGGTCGAGGCGGCGGCCGATCGGCCAAGACGACAACGCCCCGAAAGGCACAATTAAAATTTCACGCTTTTTTTTCGGAGGACATCAGAGGGGAGCAGAAGTGACCGTCAGGACCAAAAAAGACACCACCTAGGAGCCAAGCAAACACAAAAAAAGGCACCTTTACCATTTTTGGGCTTACATTTTAGCCGGCGAACGAAAACAGTGCGGCGGCATTTTCGCTTTGAGGGCGAAACTCAGGAGCAATCTTTCAGTGGCGATGCACTCACAGCAAAGACTGTCCTAAAAAGTTGGCAAACGCCAACCTCTTGACCCTCAGAATCACACTTAAATCTGTACCCCAATAAAATATTTCTAAAATGTAAAAAAATCAAGTTTAAAATTTGCTAAAATATGAATGGACTTAAAAATGCTAAATTAAAAGATTTTTATGTTTATTTTAATAATTTAAAAAAGGAGAATAAAATATATTAAAACTAAAATATTTTCTCATATGTACTATTAAAAAATTATAATTTTTATAGAGTGGTTATACAATTTCAAAATTTGTTTACATAAAAAAAAGGAATTTCCGAAATTTATATTATGAAATTAAAGCTTTTTTGACCATATTTAAGTTCAATTGCAATTTTTTTTTATTTGAATGTGGCATTTATTTATTCTGAGTGTTGCAGCAAGTTGGTGCTGTGCTGCAGCCGCCACGCGTGCAATTTGCAGTCGTCGGGGAATTGCAAGCGGCCCCTGAACACAAACACACCGAGTGGTGTGCCGCTCTTCCAGAAAGTGTTAATTAGCAGCGCGCGTGCTAATTACCAATGCCAGTTGTGAGTGCAGCCAATGACAGCAGCAACATCAGGAACAGCAACATGCAGCAGCAGCAGCAGCAGCAACTCCAGTGGCAACAGCAACATCAACTTCAGCTTCGGCAGCAACTCCAGCGGCCATAATAACAATAACAAATGGCAGGCGGGAAAATGTCAACGTCAGCGGCGCCACAACTTGTTCAAAGATGCGTAACTCGGTCGGGACATATTTCCACTCTATGTGAATTAGTACGGAATGAATATATTCATTGCATAAATATTCATGCATACATATATGCATTAAATATTACAACTTTATTTTTTGGCATAATATTCTAATAAAGCATTATTAGGTTTAAAATAAGTAACATAAACCAATAATGAATCAGGTTGATTTAGCACCAAAGCTTTGGCCAAAACATAGCAAAGTTTAAATTATCCTTACCTTTTAAAAATTTTCATTAAAAATTTTTAAACTTTTTTTGTGAAATATACAAAATTGTTTTGATTAAATTAAATGTAAGCCAATTAAATTACATTTTAAATAATACATTTACTTAATACATTTATAATACATTTTTAACTAATTTAAAATGTAATATATTTTTGTTCAGCTATGTTTTTAATATACAAATTTATAAAATCTTGACAATCTTGAAAATCTTATAATAAATACAAGCAAATCTTTACTTATATTTCCCTTCTATTTATTAAAAATTTTGGTCATTTTATTACATTTGTTTTTAAAGCTTCTTTGTTTTTTTGACATATAGACTCCTACCCTAGGAATGTCATTCCTGTAATAGTTTTGAGTTTCGAATTTAATTTTATCAAAATCGGACGCCTATATCATTGACTATATGCGTCCAAAAGACCAGATTGGCTTCCAATTTAATTTTCGATATACGTAAAAGAGTGCTACATAAAATCTTCGTTTAACGGACAGAGTTGCCAGATGAGTTTGGTTTGAATTCGTATGTTGGCGCCAGCTTCCAGTGTTTTTTACAGCACTAAAAGCCGCACAGCTGACTGGCTCACGTCGTTTTAATCGATAGGTCGTAACGAACATATACGTATACGTGTTATCGCGTATACGCACAATAAACAATAAATGTTAAGCATACGAACAGTGGTACAAAAAATAAAAAAATAAAATTTAAAGTGCAAAAATAAAATATTAAATATTGTATTTTCTAAAAATTTATACAGTAAGAAAAATTTCAAAAATGATTTTAGTATTTTTGAAATAAATTGTATTTTTTAAAATTTTTTAAAAACGTAATATTAAAAGCCATTATATATATAATTTGGAATTATTCGATAATAACCCAGAAATATCACACAAAATAATAATAATCATAGAAACTAACTAAATTTTAAATGAAATAAATAAAATTAAGTTTAGGAGAAATACACACAGAATAATTACCAAAAATCAGATCGTTTGAATAAAGTAATCGATGCTTTGCCATTTGTAATTACGCATTTAACCAGATTTATTTACTAAACGTACACAACAGAAAGCACAAACAAGATCACAAGAGCGGCTAAGAGAAAATCAAATGAAATGCGGGAAAAGAGACCGAGTCGAGTGGAAAAAGAGAGTGGCGGGCGAGAAACAAATAAGCTTGATTTGGCAAACACCTCTTTAGTTTGCTGAGAACCTCCATTGAAATCGGTTGTGTGCTGTGCGCCAGTGAAAAAATCCCCAAAATAATAATATTATCACCTTAAAAGCGGCGGCCCAAACAAAACAAAAATACGGAGCATTGCCAAAAAGAAAAACAACAGAAACCGAATGGACAGACAGACGGACGGACTGTCAATTGAAAACAAATAGTACAATGAAGTTTTATTTTTGGATCAGTTGGACTCTCGGCAAGTAAAGGTAAAGCCAAATCGAGTCCAAAATATATTCGTAATCTGCGTAGGCCAAGCGACCTAATTTCGGCGCTAAGTATTTCCCCTGGCTTTATGCCTCTTTTTTTCTTGTTTTTTCGCTATCTTGTTATTATTTTTTTTCTTCTTTTTCACTGGCCAATGTGAGCAATTTGTGCTGCAAGTGCGAAAGATGGAATTTCATTCGCTGCTTCCTTTTATGGCAAGAATTGATAAACTGACAAGTCTGAGGGATCTGCGCATGAGCTTTAGCTCTGTGATATAACGTATATGGCGAATCGGTCAAATGCACTTGCATAAATGCACGTGTCGGCGGATTTTTTCCGCTTTTTGCCTTTTTTTATATTTTTTGCTTTTTGCCAAATAATGGAAAAATCTGATTTCCTTTGCGGTCGACGTCGCGACGCGTCGTTTACCTAACAGCTTTCCATTCTGACGCCCACGGGCAAATTTAATTACTACATATATGTCTGCATTTAGACGCCCAGACGGACACTTCATTTGCTTGCACTTAAATACAGATGTGGTCGGAAAATTAATGTGAGGTGCTTTAATTATTTTTTATTATATATGAAAATCATCTTGGAGCAAAAACTGATTAACATATAAATTATTGGGCTAGTCACAAAAACCACACGAATTATTCAAAAATAAAGATTAATTATTGCCTTTCATAAATAATAATATTAAATATATTATTATTGTAAAAAATGAATACGGAAATCATATAATAGCATACAAACGCTGAATCGAATATGGGAAAAAATCCATTATTACCAATTCAGCATTAGTTTTTTGACCCAAACTGTGTGCATCGGCTGGCTTTCCATGTGCCCTCTCCTTGTGTGTGGTATCAAAACTGAAGAGTTATCAGGCAATCAGTTTTGGCATATGTTATAACACACTTATCGTGCGAATCGAAGAAAAAACAACGCAGGTAGCGTGTTTGAGCGGTAATCAGAGTGTACTTGGCAACTTGGTTACAACTTCGATTGGAAACCAGAAAATCTCAGATACGAATCTTATTGGTAGACAAATAAACCAGATGCGAATTGGAACTGCGTCGTTATAATTTTTGTCAAAAAAAAAATAGATAGATAGTTAAAAATGAGATAAGATAAAAGTGCATCTCAGGGCCAAAAGCAATAAATTTAGGCGAGCAATTACTTAAAGTGGAAATAAAAGACTTGTAAACATTTGTTGGCCAAGAAAATAATGGAATAGGTATAAGAAAATTGTATAGTAGACTTAAAGTCAATAAAATTAAAGATAAATAAGTTAAATATATGATTTTTTTAATAAGATTTTTTAATTTATAGTATCTATTTACTTAGTTGAAAGTTGAACAGCCAGATTCGTCATATGTTCAAATAAGATTAGATAAGAGATGCGTTTCCAGGCGGTATTTAAAGGTGTGGCTGGTCTTGCTCATATGCAGTTTTCTTTCAACCATTGTTTGGTCAAGGTATTCAAATAAATGGGATCTTTCAAGCAGTTGTGAAATGAAGATTTTTGCGATTTTGCAGTCGCACTTGATTTTTCAACAATTTAATTATAATTATTTATTATTAAAAAGATATTAAAGAAAAGTTTTATAAAATTAGTATATTTAAACAGTAAATAAATTATATAAATACATTCTAAATAATTTCTAATTTATGTTTTCTTGCCTTTCCAGAGATTCAGTGCAGCGCAACTAAACTTTAAAAAAGAAACCCGTTTCTCAACAATTTCACCATAAATTAAATATATATATTAGCCGTATATATATATATATTTCTTCATTTTTTGGACTTTGATCGAAGTACTCACGCGACATGGCCAAGTTAATCATATTTTGCTGTTTTTTATGGACTCTCGAATCATTGGGTGAGTAAATAGTGCCAAAATTAGTTCATTAATGAAGTGAATCACTGCCCTGTGGGATAATTCAGATGTTTCGATCTTTCGATTTGTGTTTACTTTGACCCTATTGAGATACTTTCCATTAAGGAAAGCCAGAAGTCGAGAGCCTACGTCACGGCAGCGGCATCATATGGCTATATATATATATCACTCGGTTATTCGGATCTCTCTCATGACGTGTCGAAAACTATCTATAGCCTCGATTCTGGCCATATGCCATGCGGATCTTCCCTTCTTCTTCATTCCTTGCATACCGTCTTTTTGTTTGGCTTATTTTTTTTGTTTTATTTCGTTTCCCACCCAAAAAAAAAACACATGTTGCCGCTCATATTTTGTGGTCTCTGCTTTTGTTCTTTTTTTTTTGTTTTGTTTTCCTTCTGAATCTGAATTTCATTGATAATTCAAATAGCCGCGTATCATCTGAGTATTCGGTTGTATTTTTGTTTTATATTTATTTCGCGGTTTTTTGGGCATTTCTGAAAATATTGTTTATTTTTATTCCATTCGGTTTTGTTTGGCTTTCGCGGGCGTATGTTTTTTTATGAACCAAAATGACCTTGATAGTGGATAGCGAAGGGCATGGGCAAGCTTTTGTTTAAACTATATTACCTGAAGTGCGTCACAAAAAATGTTGTGGGGGAAATCCGAAATGGGAAAGTTTTTCAAGTCGAGAAACAAAGATGCTGCTATGAGTCACAGACTTTATTTTGGAGATCCTAAAAAGGGAACATCTAGGTCATATTTAAAAGAAAGTTTCCTTATTTAGAGAATTTCTATTCCAAAAACATTTCTTCAACAACACAATAGACTTTTAAAGAATTAATTTGTACAAGTGCACATTGATTAGTCTAAACTATATAAATATCAATAATAAAAGTGGACATGGTAAGATTAGTTTTTCGCAAATTGAAATCTGCAAATACGCAGAAATGATAACACTATCGCACAAACACGAGAACATAATTTGAAGTAATGTCGCACTTTTTTCCACTATTCACTATTGACTTTGTGAATAATACTGTACTCGAAGTAGCTCGGGTGCATTTCCCACTTATTCACCCGATATAAAGAATTCCCTAGCTTCGCAACTCACTATAGATATGAAAGGGGGATGGGAGGGGAAAACATGTGTTAATCTATTGAAACCTAATGAACTTAACCTTGAGTCTGGAGTGGAGTCTTGATTTTTTTGTTAGAAAGCCCAGGAGTGGCAACGCACACTTTTATTTGGAATTCCATCTTAATCTTTAGCGTTCTTATCAAATTGGTGCGAATGGGTGACAAACGACAGATAGTCTGTTGTAGAGCGTGTTTGTTACGTATGTATGTATCTACATATATAGTTTATAAACACACGGACATATAGAGTCCAGCTGGCATTTGTTGTTGCCGTGTTTGCCCAACAAATTCCATCCAGATGAATACGATAAGTGAACTTAGAACAGCCAGAACAAAGGCGTATTGCCACTAGGTTTTAGCCGTTTTCCACGGGCCGATAAAGAAAAATAACTCTCTTACGCTGGCCAGCCCTAGAAATAATTTATTTTCCATTACCTGATGAAATTGTAATCCACTTTTCGTGTGAGGAATTTACCTTGAATTTACCTTTGGAGAAAGTCATAAAGGAAAATGATTACACATCTTTGTGTAAAAATCGGGAAACCCCTACAAATTTAAATATGAAATATTTCCCATATCATATCATAATAAATCATATTTTCAAGGTACAAACCAGAACCAAAACCAATCTCCAGAAATGTCTTTCTTTCCTTAAAACTTTTTTTAAGTATTCTTGAAATTTTTTAATAATTTACTTCTTACTTACGCTCAGCTCTTCAGTAAAATAGATGTACAATTTTAAGAATTTATAAAAAAAATTTATTTTTTTTAACGCCATAAGTTCACCGAAAAATATTAGTAAAAATCCTGATTGCTTAAGAAATTTGGTATAACTTATTATTTTCTTCTAAGTGCATTTGCTTTCCGGCTAACCTCTCAGAATTGTGCTTGCTGACTAACCCACTAAGTGAGCTATTTAGAGCCATATGCCCCCAAAACCAGTTACTAGGGGTGGCTAGAATATTTTGGCCTAGAATTCCCCCGTCTTCGGGTTATGTCACCGTACTCCCACCATTCCAGACTTTGTTGTGGCAAATGCAAATGCGAATGGTTATGGAAATGGAAGTGGAAGTGGAAATGGTTGGCCGGAAACACTTTCCTTTTTATTTTATGGCTGGCCTTGACAAAGGTTTTCCTTCTGCCTAAGTCAATATACATTTGGCTAGAGTTTCCTTGCCATGGCAAAAATATTGATGACGAACTCAGACGTCAATAAATGATAAATAGACTTTGCTCACTTGACTTTTCGCGGTGCGCGAAGGAATTTATCAGGGGCAATTCTGAAAAGAAAGAAAGAGGAATGCGAAAAAGATTCTGCGACCATGACATTGCAGACTGTTCGAGAGAAAGGCGTGTGTTTTGGTTTTTTTTTTTGGGGCCTCTTGATAAACGCTGTTCTATTTATGCTCTGCTAAATATCTTTTGTGGGCAAACTCACGTCATTTCTTAATTTGATTGGCCGACACTCGAAAAGGGGCCTGAGCTTTCTTAATCTGTTATTTTTCTGCACTCGCATTATCAACAAATTAGTCTGCTTATAATATATAAAAGAGTTGGTGTCCAGACTGTAAGATACTGTTTAATCCTGGGTCATATTAAGCTTATATTCTAGAAAACAATAACCTAATGAAATTCTTTAGAAATTTTTAAAAATATTTTCTTCTTTTTAAATAAATCTAATATTTATTATCTTGCTATACTAATTTTTTAACTACTTAATTCTTCTAGTTTTCGATAAAACAAATTTATATGACGTCTGCCAGTTTATAATAATTATAAGTGATTAACGACATTCCAAAGTCTAAAAACCAGTTCACCCAATAATTAATTTTGTTCGTTTAATCGGATTTCTGCTATAAACCAAAGCTTTTAAATTATGTTTATGGTATTTATGTTTAATTAACAATGAAGTGCAGACATCTGTTAATCCCCTACTATTTTTTATAAACTTATTTATTTATTTTAATCTGATTTCTCATAAATTATAGATACTGCCTTTTGTATTTATGTTTAATTAACAGTGAGGTGCAGAAATCTGTCAACCGATTTAATGCCAAATTCCTCAGCCATGAATCATGAAAAGTGGAGCGCAACTAAATTTGAAAGTCATGGCAGTGAAATTTTTTCGGTGTTCAGGGTTCGATGATATAAATAGATATTCATAAGAAATCCAGCAGGCATTTCCACCTTAAACCGAATGCTCCAGATAGGCGTCTAATCTGAATGTGTACCGGGTTATAAATCCCATGCCAAAGCTATTAGTCACCGCCCGACGACTTAGTCATGGAAACGCATAAATGTATTGAAGTATTTGCCCCTGTACTTTATTGAAATATTTCTCTTCACGATCGTCTCATCACCTCGGCATCCACACTGGCCCGGATCAGGGTTATATTCCTGCTCAGCTGAAAGACCAATTTCGTGTTGAACTTCATGTCCGGCATGTAGGCCGGAAAGTGATCCGGATTGAGGGCGAAACGTGTGGATGTATAGTTGACATTCTGCGGATAAAGATACCAGAACTTGTTAAGCGAATGAAAATGATATAGGGGCTCCATTCAAACTTTCGTTCCGTTTGCAAACGGCTCTGCTTTTTCGGTTAATGCGCAATTGATGTGTTTATTCGTATTCATGCTTATTTATTTCATTTGTTTATTTTTCGTTTTTTAATGATAGCGGTGTATTTTTGAACAATCGTATAGATAGCTATGTTTATTTGCGAGAACATTTGACTAATTTGTTGCTCTATTTACGCTCAGCTCGTAAAGATAAAGATTATGGGAAAACTTTCATAGGATTTTGACTTTGAGTAGGTCAGAAATTTTTTATGTTTAATCAGGTGTTTGCAGTTTATGTGTTTGAATTATATTTTCTGTTGGTAAAAGCAGGAAACAAAAATCCCAAATGTCATAAAACATGAATAAAAAATATTAGAGATATTTATTATAATTATTCTTCAAAGGTAACCTTTTTTTAAATTTGATAGCAAATCAATTTTAATTATATGTACAATAAAATAGAAGGTGGGTTCTATATAAAATCCCCAAATGTACTTTATTTAACAGTTTGACTCACAAAGTAAAAATATTTATATATGTACAAAGATTTTTTAATCGTTAAAAACCTTGCTTCCTTGCTTTTAGTTGTGGTTTAGCGTGAAGCCCTAAAAGGTTAAATTCAATACTAGGCTTTGTGGTAAACGTATTATTTAATAGGGTCAGCAAAACGAGTTTTTACTCAATCAAAATAAAAATCATGCGCAAAAATAGTTTGAAATGCATCGCCAAAAAATCGGTTTCTGTGTAATCTATCGTTAATTTGCATATTGCAATGCAGCGTGATTTGAATTGCGAATATTGATGGGGGGGGTTTCGCGAAATAACTTACCGCCAACAGGGGACAGGCATCTGGATAGTTTCCCGATTGCAGTAGCTTCTTGAGCACCGCATTCAGAATGCGATTCTTGCTGCGAAAACCGATCAGGTGACAGCCGTCCACTCGAATTTTGAGGAGCTGCTGAAAAAAGCGATCCCTTCGATTGCCCATCTGTCCCGCACTCAGTTCCACCCACATCTTGGCGACAGGTCGTCGCAGCAGGAGCAAGGTGTTTAGGAAATTTCCCTGCTTCTTGGGCATCTCCACGATATCGCACTTAAAGACCTCCGCTGTCGTGGGATCATTGACCGAACAGTTGATGTCCCGCCAACGTATCTCGAAATCGCGCTACAAGTGGGTGAGCCCATTAAATAAATGCGCATCATATGCTGAATTTATAAACCTAGGGTCTTAGTCACGATGGCTACTTTTGGCGAGGGAAAACTGAAGAAACTGCATCTCATTTTGCTTTGTTGGGAAATTTTGGATTTTAAGTGGTTCGGTTCTTTGAATTCTGTATTTCTAAGAAATGGTTTATTTTTTGTTATATTAATGTTAAAAAATCTAGATATGTGCAGAGATTTTACTTTATTTCTGAATACTTTCTAGATGCAATTTTTAATTTTTTAAATATAATTAAAATGTTAATTTTAATATTTATTAATTTTTGATTTTAAGTGGTTCGGTTCTTGAATTCTGTATTTCTAAGAAATGGTTTATTTTTTATTATTATAATGTTAAACAATCTAGATATGTGAAGAGATTTTACTTTCTTTCGGAATACCTTCTAGATGTCATTTTTAATTTTTTAAATATATTTAAAATATTAATTTTAATATATATTAATTTTTGATTTTAAGTGGTTCGGTTCTTTGAATTCTGTATTTCTAAGAAATGGTTTATTATTTGGTATATTAATGTTAAAAAATCTAGATATCTGAAGAGATTTTACTTTCTTTCGGAATACTTTCTAACTAAATAAAATTTTTAATTTTTTAAATATATTTTAGATTTAATTTTAATATTTATTAATTACACAATTTATTAGAATTTTTTTGGGGTCTTTGGAGATGGTTAAAATTCCTTATAAATCACATCTGTTACGTACGGTTGCCAACGATGGCTGCCATAGAGCGGGCAATACCAGGCAGCATAATAATCCCAGCAGAAAGGCGTCCGTCATCGTACTAACGAGAATGACCATCGAAAGACAACACATTGCGGGCCCAGTGCAGTAATTATTAAAAAATAATTATTATTATTTTGTATACAAAACATATAAATTGAATATCGCCGCACATCTGTTTGACTGCTCTCGTTTCTCCTTTTTTTTTGGGTTGGCAAGGGGATCGGAAATGAGGGGTGTTTGTCATTAATCAGACATTTTACGCTGTGCCGTATAATTTAATTGTAATTGTGCAATTTGTACAATATAATGCGAAATAATCACCGGGGAGGGATGTCCTCCCCCCATCAAAATTCATGGCAGGTCCACATTTTTGTTTTCATTTTTGCATATGAAATAATTTATCAAGTCGTGTCGCGGTTATATTGCCTTGTTTGTTTAGCTTGATATCGAAATGTGAATTTGATTATTTTAGAAAATTTATTGAATTGCTAATAATAATTTTTGGCATTTCGCTAATTTTAAACTAATTGCTCATAAATTGGTATTGTATAATATTTATATTTTATTTGCATATTTTAGATCAAGTTAGATTCATTTTTTTATTGAACTACTTTGAAATTTTTGTGTAAATGCCTTAAATAAATATTTAAGTTTATTTTTCCAATCACACTATTATAATTTAATTTTAGCCTCAAAGTTCGAAACGAACTTATTAATAACCCATAACTTATCTAAAAGAATTGGCGACTGAATTGAGTTGCGACACGCATTAGTTAATTTTCCCATATGGCTGACTTCGGTTTGCACTTATAATTAATGATGTGCGGTATATATTTGTATGGTAGCCCCCACTGCTATAATTGATCTATAATTATGATAAGGTTTAATACTCCTGTCGCCGCTGGCTTAAACGGGGCCAAAAGGTAAAAAATAGAAAGCGTCGAGCGTACGAAAATGTTTTGTTTACGCAATTCTAACGAATTAGTTGGCCACTTTATAAACTTTGGGGGTCTGGGGTTACTCAGAGTTACGCAGAGTTACTCGGGGGGTATATCAAAAGGTGGAAATATTAGGAGAAGGCAAAAAGGAAGGAACGTTAATGTGAACCGTGAAGTGAACTTAACTGAACGATCGTACAACTCTCTTAATTGGTAGCTATGCGGAAAGCAACCAAATCTGGAGTGACGAACGATTATTTGCTCTACATGCTGGCGATTAAATTAAATCGCATAAATTACGCTTACTTAGGACGTGTGAGAGACGTTGGCAAAAAAGATTGATTGCTTTTTTGTTCTGTTAGAATGGAATAAGTTCACGAAAAATATAGTAGTACTGATTACCGCAGGTCTGATGTCACATTTTTTCGGCTTCCTATGGATTATATTGCCGTTTAATTCGGGTGTGATTAAATCACATATGTCATAGTTTATTTTAATTTTGAAAGCTTTTTGTTTACGATCACAATACTCAATGGGAATGCTCAAAATACAGTTCGGCTAATAAAATAATTAACACGTATAAGCTGAATTTAAATGGAAATATTTTTTCTAATTAATCATACACGGTTGGGTGGTTTTGAATATGATAGGTATAGTTTCTGTTATGAATTATATTTAATTGAGTGATGCTTATGTTTTATTTATATTTAAAAATCTTGTAATCAGTTTTAAAGACTTGAAAACCATTATTTAAATTGTATTAAATATTTTCCTAGAAACAGGGAAAGGTTACCCTCTGAATGTCCATTTATCCTAGATGAAATCACCACTTTCACGTGACTCATTCCCAGTTCATCATGGTGATTCATGGCTAGTAAATCACAGTTTAACGAATTGCTGTCTTCCTGGTTTTCGGGTTACTAAAGTCACCGTTTTATGACTGCCATAATGACCAAAAGTCCGCTTAAAATGTCATAAAATGTACGAATATATGATAATTCCCGACAGAAAATTAGATTCGCCATCAGCAAATTATCAAAGAGACACTTTTTCAATGTTCACGGTGATTGACGTGAATGGTTAAAATGGAAAAAGCGTCAAAATGGCCAAAAATAAATAGTTTCTCGTTTTGCTTTCGACTTCAAGCGAACTTGAACGGTCTCTAATTACTCCATCAACTATTCGGTTGGTCTTGGTCGCCTGTAACGGCTAACACATCTTGAGGCCCCACGTAGCCCCCCCTGAAAACGACGAACTTTTAGATAGTAGTTAAAAGTAAATGTCGACCTCCTCCCCTTGATTTTTTTAGTTTTTAGTATTTTCTTGTGTAATGTTCGTTTTGTTTGGTTTAAGTAACTTTGCATGTCAACAGCAAGCGTGTCAGGAAAAACAAAAACAAGAAAAATTTGAAACAAAAATAAGCGACTGCTAATTGTACTGGAATTTATTTCGCCGTATCTGTATCTGGTTTTTGTGAGCTGCTGCTGCTCCTCAGCTTTTCTGCTCCTCGCTGCCTGAATTGCATTTTTGCATGCCGGCCTTCGGCTGTAGATCAATCAAAAAGAAATATGGATCGCCTCGTTCGCAGCTTCAAAGTATCCGTATCTCCCCACATCAGTGTATCTCGATGTATCTCAGTATCTGTGGCCAGACCGGTGACGTAAGTGGCCAGTAGCACTTCAGCTACTTCTGCTGGTGCTCCCCTATACAATCATCATCATAATGATCATCGTCGTCGCCAGAGATCTCCGCTAATGAGCCCCGACCCATTTATGAGGCGGATATGTGCTTAGGTAATTTGCATCGAATTATTGTAACCTTTGGAACCTGGAAACCCCACCACATCGTCTCATGTCTCTTTTTTTTTATTCCCGTTTTCTTTTTTTATATTTTGCTGACCCAAAGGCGATAAAAAAAAATTACCACTATCCATTCGGGTCAATAAACCCGCAGTGCAAAGCAACTGAAAACTGTATTAAATAAATGAATAACCGGAGTGAAGAAAGCAATATACCTTGCACATGGGCAACTTATTGTCTAGCTAAGCATTTTAATATATATTTATTTGGAAAAACCAATTTCACCAGAAACTAGATTCAGAATGGTACCAGGAAAATCTAAGAAATGGTTTTTTGACTTATCGAGAAATTTTACGAAATATTATAGCAGTTTATAGCCACATACATCACATCTAAAAATTGTCATGTCCGTCGACATTTCAGGTCGCTTATAAATAGAAGACAAACAAACAAGTTGGAATTCCAAGGTATTCCAAAAATTTCTATTGATCCCAACACGCACTGTTCCCTGACATTTTCAGCGCCCTTCTATGCGCTTCTCAATCAAACGAGTACGGTCACGCACACAAAGCTACACACACATGAATAATTGCCCCCGTCTGCTTGCTGTCATATAGATCGCTCCGACCTGATAGCCAAAGAATAAAGCCACAACAACGAAAGCAACAACTTATATCTATTTTAAATTACGTTCAATTAAATGCGCTTCACCTACAAAGTCTGCGACAGTGACGTCAATATCGAAAATAATTGATAACCTTCGATCACGATCGGGAAGAGTTTGTAACAAGTTTTGATGCGACGCATTTTTGTAACAAAACTTTACCACACCAAATTAATAATACCCGCAATTGGGGCAATATTGATTCAATGAAACGATCGTTATCGATCCATATCGATCCAATAACGGAGGGCTTCAAAACTTTTTCTTTCGGTTTTTGTTTGGCAGTGCACTTGTATATCTTTTTCGGTCTTCGCATTGCTATTGTACTTTGCCATTCCCATTTTTATCGCTCTGGCGCCTTCTTCCCCCTTTTATACATAATTCAATGATAAAATGTCAAAAATCAATAACAATAAATAAATGATAAACGAGAGTGTCACTCCCGTACTTTGTATTCCACCAAAAATAAATATCATTCCGTTTGTTTTGATTGGGTTTCTGCTTTCTTGAACAAATTTCCTAAGAGTGTGCCTAATCAAATTGCCATTTTTATAAATTTACCTCCAGATTTATTGAATAATTCATGGCTACATGGTTAGCGGGGTGGAATGTGATTTTCAAGATCGATCGATATGTTAATATTGAACTTGAAGGGCATTCAAATCAGGTCGGAATTTTTTGGGGTATCGAATATCTGTTCTTGGCAGAACATTGTTGCTTTTGATACTGGTTAGTCATTTATCAGATTTTTAATTTTAATATAACACCTGGATTTTGATGGAAAAATTGGTTTGTAAGAACAGATTCCCAAAATTCATTAAAGGAACAAATTAACATAAATCTAATTTTAGTTTTTTTCAAATTAACAAAAAATTCTTATATATTTCCTGTTTATTCCAGCTCTGCCAATTTTGGATACAGATAGCCTGGATGTGATGTGTCCGCCATGTCCGACTGATATGCCTGTTTGCAACAATGTTCTCGTCGAGGTGGCAAAGGAAACTGGGTTTCCCGATTGCAGTTGTCCTCGCTACGAATGCCACGACAAGGAGCCCGTCTGCAAGAGTTCCATGAGATTCTATAGGAACAAGTGCACTGTATGTGATCCCTGCCAACCGCTTGCAGTTCGATGCAAGGAAAACTGTTCGGTGGAAGAGGAAACACCCAATTGTTTAACCGATAACAATGAGTACAAGGAAATCGGTGCAGTATGGAGGGAAGATAATGGTTGCACAACCGCCACTTGCCTAGGAGGATATGTCTCCCGTACATCAGTTCAATGCAACCACAATTATCCGTGCACTAAGCCCATTCGAATCGAAGGGCTATGTTGTCCAGTTTGCCCGGAAGAACTCGATGCGAGTGGTTCCTATTATGAGCCCTTCGATGGCACAACCAAGGGTCCCGAACTTATTGAAGGTGAAGATAGTGCAGAGGAGATTACTATCAAGTATATAAACTCCACTACTGAAATTCCGGCTGTAACCGAAACATCCACCAGTTCATCAGTTATTACCTCCAACATACCAACTGAAAGTTCTGCAAGCGAATCTGCAAATTCAACCTATAACCCTACTACACCATCTGAAATCTACACACCCACTCCGATTACAAGTGAATCCTCAAGTGCGGCTAATACAAATACAGACTTCAGTTCGGAATCTGTTGGAGATATTGCCTCTTCCGAATCGCCGGATCTCAGGACCGTCGTTCCAGAAGAAGACGAAACCTCTAGCTCTGATTATCCAATTGAGACTACCACAAATCCAACAACAGCCAACAATCTGGAAACTTCCACACATTCAACAAGCACACCGATTGAAACTTCCACAGCTGATGATATTACAAAAACTGAGAGAACCACGGACGAAAAAGATCATATATCCTCAGAGAGCGGTAAAATTAATTCGTTGGTGACCGATGATCCCTTCATCGATCAGCCGGAAGCTGTGGCCCCCGAATCCACCAGTCAGGTGAAGGATTTCAACGACACGAATGGCGTTCATTATGCCAATGTGCCGCAGGAGCAAATCAAAAATGGTCTCACCTGGGGTTATATAACGGCTTTCATTAGTATACTGGTGGTTTTCGTAGTGTTCGTTGCGATCGTAACTATCTTTATGTATAGGAGATGTTTCAAGACAAATAAAAAATATCTTGCGATCTCCACAGCTACAGTATCTCAACAGCCCCGTGAGACTGTTGCACTTTAGTATCCGAAAGTTCGAAAGTGAAATGATAATGAAACAAGGGAAAACGAAGCATAAGTTGTGATTCCTGCACAGAGAAATCCATCGTTCCAGGTTGCCATCTCAGTTTATCATTTCATTTAAAAGAAAAAAATAGTATAAAAAAAAAGATATATTCTTGACATGCCACAAGTGGAAATAATATTCTTAAATGAAAAGATATTTTTCTCTGTGTGATTTACATCCTCCCGCAGACTGATTTTTGATCTTGAAAATCTTTCGTCTAGTTTTGATTTGACTAGAGGAAAATATACCAAAATAGTGGAAGAAGTCTGCATGTTAATACTGTTTAGGAAAAGAAACTAACTTCATCGTCAGTCAAGAGAGCATTTCAAATTGATTTCGCAGAATTCAAGGACAATCCGCAGACATTGAAAGCTGGAAGCAGCCTAGCCGATCGATCAATGGTGACCCTTGCTGGCAAATTAGCGATACTTTATGCATTAGCACACATCTTGATCTTAAGACTATGCTCAAATCAATAAGTGAAGCGATTAAGTTAAGCAGTAAGACAACCTAGGTTAATGTGATAGTTTTAAATAGCAAAAGCGAGAAAATCAGTTAAGGAATACTGAAGTAATTGTAATTGGAAAGTATTAGTTTGATTGCAAATTATAATTACCGTACAACCAGAATTGTAGCATTAAAGTGATTATATATCAAACGCCCCGCGCACTCATTCAATACTAAATTATTATACGTACATATACCTAGATAGTTCCCCCAAAACGCATCGACTACATTCATTCCTTTATGACCATGAAATCATGAAAAATAAAGAAAAAGAAACCAAAGCTAAACGAAAACAAAAAAGTGATTGTAATTACTTGGCAATGGGATTTTTGGGACTGTCATCTAAAATATGCAACGTTTTACAATTGTTTTAATCACTAGTATAAAAATTTTGTGTAAAAAACCTTAAAAACTTTAGCTCATAAACATTAAAAGCTCGAAACTAGGTCATTTTCCATCTATTCACAATATAATATACATTTAATGTAAAATTGGCAAAAATTTTAGGATTTTATTTGGTTTTATTTAGGCAACCGTAAGCGATTTGACTTTCTCAACTAGATTAGTGAACACCTCTGCCGTCGTGGAATCCGGTAGCTCGTCCAATACAGATGCAGTGCTGCCCGCCAGAACACCAACACGTGGATCAATGGGTAGCGTTCCGAGATGTGGGACTTCGGTGTAAGCGGCCAGTGCAGCGCCTCCGTTTGAAGAGAAAATATTGGTACATGAGGTGCAATGGGGGCACACGAACCTGGGGAAATCAAATAAAAGATAATTTAGTCAAACATCAGGTAAATTATCACCTGGTTAAAGTCCACAGGTGTCACCCCGTCATAAACTTGACACGCAGCCGTCCAATTAATATCTCTATTTACATTTTCAATAAGTCAGTATCCAGTTCAGGCCAACTTTTCACCACGAATCATTTATAAGAAGTTTTTGGGATAAATATATCCACCCGAATTTAGACTTCCTGACAGCTTAGCTATGATGATTCACTTACCCACTCATATTCTCGACAATGCCCATGATTTTGATGCCGGTTTTCTTGCAGAAAGTTATCTCCTTGCGCACGTCATCCAAGGCCACCTCCTGCGGAGTGGTTACAATTATGGCTCCATGACAATTAACCTCCTTCAGGCACTCCATCACGGTAATGTGCTCATCCGAAGTGCCGGGCGGAGTGTCGACGATTAGGTAGTCCAACTCATCCCACCTGACATCGTTGAGGAACTGACGGATCATCATGGTCTTCTTGGGTCCGCGCCAAATGACCGGGTCTTCGCGGTTCTTCAGCAGGAATCCAATGGACATAACGGCCAGGGTCTGGGATTCATCCGTATAGACAGGAACCCAGCCCTCGCTGCACTGGAATATATCCCGTCCTTCCAATCCCAATAGATAAGGCACACTGGGTCCACACAGATCTATATCGAGCAGGCCAACCTGTTCAATTTAATAAATCTGTTTACAAAATTCCATGTCATGTTTTTGTGGTGAAATTGTTTTGCTTACTTTGAATCCACTTTTTCGCAGTGCCAGCGACAATTGGGTGCTCACTGTGGATTTCCCAACTCCGCCTTTTCCGGAGAGCACTACGATAATATTTTTAACCTTGTCCAGCATTTTTAAGGCAATTTAACAGAAGAAAAATAAGAAAATAGCACAATATTGTGCATTGCTTTTTGACCAGCAGGTGCTATCAGCTGTTTCAGGGATGCTACAATTACGTTTGGGGTGTTCCCCTTTTTTAATAATTCTTTAATATATCAAAGAAATAAAACAAGATTTCTTTGGAAATGTTGGTACTTATTTTGTATAAAGTTATTAACTTTATAGTTTTATTTTTATTTAAATGTTTGGTAAAATTTGGGATAGAATAATTAATTAGTCTTTTCGAAGACAAATATATATTAAAATGGAATAAGGTAATCCCAAATTGAATTTATTTTTTTAATATTTTAAAATAAACAAAAAAAAATTAAAATAGAACACCCTCAATATTTAGCCCCTCTTATCAGTTCTGAATCTAATCCATCGATATTTTCGATGCTATGTTCGAAAAAGAAAACATTTTTAAAAATTTTTATTATTTGTTATTTTATGTGAATATACAAATAATTAAAAATTTAAAATTCTTACTACGCGATGGAAAAAACAATCGAGGGGACCCGCATAACCATCGATATTTTTATCGATGGCTCTACAGCTCTAGCCGGCAAGTGTCGATTTTTTTTTGGTCCGGTCCAAGTCGTCGCGCGCAGTATGTTAATTGACAACAACGGACGGTAGCTGGCGAGTGATAAAATAAACGTGCCCCGATCGAAGGCGAATCGAGGATCCAGGACCCGCAGCCACGCAATAGTCACTGTCGACTCCCGAACCGGGCGCTCCAGCAACCGCAGCGAGGAACCCAAAAAGTGGGGGGCTTGGAATCGAATCGAATCGAATGTTGCGCAACCTTCTGTCCCCGCATGTACTTAGCCACCGAACCGATTCCGAATCCGAACCACCAACCACCTAACAACAACCACATCACGCCATCCGCTTACATCTGATAATCGAATTTAGTTAGGCCGAGGCGATGAAGAAGCGCTCCAATTCACGTGGCACCCCCCCGACCTCGTCGTCGGGCGATGTGCTCTTGTCCTCCGCCGGCGATGCCGACGGGGATCATCCCGCCTACAAATCGGGGGCGGCCAGTGCCCCGGCCACGCCCACCAAGCGGCGGGACGGCAGCGATGGCAGCGGCAGCAGTGCGGGCGCCAGGAGGAAGCGAAAGGAGGAGATCGCCCAGACATTTGTGATCGTCAACGAACGTCCTGTGGACGATATATCCCTCGACTTCTTCTACAAACCACATACCATCACCCTGCTGGCGGTTTCCGTGCTCGCCGTCATGTACTTTGCATTCGTCAGGTGAGAAGATGGTCTGGAACTCATGTTTCTGTGAGGAATGGCCTCAAGGAATCAATACGCCCTCAGAAACCCCCATTCTTATCAATTACTTATATTTTGCTTTGAACAAAATTTATTATAAATCGTAGAAGTTCGTGGTTTGCCTTCCTCTTAAAATGCCTATTCCATATGAAAGAACCTTTTTATTATTAACTGACTTATGATAATCTTAGTACTTTGCCTTTGTCAGGTGAGCGAGAGTGGAAAATCGTTAAGATTTGTTGGTTAACCCTATGTTGGTTCATGTGGGTATCTATCTTTGCTATTTTCATTTTAAGAAATCTAATTTTCAAAACTGTAAGTCTTAACTATTTATACGTTTTTATACGTTTGTAATACAACTTTTTTAAGTATAATTTGGTTTCGATCTTTTATCTATAGATATGTCATTCAACTCTAAGTAAGCTCATGTGGGTTGTCCATTTCTGTCATAACTGATTGCTCTAAGCTTCATGGTTTTTTTTTTATCCCTTACCTATCAGTATTGCATAATAAGTACCCAATAAATTTGCACAGATATCAAAAGAAAACAAATGAAATGTTCATTTAAAAACACATATTTAGAAAATTAAAAAAAATTTATTTAGTAATATTTACGTAATTATTGACTGAATTCCGTTCAGGCGATTTATAAATTGGCAAACTCATAAAAATAAAATTACCTATAAAGCTGTTAAAAATGTAATCATCCATCCTAACTCATTTTAAGCAATGGCGGCCCTTATTCCCCCTTATCTTTGAAAAAAAAAATTTTAGAGCAAATCATAATTTTTAATCAAATATCTGTACCACGTGCGTTCTTAGCACATAGATTAGTTGTTGTACGGGTTAAGCACTTAAAAATATCACGCATACTCTGCCAAATGTGTCAGCTCAGACAGCCGAAGGTTCAAGAACCAAAAAAAAAAACAACAATATATATATTTATATCTGTATATGCGCTGTTCTAGCCTACACTATATATAAGTCTAATCGACTAAAACTTGTACGTAATGTACTCGACGTTCAATTCATCGTGTCATTGACCCCCAAAACCCCATCGAAAAACGTGCTATGCTGATAAGGAATACTATGACTGAAATAGTAGCGACAATGGAAGCCAAGATCATCCACTTAGCAATGCAATTTCGTTACAGAAACGAGGCGAACGTCGATGAGAATCTCTGGGCCGGCCTCCTCTGCATTGTGTTCTTCTTTCTGATCATCTCGGTGATTGCATTTCCCAATGGACCCTTCACGCGTCCCCATCCCGCCGTCTGGCGGATATTGTTCGGATGTTCGGTCCTCTACCTGCTGACGCTTCAATTCCTGATGTTCCAAAACTATCCAACCATCAGGAGCATATTCTACTGGATCGATCCGAAGTTGAAGAACTTCCACATCGATATGGAAAAGGTAAGGATATGTCGTGTCATTCGCTAAACTGCTTATGTTAACCATGGCTTACTCAAATTCGCAGGAATATGGCGTCAATTGCTCGGACATCAGTTGGGATCGCGTTAAGGGTCACCTGGACGTCTTCGCCTGGGGTCACTTCTTGGGATGGGCCTTCAAGGCCATCCTGATCCGTCACATGGGCATCCTGTGGGCCATTTCCGTAATGTGGGAGATTACCGAGATCACCTTTGCCCACTTGCTGCCCAACTTCATCGAGTGCTGGTGGGATGCTCTTATCCTGGATGTCATCATCTGCAACGGCCTGGGCATTTGGATGGGTCTTAAGATCTGCCAAATCCTCGAGATGCGCGAGTACAAGTGGGCCAGCATCAAGGACATATCCACCACCACGGGAAAAATCAAGCGTGCCATGCTGCAGTTTACGCCGGAGAGCTGGTCGGCCATCCGCTGGCTGGATCCCAAGTCCACGGCGATGAGATTCGCCGCCGTCATCCAACTGGTGATCTTCTGGCAGGTCACCGAGCTAAACACATTCTTCTTGAAGCACATCTTCGAGATGCCGCCGGATCACTTTATTGTGATCGGTCGCCTCATTTTCATTGGACTGTTTGTGGCGCCTTCGGTTAGGTAGGTCTTTTGTTGGATTTAAATATTTAAAAATCGGTATACTAAATAATACTACCTAACTTTCAGGCAATATTACGTATATGTCACCGATACACGCTGCAAGAGAGTCGGCACCCAGTGTTGGGTTTACGGCGCCATCATGGTCTCCGAAGCCATTCTGTGTATCAAGAATGGCAAGGAGTTGTTTGAGCGCACGCAAGCCATCAACATTGTCCTGTGGCTGACTATCCAAGTGATAATCTCGGTGGCATTTGTCTACCTGGCGGTTTATTGGCAGGTGAGAGAGCTTAAACCGATTGTTATACGACTAGCAATTTCTAAAATGTTAACTTTTCAGCAACGGCAGCTGAATAAGGTTTCATCGACGCCCACGAAAAGAAAAGAAAATAGTCCTGCCATCTCATCGTCGCCTTCTAAAGGTATGTTCAGCCACTTGAAAGCAGCAGGCAACATTAAATGGGACGAAAAGTCTTAGAAATAAGATAAGATAATAATTTGTGATGAATTCCATTAGTTAGTTACTAATTCCATTGATTTACGGAATATTAGCTTAATGTGGCATAGCAAATTAACGATAATTTCAACCCCTTCAATGTTGCCTGCTTTATCACTAACTTTCTTTTTTGCACCCACCAACTTACGTTATTATTGGCTCAATTAATGGTTAATCACACCGTTCTCTCAACTCTTTGCTCTCAATTTGAATTCTCCTTGCGTTTCTCCCCTTTCTCTGTCTCTTTCTCCGTTTCTCGTCGGATTGCATTGCCACAAAAAATAAAGCACAAGTGCCAAGGAGTAAATCCATTGATGCACCCAACACCACGCACTACGATATTAAAATTAAAATAGTCTAAACAATTATTGTTAACTTTTATATCTGCCACTTTTGATCTAAAACCTTTTCATTTCACTTTTCTAGGTAAATTGTCGCCGCAAAAAGAGAAGAAAGTAAAATAAGAAGTTGATAAGGAAAACACTTGAAAGCTACATAAACAAAGTGGATCAGGCCATTCTATAAAAGAAAAACCAAAACAGACAAGAGAATTATGTACATATACTAAAGAAAACTGTACTGATTAAATTAAATACAAAACATCTAAATATATATATGTATAAAAGATATATATGTATATATATTTATTAAAAAGACAAACCAAATTATAGTTGTTAATAAGAGAATACAAAGGACTTGGCTATGTTCTAGTGCTAGATTAATACAAACAATTTAATTGTCTTAGCTTAAGTTAGTTCAATCTAGCTTTTCTCAAGTTATGTACAGAAGCGCGATTGATTCTAGACCTCGAGGAATGTCGACACTGTTTTCTTGACCGCATCGCGGGCATAGGGGATGTACGACAGCGAGTACCAGGTCATGGCCAGAGATTGTATGATAATGAATATAAGCGTGAGTCCAGCCTTTTTCCACTAAAAACGAAAACAAAGCCAATCAAATAAAAACAAAATAAAATTTCAATAACTCATTGGTTGTCTCATAATTAATTTTTCAATTTCAATTTTCAATTTAATCTCAGTATTGAGAATTAAAATTAAAAATATGACTAGGAAAGTCTTATGTTTTATGAATAAAGTTAATAATTTAGTATTTTTAAACAGGCTAAATATTTTATTGCTTTGAAATAATAATTAAAATATTAAAAATCTCCAAAATAGTTGAAAAATGTAACTTTCTAAATCAATCAAATGAATTCTCTTCAGCTATTATAATTTGCAGAAAAAGAATCTATTTTTTAAAAAATCTATAAAATCAGTAACGTTGCTAAAATCGAAATATAACTAATTATGTGAGCATTCCAACCAAAAATGGATAAATTAAGAAGAAAAGCATGCTTTACCACAATGGCTGCTATAAATGTGAGGACCATCATCACCAGAACGACGATAGTGGCTATCAGCCGGGTTTCCGCAAACATTTTCTTGATCTGCTTAAAGGGCCCCATCAGGAAGCAAGTACTGAAACCCGAGAAGCGAGACTCATTAGCCGGCCTGTGTGAAGTACTAATAAGCTTACCTGGCCATCGAGATGATGTTTCCTAGGGTGTAGAAGACCGCAAAGACCACAATTCCCTTGTGCAGAAATAGGGCAACCGAACCAAGTAGGGAAAGTAAAATGCCCAGCACGAAGCAAATGCAAAATCCCTTGATGCGTGTGGACCAACTCAAAGTCGACATTTCGTTAATCTGGGTAAATAATTGGGGGGCAAATAGTATTATAAACTAAATTCACTGATAAGCGTTGAGTCACACAGCATTTAGCGCCATGTGATCAGGGGGGCGTTGCCGGCGGGGGAGCTCCAAAAGCCGAGAAGATAATCTCACCATCCGGAAAATTTATAAATAATGAAATCACTTCCATTAGAAACTTCACCTGTGTAATGATACTGCTCTCCTCTTCCGGAGTGGGCTCGTCTCCACTCAGAACTCGTCGTAACTTGTCCATTATGTTGCGTTGGAATTATGCTCAACAGGTGACAGACTGAGGATTCTCCCGGTTCTTCTCTGGAGATTTATAAACAAAGATTTCTTCTGTTTTTATGCTCCAGAATTTTTACACTATAATAAAACCAAGATCGGATCAGCGTGACCATGGACGGAACCGTTAAAATATACCGTAGGGCTTAGAAAAAAAATACTAAAAAAAGTTTACAGTTTTTTTTATTTCAATAAAATAGTATCCATTAAAATTTCATAATCCTATCATTTATATCTATTATGCTATCTTATTTATTGATTTTCGGACTTTGTCCATGTTTACGCCAACAGGTGTTTTTAGATATGCTCATTTGTTAATTTTTTTTTTTAAGTTTTAAAATTTTTAGTTGAACTTCAATGTAATTTTAAAAATTCTTTTAATTTTAATAAAGTTTTTTTAAGGATCAGTATATAATATTATTTATTTTTTTATAGATGTTAAATCTAGCCATTTCTAGCCACACATAGCTATTTTAGTAAGCAACAGCTGGTCCCATTTGCAAAGTCTGGCAACGCCGCCATGTTTGGTTCAGCAATACGTAATATTTTAAAAAATAATTCACAAAATGCTGCTAAATACCCGCCAATTAGGCAACAATTACGGAATCTGCGAGGTCTAAGAGGAGCCCAAAGCGAGGTAGAAGTGTTCAGACCGCCGGATATAACAACTAAGCAGAATGACAAGGCGGGAGAGCCGGCGACGCAGGAAAGTTCCAAGGAAGTTGCTCTGGATTTCGGAAAACGGGAGGCCCATGTGCCCTCCTTCAACTTAGCGGCCTATGTGAATAACTCCAATACCCTGCAGCAGTTCATCAGTTTGGGAGTGGATCTGCACAGCATAGAAAGGCGGAAGGGATTGGGACAGTTTGTGCTGCAGCTGGACTTTGAGAAGAATGTGAAACCCTGCATAAGATTTCTCGTGGATCAGGGAATTAGCCCCGATGACTTTGGCAGGATGTTCACAAAGAACCCCCTGCTGTTCAAAGAGGACCTAGATGATCTGCAGACCAGGGTGGATTACCTGAAGAGCAAGAGATTTACGGATGAGGCCAGGCAAAGGATTCTTACCCACAATCCCTATTGGCTGATGTTCTCCACGCGGCGAGTGGATCGTCGGCTGGGCTACTTTCAAAAGGAGTTCCGGTTGAGTGGCCATGATCTTCGACTGTTAGCCACCAAGGAACCCAATGTCGTTACCTACAACATGGAGCACCTGCGAAAGTCCATTTTCACACTCAAGGAGGAAATGGGATTCAATGCCAAGGAGCTGAGTGCTCTGGTGGTTCGAAAACCCCGGTTAATAATGACTCGTAAGTGTATTTAAGGTTAAAGCAAAAGCATTTCCTTTAACAAGTCCACACCCCTACAGCTCCCGATGATCTTATCGAGCGATTCAGCTATATCCACCAGGATATGGGCCTCTCGCATGCCCAGATTGTCCAGTGCCCTGAACTGCTGGCCTCTCGGGAGTTTCGCCTACGGGAACGTCATGAGTTTCTCAAGTTGCTGGGCCGGGCCCAGTACGATCCCCAAAAGGATATGTATATATCGCCCAAGACTATAGTGGAGGGCAATAACTTTTATTTCGTTAGAAATGTGGCCAAAAGCGATTTGGAAACTTTTGATTTGTTCTTGAAAACGAGATGAGAAAAACAATAAAAATATAACCATAAAACTGAATTTATAGTAAAATCTGATATTTTTAAAAAATTGTTTTTTTATTTAAAAAATAACCATCGACAGACACAATCGATGTTTGCCGGGCTGCCAGATGTGCGAAAACATCGATAGCTAAATTGTAATCTGGCAACACTGACAACAGATTTAAACTACGCATTAAGCTTGTGCGTATTCGTGTTTAATTGTAGTACTAGCCAGTCGCTTCAGCGAAGCATTAAACAAAGTTGCAATATTTCGGAGCTCCAGCAGTTGGCTTCAGCCCGGAACAGTTAGTTATAGCCAAACCGAGTGCAGCGGCGGACAAACAGCGCCAAACGAAAAGTAAAACGCATTTTCCTACGCATACACTAGCAGCAAAAGCGAATACACACACACACCGACAGACACAAAACAGAAGGGCCAAAATAACTCGGGCGACTAAGAAAAAAAAACAAAGTTTAACTTAAAACCGAGTTAACAAGCAATATAATCAAGTTATCTTGGGTGTTGACGTGTTGAACACACATACCGATAAATAAACAAAATGTCTACGACACCAAAATCAAGCGAAGATTTGCTGGGTGGTAAGTTGTTGTTTGTTTCCCTTCCCTTTGCTTTGCTCTTTCATTCGTGTTTTTTTGCGTCTCTCCTTTTTGCAATCATAACAATAACACGGTAACCCGTTATGCCGCATTGTTGTTGTGGTCGTTGTAAGTGAGTGTATGTATGTGTATTTATGGAGTGATTTGTAATTTGTTGGTATCCGCATCCCATATATGTACTATTTTTCAAGGCTTTACTTTGTCTGCTCTTTGATTTTGTTTTGCTTTTACTTGTTTACTTTGCACTTGTTCTGACGCAGCGGAGAGAGACGACAAAGAATCCGCAAAACTCCGAATGAAAACAAAGAAGCTGCTTTCTCCCCCCTCCCCCGCCCACTCTCTCATTCATGTCATGTCTCTTTACTTTGCACTTGGCCCGCTTGACGTCAGACGTCGCATTTTTCTCTCCCCCCTCCCTTCTCTCTTTCGTCTGGCCTGCTAAAATAATTCGTAAATAAATACATTTTGTGGGAGGGCATTTCCCTATCGGTCGTTTCCAGAAATTGCGCCTTTGGCATTAGCTTCAATTGTATTTCGGCTGCCCGCTTTATCAACATCCCGTTTACTTTACAGTCGGGGCGAAATAAAGGTTAAACCGAGAAAATCGGTAGATCTAAAAAATTTCAATATAGGGACTTAAGAAACCGATGTAAAATTTTAGCTAGTTAAATATGCGGAAATTTTATAAAATATATTTAAAACGATTATCTTTATTTGTCCAAGTCTTTTTAAAACGTCATTTAAAATTACCAAAAGTATAATCTTAATTGATTACCATTAAAAAAAAGAAAACATTTTTGTTTGTCCACGAGGTTATTGACTACTCAAGAAATTATATTAATATTCTGCCCAGTCATACACAAAAATAATGCCGGTTCAACGTAAATTGGTTTATATCACTTTGTTATTATCAAAATAGTACTAGTCTTATCAATTTGAACCCAAATCGTACCATATGCTATGAGAAATATCAGTTTGTGATAGTTAAAATAAAGTTTGCTAAACAGTTTTGGTAAGAAATATATGTATTATACCATGTACGAACTACATATATCCAGAGAGTACCTAAAATTATGAAAATTTCAATTTAAATAAGTGTGTTAAAAATACGCCGGTTATAGGTGTTTTTTGACCTCGAAACATGTGCGAAACGAATGACCAATTTAGGAGGTATACTTTTCCTTTGTGCACTGTGCCATATACTACGTAAGAAATCGTATTATGATACCGGGGAGTCATCCATCCAATAATAAAGGCGGTTCAATGGGCTCAACTCAGGGTCTTTTGGACAGCTGCGCATCAAGATGCACACAACAAAGCCCGAAGAAGGAGAGATAGAAAGGGAGGGAGGGGGGAGTGGTAAGTGGGTAGAGACAGAGAGAGGGGGAGTGAGTGATAGAAAGAGAGGGGGCGAGGCCCAGAGAGGGAGAGAGGCCTACGTGCCGTGAGTCAGTCAGCAAGCCAAGTTTTTGTTTTTGCCACCCTTCGATACGATACGCTTTGCTTTTGCCTTTGTTTTTGTTACCATTTTCGCAGCACATTTTCGTACCTGTAGCCCGGATTCCCGATAACGGTTCAAATGCTGTTTACCTGTGCCATTTCCACGTTTACCTGTCCTCGCGGGTTTTTCTGTTTACCATTTTCCATTTTCGCCACATTCATCATAAATGCATCAAACTTTTCGTCTAGACGACGCATTTAGTATTCGATTGTCAGCATGATTGGTCTGCCACGTGAGTGATGTGAACTATTCTGTATTTGATTGGCACTGTGAAATTGTCTAAATTAGTTGTTTTTAAAGTGAAAACTCGAATTGTGAAACCCTCATAAGACATATAAAATTTTAAAAAAATATTATGAAACAATTTTGTTTTAAAACATTGAATAATACCTTAAATTGTTGAGTTTTCACTTGATTTATGTTCATGTTTTTAAAGGAATATTAATAATATTTTTAGTTTTCGAAAATTTGAATTAAGTTTTTCTTAAAGAAAATATTTTTAGCTCAAAAACCTTCATCCTTAATTGTTTATTTTTTATATTTATTTTCAAAGTAAGGGAATTAGGACTGTATTTTCCTTATCAGCGATTCGAGCATCCCTATCATGTAACTTGCACGCTTCTCGTGCCCATATTGCATCGCCAGTTTTGGTTTCGTTTTTTTGTTTTGTTTTCTTTTGAAAATGAAATTTTCTCCGTGCCGCGTTGTTGATAAGCATCGAATATAAAACAAAACATGTGTGCTGCTACATATACAATACGCCGAAAAGAAACGGAAATTGTACGAGTTGTGGGGTTTTTAGCCTTATCAATGGGGCACGAGCACTCGAACAGATATACACAAATATATACGATACATGGGCTAACGAACCGAACGTGTGGTTAAGTTGTTGTTACGTTTAGACAAACAAAAACAAACGCAAAAGGGGGTGACGATGGCACATTTTTGAAGGCACTGCCGCCGTATAATGGCTTTAAAACTGTAGCCGTCTACCCGAGTAAACAAATAAAAACCATATTTTCGTCAACAAGTGTAATTTCAGACTAGTAATTACTTTAAATAGACGTTTAGCAGTACATTAAAATAGATTTTTATTGATTTTTGAAACTGTCATTTAAATTGAGCTAAATAATTGATATTCCAATAAAAAGTTGAAACGTAATATACGTATTTTATAATCAAATTCTAAAGAAGTTTTACAGGTAGCTAAAAATATTAAAATATTTTGCTTGGATAATGCGCTTTCCTGATAATTTTTATTTGCATATTTCATAATTTCAATTTCCGATTTTTAGCACATTTTTATTGTTAAATTTAAAAATGTTATATGATAAAATCAATTTATTAAATAAAAAAATGTTTTTGAAGATTTTCTGAACCTTGAGTTTCTGAAAATGAGTTTGGTAAAAACAAAGAGAGGTTCAAAGTATTTGGATTGCTTATGTTTATTCAACAAAGGTTTCGACACCACATGTCAGTTCTATATTTAACTAGCACCAAATGCAACCTACAAAGTATTCAATTTCACACCATTTGGCTTTAGCTTTCACCCACTTGGTTCGGCCTGCTTAAATGTGCAAGAAATGATCTATTTGTGTTACTATTTGCCGGTATCTTATGCTAACCCAGTTCGTTTGCCTTGACTTTTTCAGAATCTTGGATTGAACTGAGCACAACAGCTGCGATGGCCGGCATCAAGAGCCCCGACAGAATCACTCCGTTGCCATTTAACAATGGCGAGGAGTATCTGAGACTTCTGCGCGAGGCCCAGCGCGAATCGAACCAGTCGAGCCGAGTCGTTTCCTTGGCCAGCTCCCGTCGTGATACGCCCCGTGATAGCCCCAAAAGTCCACCGAACAGTCCCCAGTCGGAGCTCTGCCCGGACGATGAGCTCAGAAACGTCTACATCAACTACTGGACCAAGGTAAGCGATGAGAATCGAGGCGGAACCGAGGTGATCTTGTTAACAATGCCATTCTTTGTGTTCTTTCCTTTCGCCAGGGTGGAGATAAACAGAATGCCGACAATGGAGATTGGTTGAAGAACTGGAATCGCAACGCCGAAGAGCAGCCACCCAAGTACGAAAGATATAGATATAGTTATTTAACGCATTTTCTCATACTCTGATTCATATTGTTGTAACCTTAGTCGGTTATTGACAGTTCGCTCTTAAGACAATGAGCTGTGGGAAGCTTGAAATACTACTGTTTGACAATGCAATTCTTGAGATAGAGAGATAGTCAGTTATTCCGCTATTATACAACATATTATTAATCTTTATATCGTTACCACTTACAGAAGCTGGAATTTCGAGACTGTCAGTGGCGATGCCGGCGATGAGGACGAGAAAAAGAAGACTAACACAGGCTACTCCATCCGCTTGAAGCGTCTGGGCTCCAACTCGCTGTTCTCCCGCGAAATTCTATACTCGCTGCTGGTGACCAACGTCCTGTCCTTGCTGCTGGGAGCCGGCTTTGGGTAAGTGTCCTCTTTAATCTTTTCCCAGGTTCATAATTAATTAACTGCTTCCTATTTTTAGATTGTGGTTGAGCAAGCGTGGCATACTGCTCACCCGTGTGGTCATTGACTGAAAGATGCCATAAACAAAAAGAGAAACAGAAACAGAAAATTTATAAACGTTTTCAATCTATCAATATGCACATCAATCGAAAACAGAACACGAAGCGTTCCATAAAAGAAATCGAAGTATACACATTAATATACAGCCAACCGTATTCCAACTCATTTGTATTTTTATCGGAAGTCCACATTTTCGACACCTTCTCATTCAGAACATACCTATAAAAATGTAATTTCTAAGCCAGCAAACTAAACAAAAAAAAAGGCCGATGGGCGAGGGTTGAACAGTTTTTAAATACATATTTTATATCATTTTATATATTTAACACGTTATAATCAAGGCAGCAAATCTAATGATACAGAAAAGCATTTATAGAGGAAGATTCTCTATATACTTTGCTTTAGCCGTATGTCATAGCACCCAATCGTACATTATATCCAATACAAGTGTACGTAAAACTCCATTCAAAGAATTTCAATTTCATCATTCATTCTTCATATACATAGAACATCCATATACATTTGTAGGCATATTGTAGTTGAATAATATTGTATCCAGATCGTACTTTTTGTTGAACAATCGTCAAATGTTTTGATTTTCTAAGCATATGAAAAACGATAAAAAAGAAACAAACCCATATATGGCAAACATACATAAGTATATATATTAATATGTGAGGGAGGGGTTAGCCCCCACAAAAAAAAGAAACAGAATAGTTGTAACGATTTTTTATATTAAAATATTTTTCAATATCTATTTAAAAGAAAATTTCAAACGTTTTTCAATGGTGGACTTAAAGAGAGGAACAAGAGGGGATTTACATAATCTTTCCGGATTAGAAAGGAGATATAATCTCCACGTAATCCAAGTAAAATGGTTAAATACGATCTACCTGTTATTTCTCAAAATTATGGATGATCGCGTATTCAAGGAAATGCCGTAAAGTATTAGTACTCTGTTAAGTTTAGTTTTAAATGCTGGAGATTAAGTGCTCGTTGTTTTGAACTGTTTAATATTTGCACTATCGAGACTGTTTGCAATGAGTGCTTTTTAAGAAGCCAAATAGATTTTGTTTGTCAATAAGTATTGGCATTTTGCCATTAATATTTATTATTTCCCAGCCGTGAGTCAGAATAAGTGGTAATTTCATCAGATGTGCTAATCGATTTTGTTGATCTCAACCAATGGGCTATATGGTTATCAATTAACAAGCGAAAGCAAAGTAAACAACACAACTGATCAGTAATGTAAGTAGAGAACCTTTAAGCAACCCTTCACAATCGAAGGAAAAATTTTAGTTTAAATTTAAATTGAAATTATATTGCTGTAAATTCGAATGTTTTACCCAATCCTTACCCAAAAAAGAACAGCAAGCTAGTTAAATTTGCTTTAGCATTTTTATTTAAATTTGTATTAAGTAATAGTGTCTAAATACTTAGGTGATTAACACAGTTCCGAAACTAATACATATTCCGTGTGGTTGCAGGGGAAAATCCTCTCGTGACTTAAAACAATATTTAATCGACAATTTTAAACTCAATGGAACGATCGCTGGGTGATCGTTGTTAGCTTTGATTTTATGCTATATAGACAGCCATAAGACGGTGAATCGAGGCAAAATTGGGATGCCAATTTAAGTACAGCATAATATCAGATTAAGATCCGTGTATTATATATAGTCTATAACTAGATGGTTAACTATAGCTACCGTTTGAGCCAATATCAGAGACGACATCGAGATGCGGAGAGAGGAAAAAACACGCTTAACTGACTTTTGGCCCAGGGCTATTCCCGGCCGTTTGACTTCTTGAGATTTTGTGCGGCGCTGCTGGTGGAGGGAGTCGGTGAATCGGGGGGCGTGGGAGTGCGCAGAGCTCGTTCAAAATCCTCCGCCAAATCATCATCGTCCCCGTCCTGCTGCCAACTATCCAAAGCACTATCCACATCGAACTCCGGGAACTTTAGCGTTTTCCCCGTCACATCCACCAAACGGGATCGCAATCTCTGAGAGATCTCCTCCAGCTCAGTGTACTTCCGCTTGATGGCCTGACCCAACTGCAGGTGACCCAGTTCCATGGACTTTTCGAACTGATCGATCACGGTATCCACACTGGGCGGTATGGGCTCCACGTGCGCTTCAATCCCTCCAGTCACGCGTCCATTAAAGTCCACTATGTTGTGCCATCCGCTGGGGAAGCCTCCGCCCGATTGCTTCTGGTTGAGATTCAGGGCCGCGAACCCTATTATAGCATCCTCATGGGGTGAGGGTTCAGTGCTGCCATTCGGGCTAACAATAGCCTTCTTCCATAGCTTTAAGATGAAAAGTTTCTGGGGCTGCAAGCGGAAAAAAATTCATAATTAGAATGTTTCTGAAGAGAACATGCTTCGAAATCTTCTTACATTGCTGCGGTAATCGCGGCTCACGTCCACCCGGAACTTGCTGAGCCACTGGGGCTTCGTGGACCTTGCCACAATGGGCGTGGCATAGACCAATCCCTCGTGCGACTTGTACGTCTGACTATTGCAATTGATGGCCTGGAAGGTCACGTAGGTGTTGGGTGGTTCGTTCGGCGGGAATCGCTTGGCGGCCGACTGACGTTTGACTTGCTTCTTCGATTTGCCGTAGCCGGGATTCAGAGGCAGTCCAGCAGCTCCCACGATGCGCAGCTGAAAGCTAAAGTTACTGGGCGCCGGAGGAGCCGGTGGCGGCGGCATCACTGGATTTAAGACTCCCGGTCCGGGCGATGTGATGGCATTTTGGAGCATGTCCAGCAAATCTGTGGTGCTACTTGGAGTCGCAACTACATTGTTGTCCTGGTCAAAGCCGCGTTGCTGTTTCAGTTGGGCGATCTGCGACTCGCTTCCGATGGCTAGGAGCACTTTTAGTTCCCCCAGAGGCGACTGGGTTTCAGCATTGACTATGGGAGCCCAGCCGTCGATGGAAATCACTGGTAGCTGTAAAACAAAAAGAAAATTTTAGTGGTGGATTCAAGAAAATTAAGAAGAAAGGGAAATAAACCAAACTTAGGCGGCAATTTCAAGTTTAAGAAATGTGTGCTTTAAAATCAGAAATAGGCAGTGCTATTTTAACATAATCTATTTTTAAAGAACCGGAAATATTCAGTCTTATTATTATCAAAATAAATGGTTTTAATGATCTTGACATTGAACTTGAATGAGCTAAAATAGCAAGAAGTAAGAACTACATTTATTATTTTTGCCAAACAAATTTAATGTTTTTTAACCGATTGTTAATTGATTATAAGTTACTCTACTGTTATTATATTTTTGAGTTAAAACCTATTAAATTAAAGTTGAACAAGAGCTTCAAAATCTATGGATGACAGTTTTCTAAAAGTTTTCTAATATTTATAAAACACTTACATATTTTTTAAAATTCTTAATATTTGATCAAACTAAATAGAATCTTATATACGGAAGGATTTTTGAAAATGATTTCATGTTTCTTAAACTAGTAATTTATTACGATCTTCGCACCTTTCCCTTGCATAGATGATTAGTGATGCTGGCATCTCGGTAGGCGATGAAGAACTGGTGCAGCGGCAGCCGGACAACTCCGCCCAAAGGACGCAGTTCCAGGACCAGTTGCTGCCGCTCGACGCTCTGCAGGAAGCGCTCGTCGTTGATGATGGCAAACTGTTCCTGCAGCTCGAACGCACCTCCATCGCCGATCTTTACCAACAGCGGCTGCGTTTGCCAGAAGGGCTGAAGCGATAGCTCCTGGCAGGCAATCTTATTCTCCGCCGTTAACTGACGCAGCTCCCCGGCAAATAGATAGCCCCTGAGCAGACGGACTTTATTGGTCTCCGCCATGAAATTGACGCACTCCAATATGGCCCGATTGTTGTTGTTGCTACCTGGGGGAGGAGGAGGTGGCTGGGGCGGCGGCTGAGGGGGCGTTAAGACGGCCTTTGAGTTGCAGTTAACTGGAAAATATTTTAGAACGCAGGAGAGGATTAGTAATATAGTCGGCGGCAGATTATTAAACATGCAAAGCTGTATTAATCACAGTTCAAAGTTCGTCAGTGGACCTTGAACTCGCCGATTTGAATGAAACAAGCTTTAAGAACTAAATCAGCTGCGATCTTCGATCCCGGTTCTTATCGCCTTGACAACAGACGATCGGACCCAAGAATCGATTCAAGCGGAACGAAAGATTGCGCCGGCCAGCGGGTAAAACCGGGTCGAATCGGTTATAGCACGTGCTCCAAAAGCGGACAACTGACAACTTGGCCGACCACTGGAATCGAGTGGGCTTAAAATAGCCCAGCTAGATCTCAAATCAGGCCGATAATTGACGCACTAGAAGCATCGTAAGCGGTGGACACAGTGGGCAATGTGGTGACTAAATTATAAGAACTCAAGGACATTTAAATACATTTTAAAAGAAAATATTTAAAAACTGAAATATTTGTTCGAAAATATTTTTAGACTTAAAAGGGATCTATAAAAATCTTATGATATTCAAACTCAAATAAAGCTAGAATTTTAAAGAAACATGTGGGGGTTAGGTTGAACTTTTGAAAAAAAGATATTCTAAATCATCATCCTACCACTAAAATAATATTTTTACGGTCTAATAATGTTTTCCAATAATATTCTCCATGTTATAATAAAACTACTTAAATTCAACTACCAAGCTTATTTGAGTTTTTCTAATACTTTTGGTTTTTAGCTGACTATTAAAGACTATGAGTTCTTATAATTTTCTCGACCCACTGTGCTTCATGATCACAAAAACAAAGCTGTTGGAAAACAAAATAGATGATTTAAAATATGGCTGGGATAAAAAACATAAAACACGAAAAAGATTTGGTTGTTTGTTTTTTTGATTTTTTTGATTGTTTTTTGTTTTGTTTTGATTTTTTTTTTGTTGAAAATGAAAAGTATTTATTGACAGAATGATGGGCAGCACTTGGATAACGGCAATCAATAATATATAGAGTAAGTGCAGGAGGCGTGGGCGTGGTTGTGGGCGGCTGGTGTGGACTTGGTATTGGTATTGTTGTTGTAGTAGTAGTAGCTTTTGTTGTTGTTGTGGTTGTTGGTGGTGGTGAAATTTATAGTCGTGTGGTTCAGCTTGTATCAGTTGTATTCGATTTGGGGGCCCAAGAATCAATGGTTCTTGCGATTGGCAACCACACGACATTAGTCATATATATTCACCTGCTGCCTTGTTTCCACTTTCGTTCTTTTGACCCGGCTGCTGCTGCTTTTGCTGCTGCTGCTGCTGCTGCTGCTCCGGGTTACCATTTAAATTCGGCAGCAGACTGATCTTCACATAGACGCTGCCCAGATGGACATCGCGACGCTTGATGGCAACGCACTTGCACTGCTCCAGTAGGGAAGCCTTGTAGAGCTCCCGCAGTTCCAGGCGGCCCATGCCGAGCATCTCGTTGAGACAGGTGCCGGGCTCACGCCACCAAACCGTGATGTCCACATGGCCAACGCTCTGATCCTCCAACTCCAGACTCTTATCCTCCATATCCACCTGCCGCTGGGCCGTCTGCCCGAAACGGGTGCACTGCGTCAGGCTCTGGAACTTCTCCGACTCGAACTGCATGATGTGGAACATCGGGTAGCGCGGCACCTTCCGTATCAAATCCCCGGACAGCTGGCACTCCACGGTGAAAATGGGTCGCACTTCGTTCTGGACCAGTTCCATGCGTTGAGTGCCCTCCGGCTGCAGGGTCAGCGCCTCCAAGTGAAGCTGCAGGGCGTTGCAGCTGCGGAACAGCTCCGGCGTGATCACCAGCTCATCCTCCGACTCCTGGGCGATTTGCTCCGACTCGGATTCCGACCACAGAACCTGCTGCTGCTGTTGCTGCTTCATCTTTAGCGGTTCGGCAGAGGCGGCGGTGGCAAAAAGAGCCACCAGATCTGCATCCAATTTTTTAATGGCCTCCATTAGCTCAGCGTTGTTTGCGGTGTTGCCTGCAAAATGAGGTGTTTAAAATTAGTTAGTTCTATGAGTTATAAAAAAGGGACATGTTCCGGAATTTACAGGCTGCTTAAGAAGTGGCAATTAATGCGATCCGATCTCCGCGACGTGGGCTTTCGAAATGAAGGCCCAGTATGCATGGGGGATTCCGAAAAAAGCCGGCAGAATGAGGAGTACGAAAGCGATGAAAGAGGGCCCCAGTAATCGCGTTCTATGCTTCGCCCCATACTTCTCTCGCTCTCTCACGTGTTCGCTTTATCGCTCTATCACATGGAATACGGTTTTCTAAGGGAAGTGCCCCACCTGGGATACCCTAACTATAAGCTATGAATTTGTAGGTTTCATAAGGGGTACATTTTTATTACGGAATTTGGTGTTTTTTAATTAGTTATTTTAAAGTTTAGTAACGGCACTTTACCTTTACATTTGAGTTTTAAAAAAGGCCTACTAACATAAAAAAAATGTTTTTTTATATAAATAAATACTATTAAAAGTAGGTATTATTATACAAGAGTTTATTATTTTTAGTAACTAAATAATTCGTTCTAAAATGTATTTAAAATTTTAATTTTTTTTTATTTTTAAGCTCTTTTTTTCAAAAGTATTAAATAACAAAAGAAAATGTTTTTTTTAATAAAGTAATATTTTTTTTCAATGATAAGATATATCACAAATATGTTTAAATCAACTTTAATGGTTTTTGGGCTGTTGGGTCTTGTGTCAAAATACCTCCTATAAAGGGTATCTGAATCTGAAACCCACTCTCGCAATTTGTTGACTCTCTTAAAGCATAAGCAAAAAACAAAAACGAAACCAGACCCAAATATAAAATTTTTTTTTTGCATAAATTCGCCCGACATTGGCAAAGTTCAGTGGCAGGAGGAAATAAAATTTCCAACAGATTCGAGGGCATTATTCACTCAAAATCGCAATTGGCAAAAGGTCAAAGTGTTATCGGTCAGCTAAACTATATAGTTACCGATTTCACCGCCTGGTAACGTGCTAAAATTTCGATTGGCTCCAAGATAATTGATAAGAGACGCCTGATGCCAGTTCAATGGCATAACTTTGAGTTCCGGAGGTGGATTTTGTACATGGGCAATTCTGGGGTTAGACAGTAAATGGCTGTAAACTTGTGCGACTGACGATTCCCTACGATTTCCCGGCCATCCGACATTCGCAACGCTAATTAAAACCCATAGAAATTCGCATCGCATTAGTAGAAAAGTGAAAAGGCGAGAGCGATGGCGATGGAGGGGGCCCCCAGACTTCTTATCAAAGCAAGGCTTATCGATTGCGACCCCAGTACCACCCCAATATTTCTCCCTGTGTAGCAGCAAAGTAGCGCGAAAAGTGCTCAGCGTATTTCTCTCTTGATTCATCGCAAAGTTTCGCGTTTTATGTACATATGCAAGTCGGTATGTTTGGCGGATTCGAGCGAACATATGTTTCATATATTTTTGTATGCCTGGGTGATAACGCGGGCAAACCTCTGGTCTCGCCAAGGAATCGAAATTGAAGGCCAATGGCAGAAAACGCAGACGCAGCCGAAAACGGCTGAAAAAACTACAAAAAAAAAGCATTGATTTGACAGCCAGCAAAAACGAGATACAAAAATAAAACAAAAAATTTGCTGAGCTTGGGCATCATACAATATAGCGAGATAAAAGTTGTGTCTCTGCAAAATTTTGGAATACTGAAGGGGTTGCTAAATGTCAAGATATAAAGTTTTGATATTTTATGTGATTTCTGGTTTCTTATCCTTACATCCCCTAAAAAAATCTAAAATATTTCGGAAGATCAGTAATAAAGTTTACAACTTTTTTTTCTTCATACCAATGTTTTTAAATTATATGTAGTTGAAAACCGATCTGAACGTGTTTTATAAGGAAAAATGTAAAGTTTTTACCAAATATATTAAAATTATGAAAATACCATAAATCTTAAAAAATAGAATTTTCTAAAATATTTTGAAATATTTTACTTTGATTTTAATAACATAACATTTTATACATTTTTAAGCATTCGAAAAACTTTCTACACCCTGTTTTCAATTAATCCGTCCCCGCATATCAGTTAAGTAATATTTACCCACACTACGCCAGTGGGTTACCCTGCTCTCGTCGTGCTCACATTCTCCCCACAATATTAGTTCCCTCAGAGAGCGAGAGAATCGGTTTTGCCAGCACGTGTTTCGGTATAATCACACTATTTTCTGATTTTTATGGCTCTCTTTCGCTGTGCCTTACGTACATATCTATTGGGACTCGCTTTTTCAAATGGAAAGTTTTCGGTTTTGCCTGTGTTTGAACAAAACCTACAAAGAAAAAAAATAAAAGAGAGAATATGTACATCTGCCAAACAGGAATATTCGTTTGGTCAAACGATTGGGCAATATGGGAATTCAGGGGAGCTTGGTCTATTTTTGGGATTCTGCAATTGTTGTTAATAAATTATTTTTGGCAAAATTGGTTTGCTACCGATTGGATTGGACCAAGTTGATGAGCAAAACAAACAAAAAAGCAGACTCTTACGTAAGAGTCAACAAACTGTTGTGAATTTTCTACCCGAAAAAAAAACGAAGAGCAAAATAAAAATTTATAAATAAATAGCGGGGAAATGCCAAGAAAAATAAAAACAAAAACCAAAATAAACAGAAGCGGTCGACGACTGGGAGGCTGAGGAAAAGTGGCTGATAAAATGACGACAACAGAACGACATATCGTCTATATTTTAACCCACTAAATCATAAATTCATATATATTTTGATTAACTTTAAAAAAAAAAAATTTTTTTTATAAAATTTATAAAGAAGTTTTTAAAGTAATCCTTTTTTGGAACCCTAATAAGATGTCTAAGTATCGACTTCCATTTCGATGATATACTTGAGGGCGGAGAACTCCTCTTTCCTGCCCCTAGACTCCTTTTCATCGGGGATATACGAGGCCAATAGGATGCCAATAAACACATAGATGGCTCCAAACATGAAGGGACCGGCAACAGTGCGATCTCCATTCACACTACCCATTGGAATCCGATCCTCACTCAAATCCATGTCGGAGATATAGAATAGGATACCGAATACGGCGGGTCCCAGGCCATTGCATAATCCCGACATTCCAGTGATCATTCCCTGAACCGCACCCTGACTCTCACCATCCGTATAGAGCGAAACGTAGGCACTTACGGCCGGAAAAGTAATCGAACTCAGGGCGGCCACATTTCCAGCCAGCCACATTTGCCACTTTTCAACTCCAACGGCGTACAGGATCAATTGCAGCAGTTCCAGCAATAGACCCAATATTATCGCTCTCTTGGCACCTATAGTTTTTACCAGAGATCCCAAGGTCACGTTCGCCGTTATGCTTAAAAGGGCCATGAAGGCTACCAGCGTAGAGAGTTCCACATAATCAAATCCCATTGTTAGCTTGAGGTACGCCGGTACACTGGAATATTCCCCAGCTTCGGGGAGTAGGAACATAAAGACCACGGTGCACAGTATCAGGATATTGGGATCTGAGCTAACTCTTAGTAGACACAGAAACGGATCCGCTTGTTTCCAGCTCAATCCTGTGGATCTCACTTTTCTGGGTAAACTTTCGGGAACTGCCAGCAGCACAAACATCACATTTGCTGTGGAGACCATTGTGGCTATAAGTACCACAGTATTAATACCATAAAGATCCATTATGACGTTGCCCAAAGCCGGGGCGATCACCAAACTGGCGGCAAAGGTGGCCGATATGAGTCCATAGGATCTGGAGCGCTCTTCCTTTGTAGTTACATCCGCCACATAGGCAAAGACAACCGAGAAGCTTACACCCAGAACTCCACTGATCGAACTGATCACGAAGAACCACAAGTTGTCGATCGTCATCACGGGGATGGGTAGGCAGGTGAAGATCACTGTGATCAGCAGCAACAGCTTTCGTCCATAGATATCGGATAGAGCTCCGATCAGAGGTGCCGATAGAAACGAGAGTATTCCCTTGACACCCATGACCAAACCGTTCATCAGGAATGTGCGATCCGGAAATGTTTCCTTCAGAGTGGCTATCATGGGCATAGTCAGCAGACCCCAGGCGAAATATTCCAGAAACACCACGATCAGGATGTGGCCTACACTCGGCTTTCCAACTCCCGAAATAGAGGCGAGCGTTACAAGTACTTTTTTCACACCGAACCTGGACATATCTCTTTGGTTAGGATACAACGATGCGAATACTAAGCTTTGCTGTTTAAGAATGCAGCTGAACTGAAATTACTATTTTTATGGTCCTCTAGCGCAGCTAATTTATTTTACAGGGGGTTCCGATATTCATCGTTAACTTAATACTGATAACTATCGCTGAACTAAATCCGAAAATATTAGAATATTTTAATAAAAGTTGAAACTACTTTAATAACATTTATTTAAAGCTACGCTCTTTACAGTCCGAATCGTAATAGTCATCTATCTCTAGTTTTACATAACCATCATTTTTCTCGCCCGTATAGACGATTTTCGTTAGCGGTTCCAACTCATCCTCATCCTCGGTCGCATTATCAGAGATCCGGTAGTTCATTTGCTCCTTTTCGAGAGTCTCCTTTTTAATTAAACTGGTCAGAAGGATGGCCACAATTACCCCGATGCCGCTAATGACAAAAGGTGCTGGGACGGGTGATTTCAGTGGTTGAGAATTCGTCGATTCCTCCTGAAAGAGGTAGAAGAGCACTCCAAAGATGGCGGGTCCCACACCCTCGCTCAAGCACTCGATGCCAGAGATAATGCCAAGGACAGCGCCCTGATGTTTGGGACTGGCGTAAATCGAAGCCACCGCACTGTTGGCGGCCGGGATAATGGTTGCCATGGCGGCCGATATGGTGCTCATCCAGTACATCCAATGCCGGGTTCCGAAGCCGAAGCACAGCATCTGCGATAGCAGTAGGAACAGGCCCAAACGGATCGATCCCTTGGCGCCCACCAGCTTCATAATGTATCCCAGAAGGAGATTCGATGTGATCGCTAGCAAAGACAGCAATCCCAACAACAGGGATACCTCCTCATACTCGAATCCCAGATTGGTTTTAAGGTATACCGGCGCAGTGGAGTCTACGCCGTCGAAGGCACTTATCGATAGGAACGTTATGATGCATATAACCATCAGGTTCTTATCTTTACGACTTTCACGTAGAACTTTCCAGAGATCCGAGCTATTATGGTTGGTACTATCGTTTATTTCCTTTTCAGGATGCTTCATATCCTTTCTAGTGAGTTCTTCTGCTTTCAGTGGTTTGTTCTTCATGATATCCCCGTTTAGGATCTGTTTTCTCTCTTTAGGGTTTATGGTTACCTTTGCATCCTCCTCATCTTCAAGTAACTGGTTCCAATCGTCTTTGAAAGGCATTCGGCTGTCATCTCTCTCCTCCAAGACGAGGCTATTTTCCTTGACAACTAGACTTTCCGGGACACCGAAAATGATAAACAAGATGTTTATCGAGCCAATGATGGTCGCAATCAAAATCACTGCTGAAGATCCAAAGGAATTCATCAGGAAATTGCCCAAAAGCGGGGAAAAGGCTATGCCAGCACCAAAGCCGGCCGCCAAAATGCCATATCCTTTCGATCGATTCTCCACACTGGTGACATCCGCCACATAGGCCAAGGACGAGGAGTAAGTGTTGCCACAAACGGAGCTCACGGTGAGTATGGCGAAGAACCACCAGCTCTTCATCATCATGAATGGAATCGGTGAGAATGTAGTGGACACAGCCAACAGCATCACCACTTTGCGACCTCGAAAATCGGAAATGGCGCCCATAACAGGCGTGGTGATAAAGCCCAGGATCCCTCGGGCTCCGTAGACCAGCCCATCGACGAGGAGGACGCGATTTCCAAAGGATGCCGAGAGTCTCTCGATGAAGGGCACTGTGAGTAGACCCCAGGCAAAGTAGTGCATAAAGGTCACGATCACGGCGTGCCAAACACTTGCCTTTCCGATTCCAGAACGCTTGGCCAATATTTTCACTAGGGGTCCTAAAAACTGGAGCTGCGCCATTAGAACCACTCCGTACGCGAGCTGGCTGGAGCCAGACAGTTTAACAACTGCAGTTTAAAATTCAATTTATACGCCTTAGTGTCTTAACAAAAATTGTTATGGCTGCACTGGAAAATATTTAATATTTCGGTTTTAAAAACAGTCATGAACTTTTACGCGTCGCCTTCAATGGGTTAAATTTGTTTTGAGCCAATTCTTCAAGCAATTTCCGATACTGATTCATCGATATGTGCAGTATAAGTTTGTTCTGTTTATTAAAGAGAACTATTTTATTGTACAATTTCGCCTTAAGACGCAAATAAGAGAGTCCTAAACTAGAAATCGTATTTTGCACAATCAATTTTTAAAAGATCCCAAAATAAAAACAAATTTTATTTCTCATAAATATTTTATCAAATTTTGAGTCAAATCTAATTAATTTAAATTTTTGTTTTTTTTTAAATAAGTACTAAAATTTAGAAAACTGGCCCAATATTTTTTTGAATTTCAATTTTACCTTTTTGTAAATTTCGGAACTTGGGCTGAAACAGTAATATTTAATTAACAAATATTTAACATATTTCCGTGCAGTGCCCTAAAACAAGTTGTCTGAGTATGCCTGCGAATAAACAGTTTTCCCATCAATAAATCTGTGCTGCTCTCTTGGTATTTAAATAACCAGCAGTACCCGAAGCAACATTGTCCGCTACTATAAGCAAAGCATTTCCTGCTATAGATAGTAACCTGATTTTTTTATATTTTTAATATTTTAAAACTCTTAAAGTCCTTTAAGGCGGTTGTGGGGGTGGGGGTGTTGTAAGTATTGTAATCAGCATCATTAGACGAGTCGATCTAGCCATGTCCGTCCGTCTGTCCGTCCGTCCGTTTCTACGCAAACTAGTCTCTCAGTTTTTGAGCTATCGGGATGAAACTTTCCCAAAAGTCTTCTTTCTATTGCAGGTATTATATAAGTCGGAACCGGCTGGATCGGATAACTATATCTTATAGCTCTCATTAGAAATTTCGGGAAAAAAGCGAAAAAAATTCTAGCTTCGGTGTTTTTTGAAATATTACCTTCTTCTTTCGGGATAATTATTTTTTTGTTATTTCTGAATTTCGAATTAATTTTTTTTTTAATCGGATCACGGATCACACTTGACCAATATTTTCACTAGGGGTCTTTAAAACTTGAGCTGCGCCCTTAAAACCACTCCGTACGCGAGCTGGCTTCAGCCAGACAGTTTAACAACTGCAGCTTAAAATTCAATTTATACGCCTCTTTGTTAAAAAAAAAATGTTATGGCTGCACTGGAAAATATTTAATATTTCGGTTTTAAAAACAGTCATGAACTTAAACGCGTCGCTTTCAATGGGTTAAATTTGTTTTGCCATTTTTCAAGCAATTCTGAATCTGAATTGTCAATATGTGCATTATAAGTGTGTTTATTAAAGAGAACTATAATGTTGTAGAATTTCACCTTAATACGCAAATAAGAATATCATAAACTTGAAATCTTATTTTGCACAATCATTTTTCAAATGATATTAATTTCAGTAAATATTAATTTTTATCTTGGCGTAAAAGAACAGTCATCATAGACAGGAACACAAAATTAAACTTTGCAAAATATTTAAGAACCATTTCTAGTTTTCCATACAAATTTTCGAATTTTAATTCTTCCTTTTTGTAAATTTTGGAATTTAGGCTGACAGTCCAAAACAGTAATTTTTAATTAAGAAATATTTAACATATTTCCGTGCAGTGCCCTAAAACAAGTTGTCTAAGTAGGCCTGCGAATAAAAAGTTTTCCGATCAATAAATCTGTATTTAAATAACTAGCAATACCCGAAGCAACATTGTCCGCTACTATTAGCAAAGCATTTCTTCCTATAGATAGTAACCTGATTTTTTCATATTTCAAAATTCTAATAGGGTAAAATCCTGCCTAACCTTAGCCCACCTAGAACGCACTTATATTCTTTCCATGGCTTGATCGACTCGGCTAGTGATATAGATCAAGAATATATATACTTTATAGGGTCGGAAACGCTTCCTTTTACCTGCTTTTAAATTAAATAAGAAATTCTCGATATTTCTTTTTCGAAAAGCTCACATTATACTATTCATCAGCGATTTCAGTCATTTTAATAAATGAGTCATATCTTTTTAAATGCCCATGTACCAAGATTTTGTTTTATAGTTTTCATGATATAATGATGAATAACATTGTAAGAATATTTTTTGAGCTTTGACAGTTATAAAGATGATACCCAATAAATTCTTATGGTCAGGCAAAAGTGATATTTTTTCTATTATATTTTTTCCAATAGAATTTTTAAATATTTTTTTTAAAGCGTCCAATGATCACGCTATTTAATAATAATTATTATAATAAGAAAGGATCGCTCACCTGACATAAGTTCGCCGTTTTGCTGATCCTGCAGCATCGGGATCACCGGCTCGCCGCTAGGTGGCGCATCCGGCATAGCATCATCGTGGGCCGCATGGGCGTGGCCCTGTGTGGGCGGGGGCGGTGGCTCGGCGAAGAGCATTTTGAAGCGCAGCCGGATTTTGATTTGGCCAACTTTCAGCTGCTGTTGCTGTTGCACTTGTTCGAGCGGGCCACCGATCTCCAGGTGACGATATAGAGCATAAATTTTGGTTTTATGTTCGAAATGACTCGAAGTGCCGTAATTAGCGGCGTGTTTACTGTTAGCGCGATGGCAGCCTGCTCCTCTGACGTCACAGCAGTCGGCTGGGGCGACGGTGACAATTTCGGTGGCGGGACACTCTCGTGAATAATCTAAAAATAAGACAAGGCTTTTTTTGCTGTGTACACGGGGAGGCTGCTTCTTCTTCTTATTTGCCCTTTGCTGCTGCTCCTGCTTCTTCTTGTCCCTCTCACCTTTCTGCTTCTTCTTTTTGTTATCCTTTACCTCTCGCTTTTCACAGAGCTTCTCAATCAGTTTTTCTTGTTGTCGCTCTGGCTGCTCTTCTTCTTCCTGTCCTTCTGACTTTTGTTGTTGTTGCCGCTGCTTGTTTGACCTTTTCTTATGGCCAAACTTTCTGCCTCTGCCGACGTCACAGCTGATCGATTTCACGCCTTTGCGCCGCTCGTTCGGCAAATTTTCCGCCTCCTGGCTTTCCCTGCTTTTCCGATTGTCACAATTCACATTCGTCGCTGGCCGTGGGAATTCCGCTATCATAATTTTTATGCACTTATGCCATAATTATCACACTCACTCTCACGCACACACGCACAAAAACGCGAAAAGAGAGGCGGGCGCGCGCTTGTATTGTTGTTGTTGTTTTTTCTCCGTTTAACCAAGCTGAAAAGTTAAAAATCTTCACACACACACACACACAGAGAAAGGCTGAGAAATCGAATTTTCCGTACTATGATTTTCCGGCCATAAATCTGCACGGGCGTAAGTTTCGGGGGAAACTGCTGGCTGCAGAAAAGCTCCTGGTCGCAAAAAAGGAAGAAAAATCGGATAGGCGTTGCCGGACGGTGACGGCACTGTCATTTGTTTTGGTTTCGCCGGGGGGTTGCCACACAGGGAAACTCTGAAAGGTACTAAAGCGTTGTAGGACTGCCAACCTATTTGACATAAATATTTTCAACCGTTTTGGCTTTTTTTTTAATTTATTTTTTAGTTTTTGAATACAATATTTCTATAATTATTTCCTTTAAAACTCAACACTTTTGGTAAATAAAAATAAATATTTCCTTTCTTTTAATCTAAAACCAAAAAATATTTATTAAAAACGTAAGTAAGCATCTAACAAGCTTTACCAAACCATGTAGAAATATTTTAAATATGACTATTGTTAACAATATTTCTAACTTTTTTGCGCTTGTGGTTCAAATATAGCTGGTTAAATTACCACTAATCAATTTAGAACAAGCCCTTTTAATCTTTCGACTTCTCTTTATTGACGCATCGCCTTAAACAATTCAAACTAAAAATTTCCAATCAACACAGACAATAGCCACTTTTCGCCTAGGCAAAAAGACGCAGCTCGTCGCGCGCCTCGATGCACTTGGGCGGCGATGGGGTCTCGAATTCGCCCAACTCAGCGTCGTAGTAGAGGGCAGCGCGGTAGGGACGCAGCTCCCATGGCACCTGCTGCTCCATGGTGGTCAGCGTGACGCCCAGATCCTCCAGCGTGGGCACACCGGTCAGAACCTTATCGGTGACAGCCTCGCGCTCGATGCGAGCCGGATGCAGACCGCCGATCGGGGTTCCCGGGCAGATGAAGCTGTTCAGCTTGGCCTTCAGCAGGAAGGTGGGGTCCCAACGCATGTCGTAGCGCATGTAGCCCCAGCGCTTCTGGTCCTTGCGCATCAGACGGTGGAACCAGTCGACCAGTTCGCTCAGCTGATAGCGTTTGGGTCTGAAAGGGGTAGCAGAAATTAGATAATACAAATATTTGTATTACAGGACGACTTACCCCACAGCCTGGTAGATGCGTCCTGCGCTGTCCGGATCCTTGGCGGCGTTGATGATGGCCTGGGCCACGTCCGAAACGTAGACGGGCTGCTTGACGGTCTTCTCGCCCTTGTGCCACAGTGGCATCGAGCGGAACTGACGGCGCCAGATGTGGGCGTAGTAGCGCAAGAAACGATCCTCGGAGCCGTAGATATCCGCGGGACGGATGATCGTGGCGTTGGGGAAGGCGTCGCGCACGCGCAGCTCACCCTCATACTTGCTCTTCAGCCACTCGCTGCCGCCCTTGACGAACAGGTCCTTGGGATTGGCCTCGACGTTCAGGGAGGACAGGTGGATGAAGCGCTCCACGCCAGCCTCGCGGGCAATTCTGGAAAGAGTAAATAAGAATGCATAAAATATACGCTTTCGTTTGGAATTCTTGTCATTATATGATAAAGTAAAAGTAGTTTGTTTAACTGGAAGATTCATTGGATAACTTTACCAATAAGTAAAATCTTTTAACCGAATTTGTATGGAATTACTAGATAAATAGATTTAATATATTTATCCATTCTTTTAAAAATGTATATCCCGATTGTCAAGATCCCTATCTTAAAGATATCTATATCATATTCACCTGGCGATCCGCTCAGCTCCGTTGACATGGACATCCTTGTACTTGAAGTTCTTGGTCTCAAAGTCCCTGCCCACCAGGTTGATGACCACATTCGAGTGCTTGACGGCTTCCCGAATGGAGGCGGGATCGTCCAGGTTGTAGAAGTGGAACAGAACCTGGCCGAGATCTCCGGTGACCTTAAGGCGGATCACATCCGAATCGTCACCGCGATAGGGCAGGATCATCTGGCTGCCGGATTTGCCCAGTTTGTTGCACACATAGCGGCCCACGAAGCCGGTGGCTCCGAAAACCGTGGCCACAATCCCGTTGAAACTGCTCCGTCCGCCAGTTCCGCGCTTCATGGCAGCCGGATTGGTGGTCTTCAGAGGACGTGGTCCATCTTCCGGTGGAGCAGCAGCGGCGGAGTATCCGCGCAGGCACAAGACTCCCACCACGCCACTGCCATGGTGCTCTAGAAATCGGAAAATAAAGCAAAAGTTAGCCACAACATTGGTGCGATACGTCATATTACATAATTCGTTTGCCAGGCGGTTTTTACCCGCAGGCAATCGTACTCACTGGCCAGCTGCAGATTGCGGGTTAGTACTATGGCGGCCATTTCGTACCGGCACACTAGACCAACTCGATTAGGTAAATTTTACGCTTAAAATCCTAATTCTATTTTATTTAATTTGCTCCAAGCCAGTGTGACCGCGCCTCCACCGTTAAAATATACCACAGTCAGCTGTGAAATACCGAAAAATACCAAAAGTAGAGTGGCATTTGTAAACTGAAAAAGGCTGCTAGACAGAAGAAAAAAGTAGAAAAGTAACGATCTTTTTGTAAATTTTAAAAACTTTCGTTTTTCAAAATGCCTTTTTTAAATATATCTTATTTAAAAAACTTTTTAAAATCTTACATTTGTAGTTCCAAAAATGTAGCTTAATATTTTCTGAATAGCTATCATAAAAACAGTAAACTAGACCATGAGTACCTGGTAAACATAGTAAAAACCTTACCGCTTCTTTATTTATAGTTTATCGACCTTGCTGTGGTTATCTTATTTAATCACTTGCTAAGCGGTAATTAAAATGGACAAATAAACTGGTCTTCTCAACTTGCTCTTAATTTATGAATATTTTTGACAAATAAGACATAAGCCAACCGTGTCCCAGTTGGAATGAAACCACCTTGGTTGTCAAAAGTCAAACCGCCGACTTTTTATCTAATGTGCGTGGTTTAATTGCAATTTGCTCGTTTAATTCGGCACGGCTTGGGTTCTGGGGAAAAAGAATTCAGCTGGCAGTCGCCTTTGAGCTGTAAACCCCGAGAGCATCGTAGTAGTGTTATTGTTATCTGTTCAAAATCTGCCAACTAAGGATTAACTGCCGTGCTATCAACACCGATAAGCAGTTGAATAAAAGTGAGCTTGTGGTAAAATAATTGATATGGATACACATTGTTGCGGTCAAGAAAAGTTGTATCAGCACTAGCAAATGTCGTCGTTTTAAAAAGTATCGGTTAAATAATTAGTAACTAAGTTAGAATATTCACTTTTCTTGTGTTTATTTATAAAAAATTAAAAATTTGTATATTCACATGTGTATGTATCTTTGTATCTTTGTGCTTTTGAATATTAAATCCGCTTTAAAATTTATCTAGATATTCTTTTTGAATCACCCTGTCTAAAAATACTTGAGCTATAGCGCTATTTTATTGTCTTCAGTTGTGTGTTTGATACAAAATAAATACATACATACATATGCATGTATGTACAAATGTACATACAAAATATATCAGTGCTTTTGACAATTGTAGATGTAATGCGATTATCATATAAATCTATGTAAATATGTATGTATGTACTTTTATACCTACATATGTACCATCAGCATCATAAGAACATTGTTGTTGCCCCATTATCAGCGTAGATAGCTTTAATACAAGCATTTGTACATACATATATACATGTGATCAGACATGCATGAACGAGCTCTTCTATTCTCCTTTCTTTCTATCCCGAAAGTACAAGCTTACCTGCCCCCTCCCCCTTCGTTATCACTCTTTCTCTTTTATTGCTCTCCGTCAGCTGATTATTTTCAGCCTGCTCACGCACTTTTTTCACCCACACAACTGCTTTCCCTCTCTCTCACGTTATCTCTACGGCCCCTCCCCCACCCACTCCTAACACACACACGTGCAGTTTTACGCTCACTTTCAAATCGCAGGCATTTCGTTTTGTTTTGCCGGCTGTGGTCATTGCTGTTGTTGTTTTTATTCGACCATCTCTCTTTGCCTTTCATACCCTTACAAAGGGTATCATGACTTTTCGGCATCTCTCTATGATTCGGAAAAATATCATTTAAATAAAAATATTTTTACTAAAAGTGGTTATTACTTACATTTAAAAATTGGCATTAAAAGTCAGATTTTTCTTTTTTTAAGAAACTAAAGGGTATATAAGTTCAAAAAATTACCCCATCTAGAATTGAGTGCTAGGATTTTTTTTAAATAAATAGGAAAATTGCTACCATTACTTCTAGTATTATTATTTCCATTACTAGGAACCCATCTCTCCCCCCATTTTTACTAAATACTGTTAAAGCGTATAAAAAAGTCGGCTTGCCAAATCACCTGGCTTTTCCGTTTAGTTTGCCATATATTTTACGTCGGCTTTTGCGATCATTCGTTTTTGAGCCGCGCTGCAGTAAACACCGCTCGCTAATTTGCTCCCGAAAAAAATCAACGCGTGTGCCTCGAAATATTTTAAATCGCGGATGTGCGTGTGGGTTTTGTGTGAACAACAATAATACAGAAAAAAAGTAGGAAAAGCCACATTTTCCAAAAGCAATTTACAGTCGGTGCGGCTAATAAATAGCCAACGAACAAGGAACGCACGCGTTTTCCGCTTATCACATCCAAAAATACGGTAAATTTCCAGTTCTAAGCCAAAATCCCAAGGGGTCTAGACTGATAAGAGCGTTTTTGGCCTTGTCCGAACTTTTTTCGGCTGCGTATCTTCGTCCAGGAATCGAAAAACACACCTTAATGCCACCGTTTTAGATATGTGTAGATATATAGATGACTGATTCGTTAGCAGTCCCGACTGTGAATCCATTTAGCAAGTGATTATTAAGACGCCTCGCGCCTCTTGGCACCGATGTGAAAAAATATTAGCCAAAAATATTACTAAAGCTAAAATAACACCATCTGCCTGCGGGGTATAAAAATAAATTCGATCGAAATTAATGCTAATTAAAGGTTATATCTGTCTGTCTACTACTGGAATGGAGCTAAAAACAAATTCTCACTGCAAGCTAATTCAATGCAAATTGATCCGGGCCTTGGCTAAAGTTTTGAAGAGCCCAGCCGCGTTCCCAATATTATAAACAATTACCCATCCGTTATTTGATGAAAATATAAACAAACGAAAGGGGCCAAATTACTAGGAGTTCTTTATAGAAATAGATTTTCTAAAATAGTATTATTATCATAATAAAACTAACAGTCTAAAAATAACCTACATCCATTAGCAACTATGTGACGTCACTAAGCTTCGTTTTCTGAACCGCCAGTTAAACTAAAAGTAGGTTAAAAGTCTAAATTTTCCAAAATTTTATCAATTTATCTCAAATTTGTACTTTTTCAAAAACTTAGCTCTTAAAACCTTTATTACAACTGTAATTTTGACCTCAACTGTAAGTTTATATATTTTATTCAATTTTTTTACAAACTTGAGTCATTAAGTGTAATTGAAGTGGGTCTTTAGTAATCAGCATTAATATCAATTTGTGTATTATTTTAATGGGTTTATATATCATCATCAAAATCTCACATATCCCAGTTGATCACGTTTCTGATGAGGATGCAGGGAAAGTACATTCATGGATAAAGTGTATAGGCGCAGATCTCACGTAGATCGTGGTGCATAAAATTGTAATTAAAATATTTACACTTCTTTGTTTATTTTAATGGGAATATTTCATTGAATCGTGGGCCCCAGCACATGTTATGTACAGGTGGTCAGGGTTGTGCAGTCTCGGCAGAAAATACAAATGAATGTATATACAATGTATAATGAACGATTTAGTAAAGTATTGAGTTTCATAAGTCAATATTAACCAGATTAGTTTTAGTTTTCTTCAAATCATTATCTATATTTAGATACTTATTATAATATAACAGATTGTTTTTGAATACACACAATATAATCCTGGGTTTTAGGTATTATAATAGAATTTTGCCTATCTCACCTTCACCTAGCAACATTTGCCGGTAGCAACATGCGTTCTTATCAACATTACCCATCAAATCCCCCGTCTAGCGATGGTATTTTAACCCACCCGAAGCCGGGTTGTTTTCGATATTGTTTTGAAACTAATTCTTATCAGCGGACCTGTCCAATTTCCATTTAATGAGATAGCGATAGGGGCAATGTCTAGTTATCTCTGTCTGCTTATCAGGGTGTCTGCTTTTGGCGCGTTTGAATAAAGTGTTCAAATATCGCTCGTAGGCAATAGCTAATTGCCAGCGACAACAAAGTAATAAAATATTGGCAGCACACTTTGTCTATGGCCCAGTAATAGACATAATAATATTGATAGAATTTTAAACAAAATCCGCTCGTTTTGTGTTCCCTTGTAAATTAGAAATTCCAAAGGCATCGGCGACCTTGTCAAATGGTCAAAAATATTAGATTGGTGCTGTTGTTTTATTTGAAAAAACAGGCCAGGGACCTGCATAGGAAGTATTTTTTAATTCAATTTCAAAATCTACGCAAAAGTCAGAGTACCAATGGTTTTTTGTTGCCAATTCTAATTTGTATGCAGGCGATGGCCCAAACGAAAAATCAAACAAACAGAATTAATGCACCTGGGGGCAAATCAAAACAAAAACCACATGTTATTGGTCCCGAATTTTATTGAAAGCTTCGTTTTTTGTTGATACTTTCAATTGATGAAGTGAGTTGTTGCATTGATCTAATTGACAATCGAGTTGTCAAGCGTTGGCGCAGATTTACGATCTGGATTTTACCCAAGCCAACAAAGTCCGGATTGGAGGGTAATCAAATATTTTGAAAAGTCTTAAAAATGGTAAACAAAATATCACGTCTTGAAATATTACAAAAAAATTCCTTGCAGTTAAACTTATCATTAAATTCTTAAAAAAAATTTTTATGGAAAACACCCTACAACTTTTGATTTCTTAAAACAATATATTAAACAATTTTCAGAAATTGTATTTTTTTTTATTTAAAAATTTTTAAAATTTTAAAACTAAGTCCCATTTATAATGTGACATTTTTATTTTGAATGGACTTATAGAGCCTACAAGACTTAAGAGCCATAACGCCACTCATATCACACCATATTTTATCTGGAGAATCACTTCGTTATCTTCTTTATCCCCTAGCAACTATAGCAACAAAATACGAACTAAGGTTTCCCATGCCTCAGTATCCGTATCTCTGTATCTATATCTCCGTTTATCTTTTGTTATCTCGTGTTCGAGCCCCTGTTCCATTGCCTCCTACCTCCCACCGACCGCCACCCCCCTCCCATTTCGAATGAAAATGAAATCAAATTGAGGAAATGGACATTTAGCGGCTGTGGCAAGTGGAACAACTGGGAGATACGTATAGTATCTACACATCCAAACACATGTCTAGGGGAGTATCCAAATTGTTTGTTGCTACCTGTCCAGCATTATCTTGTTAATTGTTGTTTCTACAATGCCTCTATTGGGTCTTTTGGGAAACATTCGATTGTTTGCCGGGGTGCACAATCTAGTGCCCCCGAGGCGCCATTTAGCGCTTTTGTACTTAGGCTCTAATTACATGCCTTCTATATAGGGGGGGTTCTAAAACAATGGATTGTATCATTTGATCGATTCCAATTATTTGCAAATGCACGTGTGACTATTTGGAATGCAATTGGCTCATTTAGAAGTCGACAACGTGCAGGGGGAGGTTGCATCATTTAATAAAATAGAATACTGGTTGACAGTAATCATTTGCGTAGTATACTTATTGAGCATTCCAGATGGAGGCGACAGATATAAATCAGGAATCAGTTGTTGATGCAGAAATGGGTCTGCTTTGCGGAGAAAAGCAATGATCTCATCATGTGCGGATCCACGGGGGGTGATATGGGTGATATATTACCCCCCACAAAGGAATTTTGGTATTCAAAAAGTATGCAACAATAAAATTGTTCTGATATCATAGATCTCCGCCACTGGATCTCATATATATAATACAGAAACTTACTGAAAAATGTATTCTTTACTCGGAAGATCTTATCCCAGATATAACAATTTCGTTCTAAGCAATTAGAAATCATATAATTATAGTAAACACCATTAATTTAAAGGCCAATTGGGCCATTTATTTAAGCCCTTCCATTTGGATAATCCAAAAAAAACCATTAAACAGCGACATGTCCCTTGATAATTACTTTTCCATAGGGCATTTAACCATTTTAAATAGGGTTCAACCTTGGGGTTACAAACAGATAGCCAGCAAACAATCGGTAGCCATATATCCACACGATCACGTAAAGTTACGTCAATGTCGCAGGCGATCGATTCGATTCGAGATACGCTGAGGTACCCACAGGTAAAACGAGCCCATTTAGCATCTTCATTTGCATGCAACCCAGCGCAAAGGCAGAAGGAGGAGCTGAAACCCAGGCCCATGCCCACATGATGATCATGATGGTGATTTGCATACGGGGTTGGCATGGGCTGAACCCTAAATATGGCAGGTTCAACTCGGCAGTATCGCTCCAAATCGGTTCGGTTCATTTAACCCGCATTGGGGACTTGAACTTGACACAGTTTGGAGGGATTTTACTAATCGAAAGGCTACTTAATAATAGGTGTTCTATCTATCAATAGAGGTGAAGGGGTTTTTAGTACTTCTGATAATGGTTTTTTTTTTTGGAAATCCTATCAAATTGATTTATTTTGTTTGGCTAGAATTTATTTATTAGTAGACATAAATTAGGAAAACGAATTACAGCAATTAATTTTGGTCAATAAATCTTATTTATTTTAATAGTCTGCTATAGGAAAGATACAGTTAATATTTTTACATCTTTCATTTTCGGTTCACAAGTTAATAAACATGCGAATTGTAAATTTGCTTAAGCAATAAATTAAGTAAATTTATATAGATCACACCCAGAGCAGTTCGTTGTCAGGTGCTGACCTCTCCATCCGCCTTTTCCGTATAGAATATCAAATATTTAAGCAATCAATTCTCACAAACTTTCGTTGCGCTCCTCCCACAGATAATGCCGGTGAAAGAGATTCTCCAGCGGTGCAGGCCCATCCCCCTGTACACCGTGCTGGTGCTATCCATCTGCTACTTTGTGCTCCAGCTGATCCTCAGCCACTTGACCCATGGACTCACATTGCTGATGGCCAGTCATCACATGTTGTGCAACATTTTCGCACTCGGCGGCTGCATCATTACAATTAAGGTAAGTTTGATCACTCACAAAATAAGTCTTTGATTAATAATTTTGTATTTTTTTGAAAATCTAAAAACTATAAGTAATCGAATTCGAATTTGTATTATTTTATTTGTTTATTTTTTACGTTATTTTGTTTAATATTCACTTTATTTGTACATTTAAAAAATATAAAAAAAAATTAAAACTTACTTTTTCCCTGTGATTATTTTTCTGTGATCACTTTAAACACTGCGACTTATTTTGCTTGCCGGTTTTACATTTTTTTTGGCCAGGAAATGTCGCGTGCTGGTGCAAAGTCGAAACAGATGCTGGTGCATTGAACTTTTATTGTGGCCAGAAAGGCAAACCACAACAAAATGTATCGAACGCATTCCAAACACCTTTTTATTTTGCGCAGAACTGGTTTCGTTTGGATTTTTTCGATAATTTATGGGTGAATTTTCGAAATTCGTATCTCTTTACCTGGGAGTGGTTCTCTTAGTTATTATTCGGGCTTATCAGTCAATTTAGTCACTGCTTTCGTTGGGCTTATCAGCCGATTGCTGTGTAATTGCTCGAGTATAATGCCTCTGTGTACACAGCAGGTGACATGAAATCAGGTTGATTACACGGATATATTGGAACGACTCATTTTGGCTTGGTTTCTCTGATCAGATACGTCGAAATGGGTCACCCCTTTTATGGTAATCGTTTGTTAGAAAGCGAAAATGGTAATAGTCTTAAGATCGAATAGTTAGAAGTGCTTTTGAAGATTGTAAACAGGAAAACCTTTCGTATAAATAGCTATATCTATATAATAATAATATTGAAACTTAAATAATAAATATCGTATCCCTAAAAACTCTTTCTTCATTTTATTTTTTTCAAAATTTTGCTACACATTGATTTAAATTCAAGGTGAATACTTCCAAAAGCGGGGTCCAACTGAAAATTTATGGAGCAGTCAAAGCTAATATTTTATTATTGAATGGATGCAAAAATCGTTGCCGCCATGGGAAAGCGTGCCAAGCACGTTTCGCAAAAGACAAAGACGAGGCCCAAAACCGCAGAAACCAAACAAGACTTGGCCAAAAAAACGCCGCCTTACAGAGGGTGGCCAAACACCAGAAATCGAAAGCTTCCAAACAGTTGACGATGTTGTAGGTGTGGACAGTTGTGTGGGCTGATTTTGAGCTTATATAATGGGGCAGACGGACGGACGATCAGCGGAGCGTTTAAATAGCTGCCAACCATTGTAGATTGGCCAATGCCAATTGTTATGATTTGGCTTAGAAAGCATGACGATCATTGAAAATTTCCATTCGATTCTATTTCTATTTCTATGTGACATTTTCGGTAAACAACATTGTAGATAATTATGTCTATTCAACATGGACTTTTTTTTAATTAATTAATTATTAATTAATTTAATTAAATAGAATAAATGTGGTTTTAATTATAAATCATAGAAGGGAAATAGCTTGAGAAATTTATACAAATGCTTATAAATATCTTGAATGGAATACTTATAATAAGTTCAAGTTAAACCTTAAGATCTATCATACTTTTTTTTAATAAACTATAAACAAATGTTGTTACCATTAATATGTTATTACAATTTTTAACGATTTTTCAATAATATTAATTGGTTTTCTGCTTTCTTTTTGTATTCTTGCAGCATAGTAAACAAAAACCGGAGGCCATAGATCCTCCTTCTATCCAGACCAAGGTGAATGGCAATGGTTCTGGGCTGATTGTCAACGTGGCCGAAACGGAGGCCCAAACTCGGGCCAAAAGGGAGTGTCGGGAGCAGAAGCTGCGCAATACCTTCGGCTGGGCCAGGATCGATATATTGACCATGCTGATTGTTTTCATCATCCTCGCTTCGTTATCCTTTTCGCTGGTGGTGGAGGCACTGCAAACTCTGGTTCACATCGATCATCAGGACACGATGCATCTGCCGATTCCCGTAATGATGCTGGGTTTCGTGGGCCTAATCCTGAATGGACTGACATATCTGCTAATCGGAGGATATACCTTGCATCAGGGTAGCTTTCTGCACTTGACACCCGGCGGAAATGTGGTGCTCGATCGTCCCGCAATGTCCAGCAATTTGGATCTATCCCTCGAACCGATGCAAAGGCAACTCAGTAAATCCCGGAATGATCGTCAGTTACGCGAGGAACTCGAAACGGAGGTGGGCAGTGTTTACTTCGCCACCAAACGTCAGGGAGCAGTTGAAATGCTAAGGGATGTGTCCAGTACCATATTCGTTATCGTTTGTGCTGCAATCGTCTATGTGGCCGAGGATGAGCAGCATACGGCGAAGTTTATTGATCCCGTGCTCTCCATTTTCTCCTGCGTCCTGCTGGTGACGCTCAGTTATCCCTACAGTAAGTCTAGAAAATAAAATAAAACTTAAACAGCACAACTATTTTTATAGCGAATTAGTAGTCTTTATTTCTTTTTAAAAAATACAACTAATCATTTTTTTCTATTTCTTCTGTAGTGAAAGAATCCTGCCTGATCCTTTTGCAAACCATTCCCGGTTCCATCGACCTGGAGATCTTTGAGCGAACACTGGTCACCAAATTCCCGGAGATTATCAGCTATCATGACTTGCACATATGGCAGTTGGCCGCCCACCGATACGTGGCCACCATACACATCCAGTTCCAGAATCCCAAACTGTACCTCAAGATCATCGAACAGGTGCGAGCCCATTTCCACGATCAGGGAATCGGAGCGGTCACCATCCAACCGGAGTTCTATCCGTCCACCAATAAAAATGCCTCTGCCTCGTTGGAATGCCTAATGCAATGCCAGGCGGCGGAATGCATCGAGAAAGTTTGCTGCCGAGATTCCCGTACCGATCTCCGCGAGATTTGTGATGCTCCCGGTGGCAGGAAGTCGTCTTCTCCGGCGAAATGCCATGGCGACGGTCACGATCATAGCAGAATCAAGTCCAAATCCTGTGCCGAACTAAGTGCAGTGGTTGTGGAGAAACCCAAGGAACTGAATGCGGCCCAGTTGCTTAAGGGGCAAGGTCAGTCCATGCCCAAGCTGGAGCATACGCCAAACGAGGATACTCCTTCAATGAAAGCTGATACATCCAAATCAAATGACTGTCTACCTCCTCCAACGAGAAGCGATTGATTAACCTTCAATAACTATAGTATTGAGTCAAGGCTTAACGATTTTAGTTAGTTCTTAAGATAGTTTACGAATTTGCCATATAGACATATGGATATAAGTATATAGATGTTGGATGTTGGAGCTCATTTTTTAACGAGACGCTTTAATGCACAGGGGACGAACATTTTGACACAAGAGTGGAGAAGGTGGAATAAAATGAACGACAAAAGTAATTACATTTTTCAAACTTTAAAAAAAAATGATGGCATTGAAGTACTGTTATTTGATTTTAACAGCTAAGAAACGTCTATTCCTAGTTTTTATATTAAATCGTAGATTTTTTTATCCAGGTATCTATGAAACAGTGTAGAAAGAAATTGCTGTATTCCTCCCTCTCCTGTGACAAGAAACTAACTAAATATTTCCCACCTGTGCAGTTAGTTTACGAGTTATTTGTTTTAAGGTACATTTACTATGTATATGTTGGACTACATATGTAAGTCAAAAAATTTACAACCGAAAGATTACAAAATATACATTAATTTGACGTGTCATTAGCTAAGCATTTTCTATAAATACATGTGTATAAAAATATTTGGATTATATGTTTTTCAGATCAGCTTAAGTAATTTTAAAGCGCACAGTCAGTTAACAATAAAGGTAAGGTCCTCCTCAAAGGTTCCACGGCGGGTATAAGAATATTTAACAATGCCTCGATATGGGGACAGGTCAATTAGATAAGGCCGTAGGTAGATACAACATTTGTGATTCACAGTGGGGACCACTTGACTACTTGGCTTCGCCTTCGGCTCCGCCCAGCAGATACTCCAAAGCGAAGAGCCGTATAATCAGCGCCAGGTTGTCCGTCGTCGCATAATCAATCACACTGGCGTTATCGGTGGGCTTGTGCCATACATCGGGGAAGGGTACCGGGATGAGGTGGAGGATGGGCACATTTCGCTGGAGGAAGGGTATGTGGTCGTCCTCAATGTAGGAGGAGCGCATGGCCTGCGACTGGAAGTAGCGCGTGGGATCGTGCTGGGTAACTCCACTGCTGGCATAGCGCTCGAGGAGCTGGAACCTGGCCAGTCGTGTCTCCACGGACAGGAGACGCATGTACCAGGACTCGGTGTTCTGGAAGAAGCTGTAGAAAGCAGGATCGGGGGCTCCTAGGAGATCCAGTAGCACCAGCATATCTATTCTATCCAGTTTTCCTTCACGCTCCCACCTTTTGGCCAGATGTCGTGCTCCGTAGATGGAATCCTTGGGTCCCCATTCCTCGAAGGCCTCCTCGCCGTCGAAGAATAAGAGCATTAGGCTCAACTTGCTTTCCTTGAGGGGCTTCAGTTGTTCCTGGAGAACCTGGGCCAGATTGAGAAGCATGGCACAGGGCACTGCCGAGTCGGTGGCCCCCAGGAACTCCACTCCCGGCATGTACTTGCTGTCGTAATGACAGGCGAGCACCAGATATCGTTCAGCCTTCGGATTCAGGGTGGCGATGATGTTGTGGAAATGCAATTTGCCTTTGATCGGAGCCACGTCGTGGAAGCTGTCCATCTCCACATCCCAGCCCAGATCCCTCAAGCTTTCGGCTATATATTTTCGCACAATGCTATGATTTCCCGTGCCCACAACTCGGGGTATCAGAATATTGTTGATGGCCTCCCTCAGGTGCAGTTTATCGGATAGATTGCTGTACTCCAGGAAGCGGGATTCGGACAGCTCGCTGGGATTGTGGGATATCTGTTGGCGATGAAAAAGAGAGTACAAGTTTAGCAGGCAGCTGGCAAGGGGCATACTTTTGTGTGACCTGTGATCTGCCCACGAGATTATCCTTGAGGGACACGGATCCCCTGACCAAGGTGGCTATCAAAGCCATCTGCACGCACAGCGTCCAAATTCTTGCGTTTGGTTGGAGCATATTTCACCGACTGACTGAAGACTACGTGGCTGAGTATTTTGTTTCCGCAAGTGGGGGTGTTTAACCCCAACAGGTGGTTTCAATCAATAGCGGCAGGTGTGCGAGGAGTTTCAAGGACGTGCGACTGCGGCACGATTTTGCGGCAGACTGCGGCATGTGCTTTGAACTCGCTGGCGTGTCTAGTGATTTCTCATTTCAGCCAATTCTTCGGGCCAACTTGTGGGGCACAAAACAACAAAGCATGGGCGTGGCAAAGGGTTCCATTTGGGCTCCAATTAGTATTCATTAAAAATAACACTGCCTCATTAGGTAAATAAAGGTCTGGTCGGTTGTGTGTTTTGTATTTTCTATACATATTTTCTTAGTTATTTATTACTTTTTCTATTAAAAGAGAATGTTATTATCCCCTATTTATGAAATATTTATGTTTACGCCCATGCTAAGTAAAACAGCTGTTTATCATTCTTAACAGGTGGCAACGCCAAGCGTGAGCAGGTGGCACAACCAGAACAGTGGCAGGGGCGTTAGAAAGAGTTTAAAAACGGGGTTTTGACAGTGGTCATTTTATTTAGTTTGGATTAAAAAACTATTTTTTTTCCAAGCTTATTCCAAAAACAAAAAATATTAAATTATTAATGACCAGAAATAACAATCTATCTATTGAGAATTACACAGCTTATGCTTGACATTCTAATATTAAATTTACGTGTGAAGTAGATATTTTTTGGTTTCTTTTTATTCCGAGTTCGAACACTGCCTTGCTCATGGTAAACAATCAGCTACAAGAATTCAGTCAGTTCTTAGAACTAAATAATAGATACATTTTCTTGTGCGACACTGACTGATTGTTTTGGAGAATTATAAAGCCCTCCTACTTTAAATTCAGTGCCCCAATAATAATATGTTCTAGATATAGTCCACCTCTAACCTTAGGAATATCCACCAGCTCGAAGCAAGCGCCCAGATTGTAGATCTTTTTGCGGGGCCTTGGCAGCAATCTCTTGACGGCCTCCATAAGGGAATAATTTCGGAATAGCACACGCATTTCACTTATTTATGTCTTTTTTAATACAAATTATGCACACAGAACACAAGACAACACGTTTTCCACGCTGTTATCGAAACTTATGCAATGGAAAACGATTACACACGGTTTACAGGCGACTTTCTCCTCCCTCGCTGGCATGTAAACAATTGTATCTATATGGTATGTATGTACAAGAGTGCCTTTCCGACTTATAGTTAATGGAAATGGGGAAACAGTCTGGGTAGATGAGGATTAGTCCGTTTTGGAGCCCTTGGATCCGGGTGCTCCGAAATAGGCCCTGTAGATATAGAGTCCCAGAGCGATGTGCAACGCCACGACCGCTCCCACGGCAGAGGCTATGTTGACTTTAACTTCGGAAATGTTGAGAAACTGATCCAGAACGAAGCCTTTCAGCACGAAGAAGGTCAGCACGGGCAGGAAAACGATGAGCATGCAGTAGAAGAGCACTGTCTTGAAGGAGCTGTAGTCCTGCGAGTCCTTGGAATCCAAAATAAACAAGGGATTAGGCCAGCCGGCAAATGGGGTTTCCATGTTACTTACATGCGACTGCTGGAGGCTTTGTTTCGAAGCACCTCCGTTGCCACCAGTGGCTTTCTTGGTCTTATTCGACATTTTGCTAGCTAAATAATACCCGGGTTGAGTGAAAAAAGCAATATTTCCTTTTAATTTCGGTTTTTGCTTTGGCCTGCCATTCGGTTATCAGAAATATTTGACAAATCACAAATCACATGATAAAATGGTAGGACCGTGGGCGTCATCAAAATATACTAAAACATACCGCTATTATTCGATAAGTTGTTTTTATCGAAGTTATTCTGTTTTAAAAAAATATATTTTATGATTTTTTTTAACATTAAGAGACATGTTTATGTGATTTTTATTTAAATTAAATAAATTAACCATGTTAAAGTATCTAGTTAAACAATGAGATTATTAATTTATATATATTTAATAATCTATTAAAAAATAATAAAAAAAATTAATATTTCCGAAGTTATTTCTGAAACATATTTTACAACGTGATATAAAAAACCTATTGGGGCCCAATGTGATGTTTACAAAATCACTTAACAAGTATTTTATAACAGATTTTAAAACTTTATAGCAATTGACCACTATTTTTTCAACCGCCGCTGTATAATTGCTTCGTTCCTTGGTATTTTCCAGTATTTACCCCAGGGCCAAACGCCATATTGCGCCACCAGCAGTGCGGTCCTACTGGAGCGAAAGGAAAACAAAAAAAGCAATCGTGAATCAAAAGGCGCACGCGGCAAAATGTAAAAACTTGCTTATTGGTTTATTTTTAACAGTTGCCGTCATCGCAGTCGCATTTTGGCCGAACCGATTGCTCGCGCCTGCCGCTTGCGTGTGTTAATTAAATTTATTTCAGCCATTGCCAATTGCTGCGTATATTCGGCGGTAATTAACCAGCCAAATCCATATTGTATACTACAGTGTACCATAAAACACAGCGCGCCTGCAGTTAGCCGCCCGATTTCGTACAGTTGAGACGCGCGTTTTTTGCGTTTGGAACTTTGTTGTGGGGAATTTCCACTGCATCTCAGAGTCGCGATGGTTTTGACGAATTTCGAGTGCTGGGCACATGGCGATCCGGCGACAGCCGCCACTTTCGAAACCGGAACGCTGCGTCCTTCGTTGGATCCATTCAATCCACGTGCTGTCAACTTCATGACCACCGACGCCAACAACAACAATAACAATAATAACAGCGATCAACTCGTTGAGGGGCAGCCGATGCCGGGAGTCCTGCCCCTGGAAATGGAAGTGCTGCGCTGCAAGAAGCGCCTGAATCCTGGTCGCAGTCCTGGCGAGGATGTCGATGCAGATCAGCCGGTGTACACCAAGCGATGCCGCTACGATGAAGCCGACCTGGCCGCCCAGTATTGCAATGGTAAATATTATTTACTAAATACCTTTTGGGGTTTTCCAAAATGCAAATTACAAATTAACATTCATTGTCTTACATATTTAAAGTTTTATACGTCGTTTTTGTCATTTATTTGTTTATTACTTAATTATTTTTAGACCGTAAACCTCTGAACATTTATTTATTCCCCGTAAAATCATAATAAATCATTCATTATTATTGCTTTATAAAAAATATTTATCAAAAGTTTATTGCTTTGCGGTTAAGTAAAATACTGAAAAACACTCAAAAAAAAAATGATTTCATTAAAACTAAAAGGTAAATAAAATAAATATTATAAACATGTTGCCATTCAGGTCTATTTTGCATAATTTTTAAAATACACAAAATTAAATTAAATACTATTGCTTATGATATCATATTTATATTGAGCAACAATGATTTATTAAAGACACTTTGTATTTGTGAATTTAAAAACCGGAACACACCTGATGATTTAGCTGTAATTTTCGTTTTTAATCATTCGACCTTGGGCCTTTTGGCCGGCTTATTTAATTGGCGTTGCGTGAAAAGTGTCGTAAAAATTGTAAATTTACAAAGTCATCTGACCTTGCGACCCGTTTTTCTTTTCTCTGTGACCTGGGTTATCAGTTCCCATTTATTCGGTGCGATTTGTGCTATCGCCGACATATAGAAACGGCGGTACTCAAAACGATAAGCACTTGACAGCCGCTTAATTTCAGCAAAGAGAAAACCGGCTTGACAGTCATTATATCGCTGTGTTTGCTCGACTAAACACACGACGGCCCCGTTGGGGATTATCTGGAAGGGGTTGTGGAGATGACGGGGTCAACAGAGTGCTTGAATTCTTCTTACCCCGCGAGTTTAATCAATCTGCATTCGCCAAAGTGTTTCAACAATAGAAAAAAAAACAAAGGGAACCGGGCGGTGTGTGGGTGTATATACAGCCGGTAAAAAAAGTGTGTATATCTAGCGAGAGTGAATCAATAATATATACCCTTGCGAAGGGTATACTCGACTTTAGTAATGGTTTTAAGGTTAGGAAAAAAAGTTTTTTTTTTGTTTTGGATCTTAAATTAAAACTTTTATTTTTAAACAGGTTGATTAATTGAAATATTTTTATTATTGTATAATTATTATTATTTAGATGTTTCCTATTTTCTTATTATTTAGATGTTTCAGTTTTCGTTTCGACATCGTTACCTTGTAGTTCCCGATTGTTTTGATAAGGTATCAGCTCAAACAAAAAGCAAAAGAAAAAAAAAACTAACTCGGAGATAAGAAATGACAACGGCGGCTGCTCTGCTCCGAATTGGTTATAAATAAACGATCGGTAATTGGGGCAAATATCGATAGCGTCAGCGTGTTGCGTTGCATTGCCATTACACTAAAAGAAAAAAATAAAAGAAAAATGCAAATAAGATTTTTTAAATGCAAATCTTGTTTATTTTCTTTGTCATTATATTCAATAAGGAAGCATTATGGTTTATAAATATTCATTTAATCAAGCAATTAAAATTGTAAATCATTGGGAAGATAAACAATTTTTTTTCTGTGTGATTGCACTTATAAATCGGTTTCTCCTCTACCTTGCAGATTTCTTTTCACTGCCTGCCACACAAATAATTGGAACACAGGCCTGTTTGATGGATTACGAGATGCAGGCCACCGGCGGCATGATGATGGAATCGGAGACGAGTTTTCCAGCACAGCAACATCAGCAGCAGCAACATCCACAGCAGCAGCAGCAGCAGCATCATCATCAGCGCATTCATCAGCATTATCAAGGTCATTTGCATCGCGCTAACCGTGATGTGAGTCGTTGCATGATGTCGCACATGATTTAGGGGCCCTCGTTCACACAAAAAGTTTGAAAATGTACATAACCCAAAATGAACATGTACTCTAACGAAGGAAAACGCACAAGAAACACATGCAACAGTTCACCGAGCGACGCGTCTCTTTATTTGTAAAATGTTCGCATATTACTCACAAGCCAAATTAACGCAGGCAAACAATTGAATTGAAATTAATAGCAATGCACATACTTAACACGTACCAAAAATGAAAATCTGTAAAAATAACAATCAGCAATCGAATGAAACAATAAGTATTCTGTATAAATTGTTAAGCACACATCCCACTGTACAAACAAAAGCTTAAGTTAAAGACGTTTGAATACTGTACTTAATTACCTAAAGAAATGAAATACTTTACTAACTTCAGTACGTAATCGTTAAACCTGCGAAGCATTGCAATCAGCTAATACAAAAGCAATATAATTTTAAGTGAAATGTTCAATCAGCTTGAAGCGATTGCTTAGAGCCTTCACAAAGTGTTGGAAATGTTTATTTGACATGTAATTCCGCAAATGTGAAGTTGCTGATCCGTGGCACTAGTTATAGATTACTTTTAAGGTCTATCACCATAAGTTCAAATTGTCATCTAAATATGCATTTAAGCAAATAGATGGTTTTATTCCTTAAGATCATAAGTGAATGAATATTTTTTTAATAATCTTTGAAATTTAAATAATTTTTAATTAATCAATATCAATATTAACTTGAACTATTTTAAACATGCAGTTTATTTACATATTCGGATTAAGTTGATTGAAAACTATAATTTTCAAACCTTTGAGTAATCAGCAAAATTTATAACAGGCATCGATGAATGAGAATAATGAAAACACTTTGTGAAAGATCTAAAGAGCAAACGCAACAGGCCAGAGCTACGGCAGCGATGTTACAAATCCAAAACTGATAGACAACTCTCTCCACTCTCTGCTCGTTTACAGAATCCGCAGAGCAACGAGTGCCGCCATCGAAGCAAAAGTCAAGAAAATCTTTAGACGCTATTGAGAAAATCAAATTTAAGTCAATAGGCAGCGAAGCCGAGGCGGACTTGTATATAGCCACACACGGCGGTTGTCTGCATCACTTCCGTAAGCTCAGCGGGTCGGAGCTAGAGGAGTCTGATATCTGAACAATAGCCCATAAGGCAGTAGCCAATGTAGCCACCAACTAACTCCAAACGACCATTGTAAATCCTAACCTAAGTAGTAACATAAGCTCTCGCATATCGCAACTGGAAGGTGCTTAAAAATAGTATTTGAGTTCAAATAAACCATAAGCAATCATTGCGAAGCTCATTTCAAGTTTCGAATTAATTATTATGGGAAATTATTTGTGAAGCAGGTCGAGTTATGTAAAGATATTTAATGTTATAGTATAGTTACCCCTCAAAATGATTTGATCGGTAGGAGATTTCCTTTCCAATAAATGCCTTTCTGTATTTTCAAAGGTAAATAGTAGTACAGTGTTTTGTGTTGGTATTCACTAGATAAATGCAGTGTTAAATGCAATTGAATTTCATTACTTAAGAATACTAGATGCGGTTGTTTGATCGGTCTGATCAGATCCCCTGTTAATCAGATCAGATCTGAAGCGTCTGTTGCTCCGGCTGCGCATTGATGTAGTTATCCTGAACATCCTTGACCATGAAGTCCACCAGATTGGCCAGGTCGTACTTGTGCTGCCAGTGCCAGTCCTTCCGGGCTTCCGAGTCGTCGAACACCTCCGGCCAGGCGTCGGCGATAAACTGACGGCTATCCGGCTTGTAGGTCACGTGCAGATTGGGCACATGCTTGCCCAACTGAGCGAACAGCTCCTCGGGAGTAAAGGACATGGCGGTGACATTGTAAACGCGGCGCTTTAGCTGCTCATTGGGTGCACGCATGAACTCCAGAAGGGCTCTAATAGATAATAATAGATATATTTATTAATTTTCCAAGTTCAAAGTTACTTAATTTAGTTTCAATGGCTAAGAAATTGAAATCTAGTTATATTTTGTTTACACACTCACCGCAAACAATCCTCGATATACATCATGGGCAGTCTTGTATCGGGACGCAGGTAACAGGTGTATTTTCCATGACGCAGGGCATCGTGGAATACGGCAACGGCATAGTCTAAAATTTAAATACAAAATTAGGATTACACATCTCATTCGGAGAAATGAAATATTTAGATTGTTGTACTAGTCCAAAATACTTTCAGTAAATGCTTTTAAAAGGTCTAAAGGCAAATTTGCATTCTCTAATGTCAATAATAATGTTAATGAACCTAAGGGAAAGCACTTCAATTATAATAATGTTGGAACTTGAATAATATATTAAATGAATAGATTCAATTGTTAAAAGAAAAAGTTAATATGGGTCACCTGGTTTGCGGGGCGCCGTCAAAAGAAGGCGTAGCATGATACCCACTATCTCATGAATAAATTATGCCCATTGTCATGCTCTTTGATTATCATAAACCATCATCAATTGAGGCATTTATGATACAAAATTGGATTAAATAAAGCTTGAAATGCGCGCGACGACACAATTTCTACGGGAAAAGTAACTCAAAGATATTTTTCTGCAGATTGACATGCATGGGCTTCCAAAGAAAGTACAGGTGATTACATATCCGATTAAATATCCGCTCGTACCTGTGGTACCACCGCCTGGTGGGTCACTGGATATGACTCCCGGGAAGCGCAGGCATCTGAAGTCCAGGCCAAACTTATGGTAATAGTATTCGCCAATTAGCTCGGCATGCACCTTGGAAACGCCATAAATAGTCCGAGGACGTTGGACCTAGGGAATTGGGGCTTTAGTATCGAACAAACTTTTGCCTATAGATGAGGGAGTCCTACCGTAACATTTGGCGTGGGATTGCGGGGACTGTCGGGGCCAAAAGCTCCGATGGTGCTAGGTACAAAGATGCGGAGCTTATATTGTTTCGCCAGCTCGATGACGTTGTGAACACCCTCAATGTTGACCCTGCAAGGGAATTTTTTAAGAAAGAAAATTTATTAATAAATATGAACCTATACCAAGAATAATTTTAATAATTGGTAACATGATTTTATTATTAATATAATCCTATTTTATTGTTTTTAGTATCAATATCCTACCTCACGGCCAAAGGAACGTTCTGTTCCCCCACAGCACTGAGCAGGGCCGAAAAGTGGATCAGCCAGTCAATGCGGTGGTCCACAACGATCTTCTGAAGACCCTTAAAGTCCAGGATGTCCGCAAAGATGTAAGGACCGTCCTCCAGGATCGATTGACTGGGCTTTATGATGTCCGAGAGAATTACATTGTGGCTGCCATACTGCGTCCGCAGAAGTTTGGCACACTCAATTCCCAATTGTCCCAGGCCACCTGAAAGATATTAGTAAATTGATTGATAGGTAATATAATATTAACTTTACACACACTGAAATGGAAATACATTTTGTGTTCCAATTTCTAAGAAAATCTTAAAAATACAAATTTATTTTTACCATTTCACCGTATTGTACGATTATATTTTAATTATATTTCATAGCATTCTTTCAGGCATCTATTTTTTTTTTTTTGTTTAGCAATAAATATTTATGTACACAAAAATTTCAAATAGTTGGAAGCACAATTTAACAATGTCTAATATTTGCAATCAAAGTACCAGTATTTGTACTTTAAAGTGTTATAATCATACAAATATTTTAGAATATCTAATTTTCTTTGTAGAGTAATACTTTTTTTGTCACAAAACTTTGATATTTTTAAAAACTATTAATTTGTTACACACTTTTCTATTTTGAGAGGCGATTACTTTTATAAAACGTTTCATATACTCGTAAAGTCAAATCCTAACGCGATTGTAGAACCAAATGTCAATGACTTTTTTGAAATATTTGAAAATAAAATTAATTTTTGTAAATTTAGTAAAGCGTGTGCGCTATATAGGTGGGGTGATAAATTTTTCCGGTGGACAGCCGGGTCGTCCGACCGGCCTTGAACGCATCGCTATGCGGATAAATATAGCCCATCCACGTGGCGCGGCGACTGACCTGTGATGAGAATTTTGGGTGGTCTGCTCTCGCGGGGCACCTGGTGGAAGGAGCGGCGTTGGATTAGCTGACTGGCGATCGGGGTTATCCTGGGAATCGCCAGTGGGCTGGGGACGGAAGCCAGAGCCAGGCTGGCAAGGCATTTGCGAAACATTTTCCGGATTGGGACTGATCTGATAGCGATCTCTGATCTCTCGATTCGCGACGAGCGCTGCCAGCGAGCTACGGTTTTCAACTGATTTCGAAATTCGCAAAATATTTTTCACCAAGCCCTCAACATTACTGCCACTGCCCAATTTCCGCTATATGTTTTCACATATATCGCCTGAGCACTCGGATCCCGTCGGCTCTTCCAATCGTCTCGTCTGGTCGCTTAGTTACTTAGTTGGTGAGTTAGTGAGTGTTAGTTGGCAGCCAGTCAAATTCATTATGAGCCGGGGAACGCGAACGCGAACGGGAACTGTCGCCATGGCGAGCACCGATTTTGTTTGGGGCCCGAGATTCAATAAAAACGAAAGCAAATTATATGGCGGAGGCCCGACAATTGACAACAACAAAATGGGTTTCCTTTTCGGTGGCGGGGCATGTCTATATCGGTGCAAATACATCATATAATACATATTGCGTGTGCTGTGGGTTATGTAAGCACGATTGGGGGCTACAGGGTGCTCCTTAATTGGGTTCTCGGACAGGCCCCTCTTTTTAAGGGGGTCAGTTCCAGAGGGTGTGTTTGGGTTGTTTCAACCAGAAATTTACTTTTAATAACATTCAACGGGCCTAGTCCTTAATGGTCCTTCGTATTTTTGAAACAATAAATACTTCGAACAAAACAAAAAAGGGACATTATATCTACATTTAAAATGTGTTACTTAAAAAATTATTTGTTTCTAAAACAGGAAAAATGTTTATTAGGTATAAAATTACAAAAGTCCGATTGTGAAGACCAGAATATCATGGATCCTACAGGTCATATATGACCTAGCAACACACCCACCTTATGGAAAGTAGAAAACATAGACCGATCGCAATGATAAATGTGCCGCAAATCAAATTAACCTTGGGTGCGAAATTCAGTTTCGTTGACAATGAACTAAAGTTCCTCGGGGGTCAGACTGAAATGGATTCCAATTAGCGGGTTAGACATCCTAATCCGAATTTAAATCGGACACGTGTAGCGATTGTAAAGTGCAGTAAATTAGCACTACTTGAGATGACTGACTGCTTGTGGGTTCTGGTTCCATAGTGGTCTTATCATCTAGTGGCCCACAGGGTGCACATTGGCCCTGACAACACAGCCGTATTTACTCAAAAACATGACGTGAATGAATTTGCACGGGGTAAGTTCAGTAAATATTATGCATATAGAACTAAAAATATTATTTCTATTTGCTTGCCAAGAGAGAAAAACAAAAACAGCTGAGAATTTCACTTTTTCTTCCTGCATGTTTTGCATCTATCGCGAATAAAATTACCTAATTGTATTTTAGGAGTTTCGAAATATATATTTATTTTTACTTTTAAATAAATATTAGAATTTAAAAAATGTTATAGGTTTGTGGAAAAACTTGTCATTTTCTGAACAAACATCAAACAGTAAAAACACAAAAAATAACATGACCCCTTTTCTACTTATAGTTCTTTTTGAGGTTACTTAAATCTATTATTTTTAGGATCTCTTGTTGATATAACTTTCATATTAGATCTACCAGCCATGCTTAGGACGGGAATATTTTAGCACTACGGAGGAGTTGTTGAATGACGTTGGTGGACATCGCAGAGATTGGTTAGTACCAGAGTTTAAGTGGTCCCAAAATCTGTCCGAAGAGGCTGAAAAATATGCACTCAAGTTGGCCAAGAGCAAATTACCAGATCGAACCTTATATGAAGAGGTCCAGGTGGGGAAGGGTGTTGTGGATCAATTGGATTTTCCCCTATCGGATCCAGATAAAAACATGTACTCAGAAAGTATTTGCGAATTTGTAAAAAATATTTGTATTAAGTTCTGGTCTGTTGAAGGGGCAAAGTGCTACGGTATACCAAAAAAACAAAGAACCGTACACGAACAATCATTGGCCGAAAAATTTTCAGCAATGACTTGGAAGTCATCCTTGGAAATGGGTCTTGGTTGGGCACTTAAAGATCCATTGTAAGTTATTAGTAATTTCCTAGGCATACTGGATTTCACTGGATTTTTTTTTTCAGAAACGAAAACGGACGAAAAATATTGGTAATAAGGTTTTCTCCTCCTGGAAATATTCCTGGAGAGTACGAGAGTAACATTCAAAATACGGAATTTATAAACTATTATACTTTGGATCCAATAGATGAACCCGAAGTAGAGATACCTCGTGAGAACTCAGGATGGTCACGTGATGGAGAATTGGGAAAGCAGATTTATATAATTCCATTCGTCCTAATAATCTTTTTTATTTGAATGTTTAATCAAGACCCACTTTGGCATTAACATGGCAAACTGAAACCTAAGCCGCTGAAAAATTAATAAATGTTTTGAAATACCTAAGATCTTATAAGATCTATAAATAAATATTTAATTTATTGGGAGTAAAAACAGATTTGTAAGCAGTTAACCTGTGAAAATAATATTGTTAGTAAGGATTGTTATGTTTATCAAATTATAAGCCATAATTAGCACTTGGCCTTTGATTCCACAGTGATTTCCTGCCATAATTATCATAATTTCACTTGCAATTTCATTAAAACGCTGCCTCTAAACAACTTCGAGTACCGACTGGGCCGAATCCCCGATCTCGAGGGAAGAGCGACCTCTGATCCGTGGTCACAGATCGAATCACTCGAGTTCCATAATGGAATCCACTCCTCGGTGAGAATCAGCCAAGTGTGGCGCCCAACGTGGAACCCAACTCCCATATTGCCCGGGCAGGAAGCTCCGCTCAAGCCGACATTTCTTGTAGAAATCTTGAGTAATCTGCTGGGCTGTAACTTATATCGAGAAACAGTTTTCGCGTGCATTCCAAACGAGACGGTTCGGCTAACTGAAATAGCGGAGAACTCACCGAAGTTTATTCCAAATGAATTCCAGGTGTTCGTGGTTAATTGAATGAAAACGCCTTACAGAAAAGCAAAAGTGCTTTCGAAAGTGAAGTGAATTAAAAATTTACGAAAAACTAAAAGTTTTTAGCAAATATTGCCCAAAACAGTGAGAGTTGTGTTATCTTAAGTGATTAAAAAAGGGATATCGATTTAAACATTTTTTGATTTATCGGATTAATAGCGCAAAGAAATAAATATCTTGGATTATTTTGTAATTGAGTAAGCTAAATAGAGTAATTAATAGTTATTAATTTAAATTGCTAAAATCTAGTTTTGTTGTCCTTTTTCTTTTCATCAGTAGTTTTAGAGTAATTAGGAAAACTTTCTTAGATGTTAATGATAAAATATGTGTTAAGTGATACGTAGCTTTCATTTTAAAAAAATAAGAATTTAAGTTCATAAATAAAAACGCTACTTTCTTCATTTTTGAATGCCTATTAAAACCCTGTCATACATCTTTTGCATTAAACGATTTTGTCCTGTATACAACTAGCAACTTTTTATCCATTAAACTGAATACCTAACCTACATCTAAATTCTAAATCTACATTTTTCAAAGAACCGTTCGATGTAGAACTAAACAGTTACTTAATTAGGAGAGTTTGAGGGGGACCGAAAAGAAATCAGAGCAGGTGAAATTGTCATTATAGACAGAGTCGGGGGAAATGGAGGAGGCGGGGGGCGGGGCCTTCACTTAGTGTGACTTCAAGGCGTGCAATGCAAGAAATTACACACTACTACGGGTACAGAGAGATACATACAGACACTGGTGCAGATTCAGATATAGTACAGATACAGATACAGCTATGGCCACAGATGCAGATACTCCGGAGCCGAACAATGATGAAAACGACAATAATTTCAAGGTTCGTTTGATGTAAACTCCGCTGCGCATGCGTAGAAACGGCGGCAGAAGATAAAGCTAAAACCGAAGTTGTATCGGCGGTTAGCGTTTCACTCGAGTCCAATGCTTTGCAGCTGCTCCACTCGCTTCCTACTGCTTCTGTTTTTTCTGTTTTTTGTTAAATGATTACAAAATTTTCGTTGAAAGACCCACACTCAGGGAAAAAATTGGTCTGATTGTGTCTGAAAACGTGTCTGTTTGAGTCTCAAAAATAGCTTTAAACCGTTTGGTATCATTATAAGAATTTATGGTATCATTTTAAGAACGGATTTTTAAGACCGCTGTTCTTACTCTAAGCACGAAACTTACTTAACTTTATATTTATTTTTAGTCCAAAAATACATTTGTTTGAATACTCCTGTAGGCATTCTGCCATGGAAGAAAATAATAAGGGAATGGCTCAGGGGCCAAGGTACTATGTTCTGATATTATTTTGTTTTCGGGAGTACGAGGTTCAAATCCCGCTCACGACACAACTTATTTTTTTTTTTTTGTAATTAGTAATCTAACAACTTAACTTTTTAATAAATTTTTGATCTTAAAGTTATTAAGGAAATGTTAAATATGTATTTTAAAAACTTTTTACTTACTGTGATTTATCCGGTTTTTGAACCGGGGTCCTCTCGCATCAGAGGCAGACGCCTTACCAACTGGGCCATCGCACCATTTCACGCGCGAGTGCATAAGTTCAACTTAAATCTAAAGTTACTGGTCTTAAATTAATACCGAATGGTATCAATATAAGAACATGGTCTTAAAAAAAAATAAGAACAAAACGGTATTAATGTAAGAAATTCGGTCTTAGATTTTTTCGGTCTTTTTTTTCTGGGTGCATGTTACGCTTCTTGGCGCAAAGAGTTTCTTTTTTTTCGGTTCGAGTTGCGCAGTTGCATGTGAGGTATAGGGTGGTATAGTTATAGCGATGGCATGGAAAGGTATAATGTCTATACGTTATGAAGACGCGACGAGTCTTCGGGGCTATTGCACAAGACAGCGTACGTATAACTTCCTGTCGTACGACCCACCTCAAACGTCTGGACCTAAGAGCCGTTAGACGATCATCTGAAGATGTTTCTTTAGATACTAAACTTAATTCCACAAACGAGAGAGAGATTTTAATTCGTTTTATTAATCTAACATGTATTATTTAATATACAACAATTGTGTTGATTTGAGCATACTGATTTGTGAAATCTTCAACAAATCACGATAAAAACAAAGCTCATACACCCGAAATAAATTGAACTCATTAATGTTTTAACACCTGGCACAAGCCAATCTAATCTTCATCGATTTAAACCAAATTTTCTTAAACTCTTGAATCTCACAAACAAAAGAAATATTTAATCAATCGTTTCGAACTAATTCACACGAACAAATGACTTTAATCGAAGTGGAAATTTTGATTAACAAGAAGCTACCTATTAATGGGCAATAAATTCAAGACAAGAGCCAGACGGGCGAAGGAGTGATTAATAGCTGACAACGATATCTAATCTGACTAAGCCCTTAAATAAATTATAATAAACACCCCTACTTTAACTTCTGTATTGGCACATGCACATTTGGCCGTCACCAAATTTTAAATGATGTATTGCACTTCATTATTTTTGGTTTTTTTCCTTGGGAAAGTATTATTATTAAACTCAAGGATATTTAGAGGTGAGCTTGTTTATTTTGATTTCGTGAACTTGCCAGCGGCAATCGTTTTCCCAATCTATACCCCGCGATCTATCCAGAAATTATGACCATCAAAATTAGTGCATCTGGAGTAACTTTATTGTTATTATTCTTTAACGACCTTCGTAGGTGTTAATACGTTCGATAATCGGATCATTGACCAGCTCCTTCATGTTCCATGCAATGATAAAGTCCAAGTGGTTGAAGCTCTGGACGGGCACACGATAATCCTCCTTCAGATTAACGAAATTCTTCACCAGCTTATCAACATCCTTGGGTGCGCAAAGGGCGTCGTTGTTGCTCGAGTACAAGTGCGTGGGGGCGGTGATCAGGCTGAGATCGTAATCGGGGGGCAATTCCTGGCCGTACAGCTCCTTGTTCTTCTTGGTGCCCCAATCGTATTGGCGGAACTCGCCGGACTTGTACAACTGCAGGTAGTGGATGCCCTGGTTGCTGGAGGAGCCAGCCGGGTGGGTCTCAATCAGAACACTCATGGAGCTCTGAAAAGGAAAGGGGTAATTTGATAACTTATTCTTCAAAATATACATGAGCTATTCCTTGTTGGATTGATATGAATTTTGGGATACGAGTTGGAAAGGGTTTTATATCTATATCTACAGATCCTTGATATACTCACCGCATTGGAATTCACGTAACCGCCGTTGGCGAACATGATGAAGGCGTTGTTGCAAACCGAGTTGACCATATGGCAGCTGTTGTCCACCACACGGTTGACGAGGTTATTGTGCGGGATCAGTTCGGTGTCCACCATCAGCTGGTTCCAGATTCCACCCGGTTCACCCACCAAAGGAACCAGGGCCTTGAAGATGAAAGAGGTTCCGTGCCCGAAGTAGGCACATGGGGCCAGCAGATGTGCCGACTTGATGATTTTATTGTACTCGGGACGCATGATCATCATAATGAGGTACACGGTGGTTCCCTGTGAGTGGCCGGCGTAATGTATCTGTTTTTGACCAGTCAAATTCAAGATATAGTCGATCATGGCGGGAATGTCGATGGAACCGATCTCATGCCAGTCAAAGTGCCAGAACTTGTGGCTATTCAGCGAGATGAGGTTGTTTTCCCGCGAGTAAATATTGCCACGGGCATTACCTAGCCACACATCGTAGCCGGCATCGACCAGCAGATAGGCCAGCGAGTTATCCGGTCCCGAGGAGAGCCAACAGTCCGAGTTGCTGAACAGTCCGTGCTGCAGGAGGATCGCAGGACGATTCGCGTTCTGGTTCTTCAGCTTGTGGGAGTACGGGATGCGGAACAGGGTCAGCACATAGCCATCTTCGGTGGTCACCTCATGCGCCTCCGTCGGATAGCCGTGCGAACGGATCCTCTCGTCCGACTTGACGATCTCACTCAGACAGTAGTCCGACTTCTCGGCGACGGCTAGGCCCGCCACCAAACTGAAAAATAGGGCGTAGACGATTGGATTCATTGTGGGCAATCGAGTTTGCTGGCTAACTGGCCGTGGGGCCAGTCTTTATATAGTCCGTCCTTATCGGTGGGTCGCAACGGGCCCCTGTTTCGCCCCTGATTTATGGAGATACCCTTGTCTGGCACACTCGAAAAATTAGTGGTTAAACCTTTTGGCCTTAACTGACCATTAATTTTGACTTGTGGTGAAATGGAAATGTATGGATTAAAATCCTTGATGATTTGTTAGTAAACTTACAAATATCATATGAACTAAAACTTCAAGAACATTTTGGTTTTACAAAAAACTAGTAAATAAAGTCCATCTAAACTTTTATTGATGCTGTAAAATGGATTTAGGACTTAAATCTATTCGTTGTACATATATAGGCACTTTGAAAATACATTAAAAATATTTATTTTCTTTTTTTGAGTGCAAGAATGTCCCGATTACCGTGCACCTGTTTGGTTTTGATAGGGACAGAAATCGCAATCGAGGGGGTCTTGTCTGTAGTTCGGCGGAACTCTAGACCATAATAAAACATAATTTATTTTTAATTCAATCTATTCCGCCTGATAAATGTCATGAATATACGACGGGAGGGTTTTCCTAGCGCGAGTGTTTCTATGACGTTTGTTTTTCTTTTCGGTTTCTATTCTTGGATATTATTTATGTTCACCTGGTGTTCAAATATTTTAGATTAACAAACTTAAGATTAATAAAAATAACTGTTTGAAATAATAAATTATAATAATTTGATTAGTTAACTATTAACTATTGGTCGTTGAATTTGGAAGGTAGAAAATATGAGGTAGTAATTTATCTAGTTTTACTTATTTTTCCCATAGCTATGTGCCAAATTGGATACAATAAACCTGGTCTACCCACAAAGCCTATGGTCTAGCCCATTGTCATGATGCTGCTGCCCATTTTCCTACTATTCTGTATTGGCCTAACTCTGATCAGGGCCGAAAGTTGTCCTCCCTCACAGGCTATTTTACCCTGCCGCTGTTCGTTGCGGGGAAAGGAAATTCAGATATGGTGAGTTCATACTTTTAATATAACATTTTTGGAAATTTTGGTTGGAAAAGTGGAAAACTGGTTTAAGAAGTTCCTAGGTCCTATTTATTTCCTCAATAATATTTTTTTCTAACTATATTTTTAATAACAGGTGCTCGCACAGTAACCTGCCGCAGATAATGGATGGTCTGAAGTCCGTGGAACGGAACATCAAGGGTCGCATTGACGAACTGGTGCTGGAGAACAACCAGTTGCCGGCGCTGCCAGGACGATTCTTTGGCAGCCTGCAGATTGTGCGACTGATGTTGCGGCACAATAGCATCGAAAGGGTCTCCAACGGCTGGCTAAATGAGCTGGAGAACGGCCTGGTGGAGATCTTTGTGGTGGAACCGCAACTGCGCAGCATTCCGGCGGAGAGTCTCAACGGGATGATCAACATGCTGGCCATCACCATCCAGAGCGATGAGCTAAAGCACCTGCCTGACTTCTCGGGGCTTCTCAGCCTGACCTATCTGAGTGTTCAGACGGGGGCCCTCCAGGAGTTGCCGTCCCATCTCTTTAGACACCTGCCGAAACTGCAGCACATACATATAACTGGAGGAGTGGGTCTCACCCGCCTGGAGGCTGGTCTCTTCGACGGTTTGATCTCGCTGAAGAACCTGGATCTATCGCATAACGGTCTGAACTGGATACATTTACGTGCCCTCTCCAGATTACCCAATTTGGTTAGCCTAAAGCTATCGTACAATCAAATCAGTGACGTGGGCATGGTGGGTCGCATTGTCAAGGATCTGGAGCATTTAAAGAAACTCCGGCTGGACCACAATCTCATCACTGTTATAGAGGATGGCTCCTTCGTGGATCTCCCGAATCTTTCAGAGCTCCATCTTAACGATAATAGAATCACAGAACTGCAATATGGAGCCTTTCTGGGGACACCTCAACTGAAAACCGTTTATCTGCACAACAATCTCATCCGGCGCATCCATCCGGAGTCCCTGCTTCAGGCCAGCGGAAGTGGTGTGGAGGCGGTGCACATCTACAACAATGAGATCGGTCACGTGGAGGCTCTGAGGGCGTTGTTGGATGCCTTACCTACGCTGCGCTATCTGGACATGAGTGGCAATCTGCTGAGCGAACTGCCCTATGGAGCTCTTCGTGGTCATGGAACTCTGGAGCAACTGCATCTCAATCACAACCACCTGAGACTCATCGAGAGAGATGCCTTGATGGCCATGCCAGCTCTGCGTGAACTGCGAATGAGAAATAACAGTCTATCATCGGACTTACCCCTACCGTTTTGGAATCTTCCCGGTCTTAAAGGACTCGATCTGGCGCAGAATCAGTTTGGCCGCGTGGATTCCCAGTTACTGGCAGGACTTCCGTCTCTAAGACGTCTGGATCTCAGCGAAAATGGTCTAACCGAAGTGGCACCCAATAGTTTCCGTCACAATCCCCTCCTCGAAACCCTCAACATATCCTCCAATGAGCTGACCAAAATCCACTCTTCCACTCTAATCCACTTGGAGAGGCTCTTCGAGGTGGATGCCAGCTATAATCAGTTGAAATCGGTGATCGGCGGACTTCCCAGGATTGTGGAGCGCATCTCGCTGAAGGGTAATCATATCACATCATTGCCAGCAGCAGCCAGCAAGGACTTGCAATTGCCCAACCTGCGGATGCTGGATCTCAGCCAGAATCGCATAGAACAGCTGCCCAGGCACGGTTTTCAAGGTGCCTCGGAGCTGAGGGTCTTGAGTCTGGCCCAAAACGAGTTGCGTCAGTTGGAGGACACCTCCTTCATAGGCATCCAACGACTGGAGTTGCTACATCTGCAGGAAAATCAACTGGGTGAGGCGGACGAGCGGGCCTTGCTGCCTCTCGCAGAACTGAGGAATCTCAACCTTCAGTCCAACAAACTGGAGGCCATCACGGATAATTTCTTCTCCAACAACAGTCGACTCGAGCAGCTGGATCTCTCGAGGAATCTAATACGCAGCATCTCACCCACAGCCTTCGATACGCAGAGATCGCTGGAGTATCTGGATCTTTCGGGAAATGCCCTGCTGGACATCTCGGTGGGATTGGGTAACCTGAACAACCTGCGAGACATTGATCTCAGCTATAACCAGATATCACGAGTCCAATCCGATGTCATTGGTGGCTGGCGAAATGTGGTAGAGATCCGATTGTCCAATAATCTGATTGTAGAACTTCAGCAGGGCACCTTTCGAAATCTTCCCAAGCTGCAATATCTGGATCTTAGCAGCAATGAGATTAGGAACGTGGAGCCTGGGGCTCTCAAAGGACTCGATGAACTCCAGGAATTCGTTCTGGCCGATAACAAGTTGGTGGAGCTGAAGGATCATGTCTTCGAGGAGCTACCGAGTCTGCTGGCCTCCCATTTTCAGTACAACAAGCTGCGCTACATTTCACCCGAAAGCTTCCACAATGCCAATTCGCTGGTCTTTCTCAATCTGTCCAACAATCACTTCAGGAATATGGAAAATATCGGTCTAAGGAGCATGCGTAACCTAGAGGTCTTGGATCTGTCCACCAATGGTGTCAAGTTGGTGTCGACGATGCCGTTGAAGGCGTTGAATTGGTTGGTGGAACTTAAAATGGACAATAATCAGATATGTCGGATTCAGGTGAGATATAAATATTTAAGAATCATCGGTTTAGGTACCTTATATAAGAAATATATTTAATTAAGACGCTTTTTTCTCTGTACAGGGATCTCCCTTTGAGACGATGCCCCGTTTGCGAGTCCTTTCCATGCGGAACAACCAGCTTCGGAGTATCAAAGAGCGCACCTTCCGAAACCTTCGAGGAAACATAGCCATTTTGGATGTGGATGGTGGGTAGATATAGAACACAAACCTAAAATAAATATACAACGTCTTCCTCCATTTTTAGGAAATCCCATCGACTGCAACTGCGAGATGCAGTGGCTCTCGGTGTGGCTACAGGAGACGAACTTCCCCTATCCGGGACCCAAGTGCCAGGATGGTCGCCTCCTGAGAGCGGCCCGCATGGAGAGAAGTCTCTGTCTGGGTGTGGACATCTATGGAAACGAGCGGACCGATGGCAATCAGCTGCCACTGCTCAACGAGCACGGGGATGTCTTCCAGCGTGATCTTCCGGACGATTTCAATGATGAGTGCGAGGCCAGCGAGGGCACAAGACTGCCTGGAGATCGACCTCTGGCGGGGGAGAGCGAGTACTTCTACGATCAGTACGTGGATGCCACCGAGGCTCCCGATACCACCAATTCCGTGATCAGTACTTCGCAGCGACCCAAACCGAATCCCACGCTAAACAGCAATATAGATCTGAATAACACTCTACTCCATACGAAATACTTTAATCGAAGGCCCCAGCCGGGAGCTGGATCGCCCTTTACCTTCTTCGGGTATCCCTTGCCCAGTGTGAGTTTGGGTAGATTCTTCGGTTTCGGCGATCGAGGAAGAAAACAGCGAACGGATAGTAATGATGAAATGCCCGCCACGCATCGAATGGCCCACATAAGTCTGCCCAGTGGGCGTGGCAAGACCAGGATGTACCAGCCGAATAGCGCCGAGTTCGAGAAGTACCTCAAGGACCAGCAGCAGCAGGAGAAGCAAAACATAGCCAGAAATCGTTATGTGGACACCGAGTCAAGCACCTCCTCCGTGGAGGATGCACTGAGCAACGAGAGTGGCAGTGCCGCCACCACAGTTGGCGTCTTTCGCACCACCTTTCGTGAGCCATCGAGCATCGAGCGCGGTGGTTTCCGTCCCATCGTTCCAGTCCATATCGGTGGCTTTATGCCTGTTCATGATCCTCAGCAGCGACGTGGTTTGGTGGAGGCGGTGAATGTTACGGGGAAACCCCCAGAGATGGTCCAAGGCAAGGGCGAAAGGAAGTTTATTCCCATTTCCATTCAGGCGAGACCGAAGCCAACGAGAAGTAGTAGTGAAAGTTCAGAAACGGCTACCTACGAGGTCACAGAAACCACTCCCGACGTTACCACCACAACGCCTTTGATGCCGAGGATAACAACAACCAGCACGACTAGAGCGTCTACAACGACCACAGCGAGGAGTACGACGACCACTAGTACTAGTACCCAGGTCACTATCACAAATGATGCTTCATCCAGCAGTGAGCAGGATTCGCAGTATGATGATGACGATCTGGAGGCGCAGTCTGTGACCTTGTTAAGACCTCCTCCTCTGGTGCAGACAACCACGGCGGAGACAATCCTGTTGATTCCTCCGGCCGAAGAGCATGTGGCGCAGATTAAAAGTCGTTCCTGGGTGACAACCACTACGCCGCAGAGTCCGAGCGACTATCAAGTTACTCCAGCCCGTCCGACGAGCTCAGTGCCACCGCCGCCACCTTCAGCTCCTCCATTACGAGGCGGAGGACGCTCCACCATCACCAAGGTGTACACGCCCTACCAACAGCAAGTGGCTCAGCCGACGGCCGAGGAGTACCAGCGGACTACGCCCAGTGCGGATAACGAGGGCGTGGCCAGTGAGCATCAGCTCACGGCTAAAGCACAAAAACGCACAGAGCTGGAACTTCTTCAGGTGGACAGAGTGGATCGCAAGGACGGCATGGATTGGTACTACGAGAGCTTCAAGAAGAAGCGAGACTTCAATGGCGGTGCTGCTGTGCGGAAAACAGCCCACAAGGAGGTGTACTACGATGGAATAGGTGCTTCGTCCAGTTGGAATCGATTGCACAAGAAGGAGATCCTCTTTCTCAGCTTGTTTTTGTTGTGGAGAGCGTGTTAAACAGTTTTCTAAGGCCTTCTATTTAGACAGTTAAAATATTTTATTGTGTATGCATAAATAAAGAATTTATTTTATATATTAAAAGGTATTTTGTCCCTCCATTGCATCGCCTAAAAAATAAAAAATAAAACTTGTGTTAGTAATGAAAATTTAAATTGACAGAAAAAATTATGCAGATCTTTTTCAGATGGTGATGCATGTTAAAAGGATTTCAACATAATTTCTCTGAGTTGAGTATGAAGTTGTCATCAATTGAGGATTTTATGTAAATTTTAATTAAAACTTGTAGAATGATAATTACCTTTTTATTAACTATCAATCAAAATTCCTTGCTGATGAATTATTCAATTGCAATGTCTGTAAAAATAAGGAAAACTATGTTACCTATATATATTTTGAGTTACATAAACTAAATATGAAAATCTTATTCAGATGGTGATGCATGTTAAATTGATTTCAACATATTATTTCTGAGTTGGGTATGAAATTGTCATCATTTAGGAAAGAATTTAATATAATTTTAATGACATTAGGCCATACCTTTTGATTGGTAAACCAAGAGTTCTTCCTATAGTTGGGGCCAGAAAAGCGCCCGTGACCGCCTTTCTAAATTTTTTGCGCGCACAAAAGCTGCAAAGCTGGAAATATAAGACAGAAACTTAGTTAATATACCATATAAATGGCTTAAGAATTAAATAAGAAGTTTTCATTCAGATGGTGATGCATGTTAAAAGAATTTCAACATAATTTCTCTGAGTTGGGTATGAAGTTGTCATCAATTAAGGATTTTCTAAATAGAAGTTAATACTTTCTGGAATGGGAATTACCTTTTGTTCAACGGCCAATCAAAATGCGCTGCTGATGTAGTATCCTTTTGCATTTTCTGTAAAAAAAACGAAAAACAAGGTTATTAATATACATTTTTTATGACATAAACTAAGTAAGAAGGACTTATTCAGATGGTGATGCACGTTAAAAAGATTTCAACATAATTTCTCTGAGTTGGGTATGAAGTTGTCATCAGTTTGCAAAGTAAGGTATATTATTTAAAAGTGGATATTTACCTTTAAGAAGATCGAAGATCCATTGCACCTCATGATCTGGACATAGCCTTTGAATATGATATTCACCTGTAAAAATAAATACTTTTTTTTAGATTTCTTAAGTTAAAACACAAGTTAATAGTTGTAAAAACTCAATCAGATGGTGATGCATGTTTAGTAATTTTCAACATGACTTTTCAGTACTGGGTATGTAGATGTCATCCTTTGAGTTGTAAGAGAAAGTAAATTGATCTGTCTTGCTAAAAAATTACCTTAGAAATATGCGTGAACATTTATATGTGTCTCCAAGTGTCTCACATTGAACCACGTGGGACCAGGGAGTCCCACTTTTGCCCGATATTTCATCTTGTTAAATTGCTTTTAGCATACGCTTTAACGAACGATATTAGTCCCATAATCTGGCCATTGAATATACCAAATATAGGTTGGATTCGTCCCATTATTATATTTAACTTTAATTTATTGCGCGCCGACGAACTTAACCAAAAGAAATTAGGAAGGGAAAGAAGGCAAAAGGTTACCAGATGGGCAAGTAGGTGCCATTTTTTAAGGGCTGCCAGACGGTTAGAATAGTTGTTCACTGATAAAAATTAAAGTACAAATTTAAATTAGTTCAAGATTTATTTATTTATTTTATAGATTTATGAAATGCCTTGACACGATGAGAAAATAATAATTTAAATATACTTTTAAAATATTTCCATTTTAATGAAATTTAAATCCAAATAGCTCAATATAGAATATATGTTTAATTTCATTTTGTTTTTAAATAAGAATTAATTGTGCAATAGAAATATAAGTAATGCCATCGACACATATTCTAGTATATTTATCGGAAGGGTATTCAAATGCCTGTGCACTATCGTTCCGCTTGCGATAGTATCGGCGCAGAACTCACATCTCCAGAGCGCGCTGCCACCTTGAGCGAATTGGCGCAATTTAAACAAAAATAAGGAAAAAATCACCGTTGCATTCGCGGGAGGGACGCCAAAAGTAGAACCCGAAGAAATCCGAGTACCAGGAAGATATATCATCCGCCCACGCCAAGATCGTTGACTCTGCAGCGAAGATATAGCGAAGCATCCAAGTGGTATGTCGTCAGGTGCAGGGCGGCGTGAAAATGTTTATACAATCCTCATTTGATGCATATGTGAATTGTTTTCCAGCAGACCGCATCGCAATTCGGAATCGCAATGACGACACCGCTGCAGACGCGAATGGCGCTGGCCGAGATTCCGGACCGCCTGGAGGCGCTGCGCATGGCCAACACCCCGACGAACGCCAATCGCAGGACTCCGGACGAGCCAACTCAGGCGGCCGTAATAAACACACCGAACGCCAACGGAGGATTGGGCTTGCGGGTGGACAACGATGTGAACGTCGTGCAGGCCCAGGACTTTGTCTTCTCGCCGCTGCCCTCACCCGATGAACTAGTCATCAGGCAACGCGGTCGACGGCGCTTCACCACCACATTCTCGCCGGATAAGGTCAATGGAGGCGGTGGCGCAGGCGGAGGGGCCTCTGGTGGATCCTCCATGCGCAGTCCCTTCCAGCGCACGCCGACCAAGAACCTGCAACTGACCAGCGGCATGATCCTGCGAAGCTCCCCCCGCAAGCGGCTGACCATGGGCAGCACCCCGCCGGAGCCCACGCCCATGGACACCTATTCGCCCATTAAGATGGCCACCACCAAGCAACTCTGGCCGGGAACACCCATAGTAAAGAAGCTGAAGATGGAAGACCGGCCTGTGGGTCAGACAAACAGCGATGCGTCGCTGCCTTCTCTGTTGCAGGGTCTGTCCCAGGAACAGCTAATCGCATTGATAATGAACAACCTCAAGAGCGCCACTGATGAGGGGGAGATTAGAAGGCAGCTGCCCACGCCAGATATTAGGTAAGGTTCCACACAATGCGCTCACTATTTTTTTGTGCTAGAGGAAACGGATTTCATTTAATTTAAATTTTAGTTCACTGGAACAGGAGCTTCACCATGCCAAGCGGCTCATATTCAAATCCCTTCCCACCTCCCGGCTGTGCAAGAAGACCGATGCTGCTGCCTACTCCAAGGCGTCGATGCATCTCAACGAATTTAAGCGGGTGCTGCAATCGCAGGCCAAGCGCCTGCACGACTCCACTCACTGGGACGCCCTTGTGGACTACGTCACAATGGCCTGGCAGTGCGTGGCCAGCACCCCCAACTGGGAGAGTCACGCCCACAACGCGGTGCGGCGGCAGTGCTTCAAGTTGTTGGCCTGCTCCTGCTACGCGGCCATTAAGCACGGCGGAATGCGTTTGGGACAGCCGAGACTGGAGGCACTGGAACGCAATTTGCGCGAATGGTCCAAGGACTATGAGGACGTGCTGTCCTGTGTGAATGCCTTGCAGCGTACGCTTAACAACCGTACCAGCCTATAAACAAAGTGGAGACTATAGACTTTTAAGGCCGACTTGCTGAACTCGAGGTTTAGTGGACCGAATCTAGTAAATAAGGCGAAATTTAGCAAGTAAGCAAACGATATTTGGCGCAGCATGTGTTATAAACTATTTTTAATTTTGTTCCTCGATATGTTGTCCTATTTAAAATGCACGTAAGCAATTACAGCTTCTTTATTTAGTGATCTAAGCCACACGCTAACTAAAGTCGGTTAGCTTTATAAACTTGTATTTATTAACGCTTAAATATATGCTTAGCAAGTAGGTTTGATTACCATTGGACATTGTTTGAACTAAGTACACTTATTCGAATGCTTATACGGCTAGATCCTACTACGCTATGACTATGTTGTACAACTTTCACACGATGGCTTCGCTCTCCACGTCCCAACTTTAACAAAATGTCCGTCTTCTACTTATCCAGTGCAGTACACTGAATGCTGGAAGCAGGTGTATTAATAATTTTGGTATGTGCTGGCTCCTAGAGCTGCCGGAAATGTGTCGCCCTGGAAATAGTGAAGATAGAATACGGGTTAAATTATTACTTTATTTTCCACTTGGCTGAGTAATCCTAATGTATTTCAATTATTAATGGGGAAAATGTTTCAATTTGTTTTTCCACCTTTTCTCATATTTATTTATGGATGGCTCTCGATTTAGCCAAAGTTTTATGTTTATTATGAGAGTCTGCTCGAAAATTTCTTGGTATAAACTACTTAACGATAATTTACAACCAAGGCTAATTTTCCTTTTCAAATTTATTGTTGGCAATATTTAAAGGCCTTAAAAATGTGTTGTTATATTTTATGATGATTTTATAATTTATAACTCTCTTTTGACGCCCAAGAGAAAATTTGGTGTGAGCGATTTCAATTAGCATTATAAACTAAATATAATTAGCATGGTTCGATTTTCTGCCAGCGGATGATATTGACATGATCTCTCGGCCATTGTTGCTGTTATTTCTGGTATGTGTATGTTTATCGAAGGCGCCGTGTGGAAACAGAATCATCGAAAAAGTATATTTACGTTATTAAATTAGCATTGCTTTGTTAATCCCTCCTCATGTGTGAGTGGCATGAGCATTTAGCATGGATATTGTGGTTCCAGATGCGATGACTACGAGCAAAGCTCCATGAATGCCTGTTGTTAGTTTCGAAATGTATAAAATACTTACACTTCTTGAGCCAGATCTCAGCGCAGCAGCACTCCTTGACCTGGACGAATGTGAAACAGGCACCGACGGAGGGTGTGTGCACCTTCTGATCCGCAAAGCAAACGTGAGGCACATAGGGCAGGCCCTCTGGAAAATAATAGAAAGTCAACATTTTATTCTTAAATCTTTAAATTTTTAATCAAAATGGGATGGTATTTAGTATATATTTTGTTTAATACCTAGTTTCTTTTTTAATGATTTTTGTGGAATTTTTTATAAAGTTCTTTTCCAAAAAACTGAACGAAATGTAGAAATGTACATTTTGTAGCTTATTGAGTAACAATTTCCCAAAAATTATTATGCATCATAAATGGTGCGACTCAAAAATAGGCTTTTCCCATATACACTAGGAGTGACACTCAATTAGAGTTATAAATAATATGAAAAAGACTTCCTGTAGTGATAAAAAAGAAACTTCCTTTCTTATAATTGACTAATACTTTTTAATAATAATTTTACTTTCAACAATGAATCAAATCAGAAAAATGAGTCAAATCCGGTAGTCATCGAATAAGAATAAAATCACTCGGTTATTTCAAATTTTTTTTTAAAATAACTTTCTGAAATTGTTAGAACCATAAAATAACTTACCCTAGCACCCCAGTTATTGTTATTTATTATCGAAATTAATTAAGTAAGTTGACCATGTAGAATGTATTTACTTATTTTTATTTAGGATCTCAGCTGTCTGTGCCATTCACGAAACTATAAATATTGAATATTTCTGAAGCTGACTTTACTGGAAAAATGAGAAAAATGTTCAAAATATGCAATGTGTTGCCCCCATTTTGAAATCAAGTGCTTAACTTTTTATAATAGAAACCACTTAATTTAAATATACAATTTATGGAACTTTTGCGCTTTGAGTAGAAAAGGAAATCAATAAAATAGAATATGTTTATTAGGAGCTGGGCACGAAAAAGCCGCAATATTTTGTAAGAAAATATAAACTGTGCGGAATGACTAAAACACCATTGTTTTTCGATCCGATCATAATGCCTGTATTATTTTTCGGTTGGCCTGTTTATAGATGCCCATTTGTTTACAGAGACTCAACGTGTTGAATTTTATGAAGTTCCATGTCTACATGTTTAGGAACAGAGAAAAACCCACACAGAGAATATTTTTGATGGTGCGTGTCGCAGATATTTATGCAATTAAGTAATTATTACTTAATGTAAACAGACACGGGCCTCAGCGTGTAATATGTTAGGTCAATTTAGTGACTGCTCTCGCAATTGTTAATAATCTTTAGCGACGCCTGGCAACCCGAGGACGTAAAAATATCGACGGATTGTAAAAAAATGAAAATCTAACGTATGTAAGTGTGATTGATTAACGGAGGCAACAATAAATGTGGTTAATCAAGGAAAAGTAAATGGCGATTATTTTCAAATCTGTGATGATTTACATTTCATCTGTCAACATTTCCATAACTACACCCAAAAAAAAAATCGATATGAAACGTAGATCAATTTTACATTATTTAAGATCAATTTTAATTTGATATGTGGCCAGTAAATTTGACCTGGTTGAAAAGGGTACTTCATGTAAAAACGGTATGGGTTTTGCATGACCTGAAATTTACATGGCCATATCGATTTTACGGTAATATGCTTTTTTTGTGTGTACACAAGTTATAAGAGGAAATGCGTGGTGAAAATAAAAAAAACAGCGAAATAGCTGTCAAATTTAATAGCGAAAAGTTATGGAAATATTTGGGAGCTATAAGCGGCACCTGAAAATGGCCATCGAGAAGTACTGGTATAGCCACCCACCCAGTTGCCATTGCAGGTGTTTTCCGATTGTCAATTCAGGCACGTTCCTTATCGATTGGATTTGTTGCCGGTAGTAGGAATCGCCCACAGCATACTAAAGGAATCTCGCTAGCCGCAAAATAAAATGTTGAGTCAATCGTAATATAATATTTACCTAGTAATCAAATACTTGCGTTGCAAACAGTCAGAGTATCTGTAATTTACAGTGCTCGAGATTTTGCACCCTGATAAACGTTAAGATCTGCTGCTTATATAGCCCAATTCACAAGACTGATAACCAAGTTTAGTTTTAAGTAAACATCATAAAAGGGTCTGACACTTAAGGTAATCCTTATCTTCGAGATAGTAATTCTCCGAAACGGGGGATTTTTATTTTATTTTATTTATCAACCAATATTTACACCACTGCATTCTTTGCTCAAAAGACCTTAATGGGTTGGCAACCAAGTCAAATAAATGAAAATTAACAAAATTAAATTTAATGAGTGGCCCACACAAAACAATTCAATTGAAATGCCGAGTGCATTCGAAAAGGAAAACTACAGGGGCATGGAAAACTGCGCGCCTTGAAGAAAATCATTCAACTGTGGACAACCCAAGCGCCGAACCCACAAAATTTCCCCATCAAGGCGGAATGCACATCGACAAGTCGAAAATTTGAACAAAAAAAAACATAAAAAAAAAAACAACTGGAAGAATTATAAACTGACGCTTGGACACTGGGAATGCCTAAGTTATTGCACTACAGTGAATCTCACTCAAGGGAAATTATCCAAAGGTATTTGTATTTTTACTATCTTCCTACAAAATTAAAATCATTTTACATGTAGAAGACAAATTAAATTTTGTTCCATTTGTAAGAAGCTTAAATTCAAATATATATTGTATTTTGATTTGTATATGGTTTCATAATTTTAAAAATAGGTTGCAATGTTTATAATTGTAGAATTCTAATACTTTTATAAAAATGTATAATAATTATAACTAACTAAAATTTTTAAATAACAAACTAAGTGTATCTATCCTTTTTCCTGAAATTGTGTTGGCGGTTCTAATATTTATATCATAAAAATTCTAAAGGTCTAGCTGTTCTATAAAAATGATCTATACAAAAAACCCTTCGATTTTTCCATAGAGGCTTCACTGTTGCGGTTGCAAGTCGAGTCAATGAAGCGTGTCGCAGCATTAGAGTGCGGTTCAATCAGTGGACCAGACTTAACAACTTCCGTGCCGCATCACGTGCCAAGTGGAAGAGAGCAGCCCGTAGAATAAGTATCCGCCACCTTTACGACCATGGGATAGTTCTGTGGCTTTATCTTGGATGGTTATGCCAACTGTTGCGTCATCGGCGGCATATAAGTAAGTACTTTACACCGTAATTTGCGTGAGTGCGGCTTGTTAAGGGCCTCTGAATCGGACAAAATGAGCTAATGAGGCTCTTTAGAGAGTTGATTCTGCCACAGCGTTGCAAGTGGGTTAGTGGCACGTCTTTATTTTGTGTGTTTACTGTGGGAGTCTGCTAGTGCGGAGAAGTTGCAGAGGTTTGTTTATTATTGTTTGGCGCCATCTGCTGAGACTCATGCGGCAAGTCATAAATTTAAACCTAGGTGAATAAGTACACTACGAAAACTTAAGGGCTAAGAAGGACCCAAGAACTATACAGTTCTGATAGACTCTGATAGGAAAAAAAAGAATTATTTTAAGGCTTACCTTCCCGATGTTGCAGTTCGCACCAGCAATGATCGTTGATAAACTGTGAACAGAATTTTATAAAATGTAGCTAACTGAGCTTAGAATCTTGGCACGTTTAGCAGATCTGTTTAATTGATTACTCTACTAAATGCGTCCAATCATTCCATAGTTTATCACAATATTTACCTGAGGTCCCAGGCAATATTTCGGTGTGTTAGGTGGGCACTTGATTGAACTGCATGCGTTGTTCTGACCTTTTGCTATAAAGACAGGATATAAAAGAATTGTAGCTTCAATGAATTCCGTAGAAAAGAGTCTTTGTTTTTACTTTTATAACTTTTTTTTATAATTTAAATATTTACATTTTGGTTGTGAATCTGATTTTCTTTGTTACGTTCTTCTGTTATAAAAACAAGGAAGGTTTTAGAATAACAGTTTGAATCGATACAATTCTTAACAAATTATATTTTTTATTTCTGGGCTTGATTTTTATATGAATATTATTTTCTACATTTAATAATCATTAAATTATTATAATTTATGGTAAACCGAAAGTGGTAAACAAGTGAAATATATTGTAAATTATAAAATATCTCATACGCGAGGGCTACTTACTCCCATTGAATTTCTGAATGGACTCGATGGCCGATTGCTGGGTCACCTGATGGTCGAAGGTGTACTCCTCGTAGCTGTCGCTATAAGGTGGGATTCGTGGACGCAGGTCCTCCTTGTCGCACATGATGCAGGAGGATTGTGGAGCACCGAGGGCGGATCCCAAACAGATCGTTAGCACAATCCCCATGGCCAGGAATGATGGGATGGCGGCGGGCTGATAACGCAGGCTGACCCTTGGCATTAAGGGTTTATCGGTGGAGGATCTTGGCGGCGATCGCTGTAATCTCGGGCACTGGCAATTCTGTATGGCAAGTCCGCTGCATTCCAATTCGCTCCACATCGTGTTTAATCCTCCGATTTCGATCATTTTATTGTGCACAATTATCACATTAATTAGCTGGATTTTATTGGCGTTTTATTTCGGTTCAGTTTGTGCGTCGTTTGCGGTCGGTGGCAGCAATCGGATACGATCTGTAAGTCACACGGATGCGAAGATTGAGATTTAGATTTAGAGAGATCGTCCCAGACTATAGTATGCTTAGAATGCGGTCGTGATCTGAATATAGATTCCAATCGCATATATGGCTCTGATTCGATGTGCTTTCCACACGAATAACTTTTGTCTAATTCACTTTACAGCTGATTGGTTTAATGGCATTTCTGTATTGTTAAACTCTGTCTATCGTTTTCCTTTCGACTGCAGTAATTTAATGTGGCAGGCAACTTGAGTTGGTTATATAGGCCAATTTTTAGATAGATGCAAAAACATGCATTTTGGTTTTTCACTTTTCACATCTACCATTTATTGTGACATTTTACATTCTTATTTTGATTATATTCGTGATTTGGTTTTGAAATTGTAAGAATTGTAGCACCTTTTTCTATAAGAACTTATGTATTTCAATAGATTTTTTTAATCCAGTTCACTTAATTTTTTTTTTAGTTGTGAGATTGAGTTAAAACACTTTTGCATTATTATATTTAAAATATTTGTATATTAAAATAAATACTTTGTTCGAATTCAAACTCGAAATAAACCATTTCCACATATCCACAGATTATTGCACAAAATCTTTCCCTTTCATCTCGTTAGTTGCTGATAAATTGCTTTAGAATTTTTTTGATATTTTTTTTTCCACACAAAAAATGCTTGGTATTCTCGGGAATAATTTATTAAGAAGCTGACCAGCGACTCACTCAACGCATCTCATAAATTAAAGTTACAAATATCTCACACTGAACGAAATAATATTTGTCGTACCGCTGCGATGGTTTCGCATCAAGATCGACGGCCACACGTCCGATTCCCAGCCTATGCAAATTCGTTCTGAGCAACTCGCGCTGACTTCTCCGCTGCGGCAGCGGGGCGCACAGTGGGCCAAACTGGTGGTATTTCAGTCAAATTTTGATTTACCTATTCTTGAAGTCTGATTCACTTCTTTATGCTCAATGAATAAAAAACACAATAAAATAGTTTTAATGACTGCACTTCTTATATCACAAAAGATACTGATGAATATATTTAAGTAAAATGTAAAATATTTTTGAGCCTATACTTAAATATTTGTCGGAAAAAATATCCCATGTAGAATTATAAGCATAAGTAAAATAAATAATAATTTGGAAATAACTTACTACCATAAAAAACTATTTTTGTATTGCTTCCCAAGAAATGTATTTGCATTCTGATGTTCCTTTTTCGCAAAATAACTACATTACTCATCACTGTGCTGTGGTATAAAAAAAACGACGATAAAGCACGAGCATTCGCTTCGTGGAGCTTAAAACCTCTCTGAAAGCAAATGCCGCCAAGCGGTTGCATTTAAAGGCGGATTCAGCTAAGGTACGGTATCAAGAATGCACGGAAATGGTTCTTATCTTGTTGGTTAGGGGTCATAAAAAAAAGGTTAATATTAGCAGGATATAAGAGATAGTGATTTAATGCGTTAAATATTATAAAGTTATCTAATATGATCATATTAGATCACTTATTAATCAAACTTATAAACAAGCACCTGATAAACAAAAACTCTTCCCTATTCACACTTCAGAAATGATTATCACCGGCTATCAACAGGCATTTAATCAAATACCCTCAAAAATGATGGTCCATTAATAATATGGCTCTTAATAAGCCCCAGTAATTTGTTCAAAATGAAGCAGAACCATTTCCCTTTCCAGAAAACAAAAAAAAAACAAACAACAAACATACCTTGGCATACCGAACAAACAATATCTGACACGCATTGAAATATTTTTATAATTTATGCCCACCTAAATGCCCCGGAACGATCCCTTTAAAATAGATATATCTGCATCTCTATACCTAGGCAACGATATATAAGTAAATGTGTAATTTTCTCTGGGCTTCATAATTTTGTGTTTTAAAAATAAAATGGAAACTCACATAAACGAGGTGGCTAGGAAGTTTTCGTTTGGTTCCTATTCGGATCTTTTGTTTATTTGTGTAACTGCAACCTGCTTCTCCATCCCAAATCGTAAATCTCGACTGGCCAGGCCAACCAGCCAGATTTCTTGTTTGGAAAGCACATCATTTTATGGACCAAACTTTCTAGAACTACCCCAAGACTATTAAATTCTTCTGGGCTCAAGATCTGTGGGCGGTTATTGTATTTTCCCAATGCTTTTCGCTTGATGTGGTTTCAGCTAGCACAGCTAGCACTTAAATGCATAATTCCGCGTGTAAATATCTCGACTATATAGAAATATCATTTATATGACGGCATCTGGCTTAAAGAACTTAATACCATCCACCCCACAGCAAAGGATATTGAGGCAAGCGCAGGGAGCCGGGGAAAGCGTGTCAAGGTGAAAGCGAATCATGCTGAGAATAGTCGTACCTCCCCCCGGTAATGTTTTTATGGCTTTAATAGGGCACTTCCCCTCTCTCTAAGTGGCCGCACAAAGGGCGCGACTATTTGCCAGGTAATGGAGAAATGACTCTGTCGAAGCTTTTCGATTGAGTTCTAGCACGCGAGCCGAATTAAATTCGTAAATTTGCATGCAAATATTTGGATGTTTTCCAAGCTCTTAAGTACAGAAAAGTGTTTGATTGTGATTAAGATTTTCTTTGGAATTTGTAAGCATTATCTATCCTTCAAGTCTTTAAAGTGACAACACAAAGAAAATTTGTTAAGTGAGTAAAGTTATTTTTTTCTTTATCTACAATATAATCTTGTTAATTCTTAAGAATATTAGTCTTGAGTCTTGAACTCCTGTCATTAAGATAGTAGTTAAAAGACACCTGGAATCTACTTGAATTATACACTTGGAAACCAAGAATCAAACTGAAGACATTTTTTTTTAAACGTTCTATATATCTCCGAATTATTGTTATGCTTTCAAAATAACTGACCTACCGTAGAAAATTCGTATCCAAACGAAAACATCTGCTTAGAATTCAAATATGCAAAATCTCACCTACCCTCTAGAAATGGTCGCGCATGCGGTCTTCTGGGTTTGTAAACCCCTCTCAGCAAAGAAACACCCCGTGAAAACAATCCTTTAAGGATAAGGGAGAAAGGAGAAGAGATATCCTGCAAGAGAGTAAGTTTTCAAAGAACAATGTTCTCAGTTTCAAACAAAAACTCGTTTCGATGTTTCGGCCTCTAAAACTGTAAACCCACAACTTACAGTTTGGTAAGCACTGGACAAGGCAATGATTTCTGTGTCCCAAGTGTTTTTAAGGCTTTACCAAATTTATGATCATTTTCACACTAAATAATCAATCAACGAAATCGCAAAAATAACATATAAAAAACTATTTTTAAACCACTAACTAGAGAATGCTTTCAGAGCGTATTCTTTCGGATAATTTATGTTGTAACGTTTAACATTTTTTTGTCTCGCTTTGGGGGATTTTTAGTCTCGAAAATTGTTCGCTTTTTTCGGGGCCAACCATTTGGTGATGTTTTTTTTCGCGTTTTTTCAAACATTAAGATTTTAATCGCACAACGAGACGCACCAATTTGTCAATATTTAAAAAAAGTTGGACATAAATTTTTACAGCAACAAAAAACAATGTTTGGGGCGGAAAATAAAGAACGGCGACAAATGATTTTTGGTTTGTACACAAAAAAACCAGAGACAGTTCAAGTACGTTTGGCATTATATTTGGGCTGGAGCTTATTTTATAACAATCAAATTAGATAATTTGGAGGAGTTACACACTTGTGATTTTTTTTCTGTTTTTTTTTTACTGCGACTCTGGGTATTTAGCTTGTTGTTTGGGCAGCGCAGTAAACGCGACTGAAGGATAGAAAGCGTGACGTAGACCGGCGACAGCTTGCGGCTATGGCAACAACAACAACCACAACAACAAGGACAATAACACAACACTGAGAGAAAAGAAAAGAGGGTTTGTAAATTAATTTTCTAACTCATATAAATGAAAATCAACTAATATATTAAAAGATTAATTTTACAAGAAAAAACTTAAAATATTTCTAAAAAAAAATACTTTAAAAATATTTAAAAAACACATATTTTAAAATAAAAAAAAAACATGCAAATACACATTTTTGAAAAATGTTAAAAAAAATTTTACTACAGATGACACTTTTACCTTTTTTTATACAATTGCTTTCTGTGCACCACCTTCGAAGTTACTGACGACAACAATAGAGACTCACATCCTTCTGTCTGGGAATCGTCCTTATAGAAAGCAACCCCCAAAAGAGAAACTTTCCCAGCTGGCAATGCCGTCCAACCGAAAGAGAACCATAATGCTCCCGCCAGCGAAGAGAGAGTCGAAAAGGGTCGCGGGAGAAGCCTGGAAATATAATCTCCCCGTAGAGCAACAGGCTACCCACATCAAACCCAAAACAAACCCGAGCTGAGCAAAATACCGTTCCTTTTGCCAAGGACAAAAGTTTGCTCAGCTAATGGCAAATCAGTGGCGACAGAGGGGGTAGCGATTTTTATTGGGATAGGTCCGATGGTGGGCGTCAGATTCCTTGACTAATGGAACCCAAGGAGCACCAGGTGTAGAATAAACAAATAGAAATTCCTGATATTTATGAGGGCGATAATAGCATCAATGATGTGGAAAGACGTTGGAGCTGAACTGGAATTCGTAAATTGATTTCTTTGTCAAATGTTTTGAAATTATATAAATTAATTATATTTTGGTAAATATGTATAGTTCACTTGTAAGAGTTTAGTGAAATCGTAGTAAAAACAAATTAGTTCATATGGTTTTATGACTGCTACAACATCTGGAGCAATTTGGCGACAAGTGGTATTCTCTACTGCCGCCACTTTTGTCAGGTTATCGCCGCTGCAGCGCCCTAATAAGCCAATCATAATAAATGTCAAGCATCGATTTGGCTTCTTGCCAATGAATGACCAATCGACCATATCGTAGTCCTCCACCCACTTTTCCCTTTCTCCATCACCCCGTTCGGACTGTCAGTTTATCATTAGCTGGGGAGACTTTGTCTAGGGCTAATCATGTGTTCAGCGCTCTTGAGCGGCCCCCAGACCACTACGAAAACGATAAATTTATTGGCTTGTCGCATGTTGCCAAACACCTGACACAAATCGTCAATCAAGTTGATTAAGAGAACTGCCCTATCCCAAAAAATCATTGAGCAAGTGAATATCTTAATAATGGGATCTAGAAATTGTCTTAAAAAAATAAATAACTCAAAAGGTTATTAAAATATTGTTAAAAAATGTTTAAGATTTGATTAAATATTAAAAAACTCTTCATCATATTAAAAAAGTGTTCTTTCTTTTTCAAGCTAGTCTAAAAATAGCAGAACTTGCCTAATTTAATTCCTATTTTATGATACCAATCGCATTCCAGTTCAGATAAACCAGTCTTTCCTGAGTAAAATACAACTCAATCATGCGCTGCCGAAAGTTCGAAAAAGAATAGAAAAGTTAATACTTTCAAATCCTTTTTCAATAGTCTTAAAGCCTATTATCCCAGCAATTAATAGTCGATTTAAAGCAATCATCAAAATATGTTATTTATGTCTATCGTGTGCCGCGTTATTAAATAATAACAACAAGCAACTTTGTTAACCAGTTTTCGCATATTTGTTTTGAGAACTTTTCAAAGCGATTCTAATGCAAAACAACATCAATAACGATACACATTAATGCACTGGAAGAATAACAATAACAATCGAGATAGCATTAACACTCGGTTTGCCTATTGTTGCGTTTTGGGGGGCTCGCAACTTGAATCAAGTTCAATGCGACTTGGCAACCGATCTCCGAGCAAACTAGACTGCCGCCTCATGAATATTTAGGTGAGTTCTGACATGAGCCCCAAACGTTTTGCATAATGACTGGCGATATTATCGTGTAACGGTCTTGAGGAAGTGAAATTTTGCCTGAAAAATACTTCTAAAAAGCCGCAATGATAAGGATTAAGCATATCGGAACAAATTGCAAGTCATTCCATTTCTACCCGATTGCATTAATTAAGTAATCCACCTGTTCTAGTAAACACATTTTTGCAAGTTCAGCTTAAATATGCGAACAACAACCAGCTACTTAAGATATTCCGATATATATAGCATTTGAAATAAACAAAATACTAGTTTGGCTTTTATTTAAATTAGTACAGGATTTTCACCTGATCGAGGCTGTGGGCCCTATATAAAGCGGCCGATCGGTTAAGCCCAGGCCATAATCAAGTTGAAGATCGTGTAAGATCAACGGAAAGTAGAAATCTATATCGCGTGTGAGGAGAGGATTTGCATAAATTGAGTCTGAGTGATAATGGTAAATGAAGTGACACATGTGGCGAGAGTTATGTAATACCTTAAAAGTGTATAGTTTTGAAATTAAATTTAAAAAACTTCGAAAAGTGTATTAACTGTATGAATATTCTGAAAATAGTATAAAAACTTCATACAAAAATAATATTTTGAACAAGATATTAGAAAGATCTTTTGTGTTATATAAGCTTGGGTCGTTATTTGCGATCTTAATCCAAAATGTGTTCTTATTAATGTAATATTTACATTTCTTCTACCACTGCCAATAGACCAGCTATACTGACAAAGGAACCAAAGTAAGTTATTTGAAATCCTACTGTTATATCATAAAATCCTAACTCATTTCCATCTACATATATTTTCAGCCTGAAGCCGGCAAATTTCTAAGCTTTGATCACTTGACTTTCTACGTTGGCAACGCCAAGCAGGCGGCCAGCTATTATACCACTCGTCTGGGCTTCGAACCACTTGGTTATCAGGGACTAGAGACCGGAGAACGACGCTTTGCCAAGCATGCCGTGCGTCAGAACAAGATCGTCTTTGTGTTCGTCTCCGCCTACACGCCGGATGACAAGGAACATGGACTCCACCTGATGCGCCACGGCGACGGTGTCAAGGATGTAGCCTTCGAAGTGGAGGATTTGAATGCCATCTTTACGCTCGCGGTGTCCCGAGGAGCCGAGGTGGTTCGTGACATCTGGGAGGAGAGCGATGACCAGGGATTCGTGAGATTCGCCACCATCAAGACGGTAAGTGAAAAGAAAAATTATAATTCAAATACATAAAGCTTTAAGGCTTATAATATTATGTAGTACGGTGATACCACCCACACTTTCGTGGAGCGAAATGGTTATGCCGGGGACTTCCTGCCCGGATTCCAGCGGGCCCAGGAGGATGTTCTTCTGAAGGGCTTGCCCTCCACCAAGTTGAACTTTATTGATCATGTGGTTGGCAACCAGCCGGATCTGCAAATGGAGAGCGTGGCCTCCTGGTACGAGAGGATCTTGCAGTTCCATCGCTTTTGGTCGGTGGACGACTCGCAAATCCATACGGAGTATTCCGCCCTTCGATCCATTGTGATGGCCAACTACGAGGAGACCGTGAAAATGCCGATTAATGAGCCGGCCAATGGAAAGAAGAAGTCGCAGATCCAGGAGTACGTGGAATACTACGGTGGAGGTGGTGTCCAGCACATTGCTCTCAACACCGATGACATCATCCAGGCGGTGAGCAACCTGAAGGCTCGTGGCACCGAATTCCTGACCATCCCATCCTCGTACTACGAGCTTCTGCAGGAGCAGCTCTCGCATAGTCGCACCAAGATCAAGGAGGACATGGAGGTCCTCAAGAAGTTGAACATTTTGATTGACTTCGATGAGAACGGCTATCTGCTGCAGATCTTTACAAAGAACTGCCAGGACAGGCCCACTCTTTTCCTTGAAGTTATCCAACGCTATAACCACAATGTAAGATTTATTGCTTAAACTATTATTGCTAAGAAAAGTCATTGATACTCATAACTATTTCAGGGATTTGGCGCTGGCAACTTTAAGTCCTTGTTCACGGCCATCGAAATTGAGCAGGCCAAGCGTGGTAACTTGTGAATCAAATATGGACTCAAAATTAATAATAATAAATGAAATGGTCTAAACAGAATAACTAATTGTAAAATTATTGTCTAAATGTCATTTGTTCAATCGCTGGTCCCTAAAACGAGTGTCTATCAAAACCTCGTTGCGTGGATCGCCTTCGGCGAAGGAAACCATGAGGGGATTCCAGAATCCCGGTGGCGTTGAACTTCGTGCGTCCTCGTGCTTGCACTTGGACAAATAGTCTTCGATCTTCTCGTCAGTCAGGTTTGAACCCATGAAATTGATGAACTGAAGTGGGTACAATTTAGATTATTGGATATGCATGATAGCGAAAAGAATGAATGCCATATACCTTTTCGCACTCCACACATTCAATGTTGAACCGTTCTTTGACCGTCAACTCAGGTTCCTTCTTGACTAAAAGCGGTCTCGGAAACTCTTCCTCGGAATCCTTGCTATCCTCCTCTTCCATAAGATACTTTTCCATATCCTGAGATAGTTTTGTTGATTCATTGCCCACATCAGTTTCTGGTTGGGATACGGGTTCCACTTTCACAGCTCTGTTAATTGGAATGGCAGTCTCCGCTTTTGGAGGATTCGGTTGAATGTGCTTCTGCTGATCAATCATTTTCTTCTCGAACTGTCTCAAAGCATTCGAGCAGGCGTCGTCGTCATCCTTCATAATTTCAGCAAGAACATCCATGGTGCCTAGTTTGCTTACTTCTTCGGGGGTATCGTTGACGAAGATTATTTCCTGGGTGCCAGGCGTCAACAGAACCACACTATCCGAGGTGCTGTTGATTCTCAGACCTGGAGGTGTGTCCGGTGGCGGCATTACGGGAAGCTCTGAGCACTCCAAGTCGTCCAAGTCCATCTCGAAACTAGCCTTGGGGATCTTGGTAACGCTACTGCTGCTGGTAGAAGGCGAGTCGTCTGCGTTTGAAACGCTCACGCTGTCTGTTCTGCAAGCTTTGCTTTTAGTATTAAAAATAATGGTAACTAAAAGTGTCACAGAAATCATTAAAGTCTTAAGATTAGATAAATATTATTATTATAAATCACAACTTAATTGCAAGAGATTTCTGTGACACCTTTTAAGGTTAATTGTATTCATATTCACCTCTGCATTAGGGACCGTGGAGGCCGAGATCTTTTGAGGCTGGTGCTTAAATTGGGGCTTTCCTCAATAACATCCTTTTCACTATTGCTCGTTTTATTTGCTTCGAACTTAAGGCGAGTTTGTTTTAATTGCGAGTTACTACTTTTGTGTGTGAGGGACAATTTGGTGAGAACTGCGGGGTTCTTGGGCGTCTTACGGATCCAACTGTTGCTCACAGCAGCAACATGATTTGGCTGCAAATTCTCCCGATTCCGGACGTCCTGCTTCCGGCTTGGAATTCTCAATTTGCGCGGGCTTTGGGCAGTGACCTCCGTCTCCGCAATGCTCTCGTCCTCCTCCATTTCCTGATCCTCGTCGGATAGATCGATGCTGCTAATGGCAATGTTCATGTTCAGGGAGTTTTGGCTTTGCAGCTGAGGGGATATGTCATCTTTGATCTTTTTGGGCGACAGCTTCCTGCGCTTCTCCGCCTGAACCATGGTCGCCTGACGCTCCTTCATCAAGTCCAAGGCCTTGTGTAGCTTGTCATTGTGGGCCTTTAGGTGTTCTATGGTCCTGGCACTCTCCTCCGAGTCCCGCTGCATCACTAGGAGTAGTATTGTAAATACAATATCCTAAACTGGACAAGTTTGATCATTAAACTTCGACTTACTTAGGGCGTGCTCTTTGATCGTGTCCAGAGCGGCTATAAGGCACTTTACACTCTTATCCTTGTGACCACGACATGATCCACACGTCATGGTTAAAAAACTCAATGTATTTTATTTAATTTATCTAAATTTATTCAAATATTTATGTTTTTATTGGATTCGATTTTTGTTTGTTTTTTTCTGCGTTGGCAGTGAGTATGACCGTTGTTAGACTGATAAAAATACCTACAGTAGATAAAATTTGGTATATATTATTGAACCGGTTAGTATTTTTAAGCTGACTTACTGCGGTCTTACTGTTTGCTCGTGCTAATTTTATTTTTCAGCTGTAAAACTTTTAAAATAAATTATTATTAAATAAATTAGGATAACTCGGTTATGGCACACCTGCGGGAAACGTCGGACAAGGCGCTAAAGCTGTTGCGCACTCTGCCGCGCGTGCAGATCGGCAATCTACGGCCGAATCCCAACTCAAAACAAAATGTGAGTGGTTGAATAACAACATGCAATCGATGTACCCACTATTTACTCACGTTATTTTGCCGGCAGGACAAGCGTGGCAGGGCGCAGCATGGCGGAGACAAGCACGGAGCGGGAAACAAAGGATCCGGACAGCGCCAAAACTTCATGCGGCTGGGCTACGAGACGGGAAATCAGCCCTTCTATTTGAGATTCCCTTATGAGCCTTACTACAAGGGACACCACCTGAAGCGCCAGTATCCGCCCATTTCGCTGCTCCAGCTGCAGGTGCTCATCGACACCAACCGGATAGACATCAGCCAGCCCATCGACATCAGCACGCTGTGCAATTCCGGCCTTTTAAAGCTGAAACCCTCGGAAATGGAGTACGGATTCCAGCTGACGGACGAAGGACTGGACAACTTCCAGGCCAAGATCAACATTGAGGTGCAGCATGCCAGCGAAGCGGTCATAGCAGCCATAGAAAAGCACGGCGGAGTCATCCGTACAGCCTACTACGATCCACGCAGCCTACACATGCTGGCCAATCCGAAGAAGTGGTTCGAAAAGGGAGTACCCATCCCCAGCAGGATGCTGCCCCCTCAGGATGCCGTTGACTACTATACGGATCCCAAGAATCGCGGCTACCTGGCCAATCCCGAGGAGATCAGCCAGGATCGACTGGTCCTGGCCCAGAAGTACGGCTACCAGCTGCCGAAAATTGAAGATGATTCCGCCTACGAGATGCTCACCACTGCCAAGGACCCCAGGCAAGTGTTCTATGGCCTGGAACCCGGCTGGCTGATCAACATTGTGGATAAAACAATCGTCAAGCGCAAGCAATAATTAGTCGAGTTTGTTACTATGCATTTTGTTAAATAAAGAAGTGGATTACAAAAAGCTTTGTTAGACTATGATACTGTGGGGCACTTGATGTGTCCTTGTCTTTTTGTTTTACGTTTATATAAACACCTGCTTGGCCGATAAATCCTCCATGAACGGCTTGACCACCGCACTGGTGGCAAAGCAGAATATCAATCCGAAGGTAATTGAGATAGGCAGGGCGGGCAGAGCCTTGCGCCAAATGGCCAGCAACAGGAGGGTGAGGCAGAGTCCAATCAGGATGGCCACAAAGCATGCAATTGTGGTCGTCCAGTCGCCGTAGCTGGAGGCTTTGCCCACTAATACCGAATAGAAGATGAAGTCGCCTAGTCCCAGTTTGATGCCACCTACGGAGATTTATTCATTAAAGGACTGTGTTGCTTTTACTTGCAGATACTTACGTTCTTCTTGTCCATCTTGATGATTCTGATCTGGAGCTGTGACTGTTCTGTACTCGTTTGAACGCTGGGCGTTTCCACTCTGAGTACTTTGAACCTCAATCTGGCGACGAGCCACACGTTCGTTCAAATTGGCGGACCATTCCTGCGTGAAACCTGCAGCCTCGGCTGCAAAAATCAAACAAAATTTAGTTTTAAAAGTGGAACTTGACATAATGCCAAGAAAGAGACTTGATAGAGCCCATTCCGCGGCCTAATCTTGAATGATATTCTACTAGCAGCGCTTTATACCATATGCCCAACATAACTAAACAAGACAACAAACACATAAGAGTACATAAAACAGACCAAATGCCAAGTAAGCAATGTACACATTTCAGAGAAGTAGATAAATCATAAAAAATATAATGCATATGTACCGTTTCCGCGCAAATTGCTTTTAAAAGTCACAAGTGGCATACCTTCAGTTGCCAGTACACTGCCGTCGTCCCGCTGATTCGGTCGAGGATGGGAGTTACCTGAGCGTGAGCCACTAACCGCGGCTGCCTCCGGCGAAGCCAACGAGTTAGGCGTTGCCCTCGTGGTTGTGGTGGAGTTGCTGGACGAGGGTGATGATGAGGCGGTGGCCTGTGATTGCTGGGGCGTAACCGTGCCCACAAGTGCGTAAACGACAGTGGCTAAAAAACGCATTATGTTTAGATATGAAAGTCTTTAAAGTACCGCATCATTATTACATGAGTAGATCAGTGCGGGGAAAATTTGTTCATTTCGCTCTTGGGCAGTTTCAACCAATATGCGAAGAGGTCCTCTTGGAGAAAGAACAGCTATGAGATCTGTAAGTAAATAAGAAATATAAGTATACAATACTGGCATCATAAAGGGCAACCACTTACCCCAAATGGAAATGGCTGCCAAAACAGCCCAGGCCGTCCATTCAGGCAGATATTTGATGAATACCAAGGCCATCAGGGCAGCCACAAATATAAGATATCCCTGCTGCAAGCGCAAAGGACCCATCCAATGAATGGACATCATTCCGACCACTCCAAAGTTCCACATAATCAGCAGGGCAGTGGGATAATCCATGGGAATGTTATAGGCACGAAGGAGCTCTCTAAAGTTTGCAAACACAAATATTATTAAGGAACTGGATAAAAGTGACTACCACTTACTCCAAATATAAGTACGTAAAGATGAACAATAGCATAAAGGAGGAGAGAATCAGCCAGCCGTGGATAATGCGGTAGCAACGTTTCTTGTACAACACAATCAGCAGAATGGTCATTACTACCACCACGCTCATCAAAATCAAAGAGTTGGCCAGGGCATTCCAGAATTTAACACTAGGCTCTGGTGATAGCTCATGGAAAGGAGTGTACAGGCTGGAGGAGTACAATTGAGCATTAGTGGATAATACAACAGGAAGATCAAACTACAAGCATACAGATAGACATCCGTGCTGTTGTAGAAGCTGATGGAGTTGATGGTGGCCACCACCACCAGCATGCAAAGGGAGACTGGCACGAATAACTTGATCACATGCTGGGCGCCGTACTTCAGGCCTTGTTCCTCCTCCATTTCATTTGGGGGCGGGGGTCCACCGGCGCCGCCACTTCCTCCTGTCAGTCTTGAAGGTCTTTGTCCGCCGGGTTCCCGCATCACTACACTGGGGACAGCAAGTATCGCCTGGCAGAAAAAAGCAAGATAGATCAGCTAGTTCTATTCCACAGATCAGTAAAACCCACTGCATCCGGTTGATCCTGATTGCTGGAGCCGTAGTTGTTGCGCTGCTGTTGCCGCCTTGGAGGACGCTCCAAACGCTCCGCCTCGCCGTTCTGGCTGCCCACATTGGCATCGTCTCCGGTGGCGAGTCCGGAGGAGCACGAAGCCTGGAGATTGACAGCAGCCATCAGTGGTGTGCGTTCGTTCGCCTCCGTAGCGCTGGACGCCTCCCCCTGCGAAGCCGTAGTTGTGGGATGGGAGGGTAACTTCTAGCGGATCATCACCGATTAGGATCTGGACTTCAAAGGCTAAGGAACTACTTACAATAAGTGGAACCAAAGTAAATGTGGCTGGGCGAAACTTTCTTTTGTTTTGACTTGACGGAGAAGCGACTCATAGACTAGTGGTGGGCAACCGTTCGATTGGTTTAGAAGGTTCATGGGAGGGGTCAAGAACAGGTAAAGGAGGGCTATAAATTATGTGCCTTTATAAATTAAAAATTATGTTAAACTAAGGGAACGACCTACATTGTTCTTGTTGCACTTAAAAACACCTGTAATTAGTTTTCACAGCTCAAACCATGATAACGGGAAACAAGTCTATCGATTAATTTTGGAAAAATACTAAAATAAACAACAACAAAAATAAAAACAGCTGTTTTCCTCCCAAAATACCTGCAAGGCGAAACACGGTCGCACTAATTATTTCATAAGAATTCGACAAACAAAATAAATCGTTTATAAATAATTGATTTTGTACATTAAATTATACTTACACCATGTTGCGAGCATTAAAGTCACACGTGGAAGCCCCCATAGCAATTGCCACTGTAAGTAGAAGTTCATGAAATGACAAATGAAATCAACTTACACATTGGGATTGAATAACACAGCGTGCGGCGTCAACAAATGCGGAGAAGCTCGAGGAGATTCGCGACCGCCTGGCCAAGGGACCCAACTTTCAGGACTTTGTCCAGAATCCGGAGAACACGAAACTCGAGTGGGAGAACTACGAGGGAAAGCTGCGCCGCGAAAAGGGCGAGGAGCAGCGGCTGCGACTGCCGCCCTGGCTGAAGACAACGATTCCCGTGGGCAAGAACTACGCCAAGATCAAGGCCCAGATGAGGGAGCTCAAGCTTTCCACCGTCTGCGAGGAGGCACGGTGTCCCAACATCGGCGAGTGCTGGGGCGGCGGCGAGCATGGCACCCAGACAGCCACGATTATGGTGAGGAATCAGACCCCCCGGTGACCTCTGCTGATAAGCGATCAGGTTCCCTATCTAAGCAGAATTTTCCACACCAATTTAGGCGCTCAGAAATTCGTCTTGCTTCTGTTTTAAAGCCATTATTTCGAATTCATTATAAATATTTGTTTATTTATTTATTTTCTAGCTTATGGGCGACACTTGCACTCGAGGCTGTCGATTCTGTTCGGTTAAGACAGCACGCAAACCACCGCCGCTGGACGTCAATGAGCCCGTGAACACCGCCACGGCAATTGCCTCCTGGGGATTAGATTACATTGTCTTGACCTCAGTGGACCGGGATGGTAAGGATTGCCATGGTTTTTTAGTTCTTAGTTTTTTAATAATATTTATTTTCATCCTAGATTTGCCAGATGGTGGCTCCAAGCACATAGCTGAAACTGTTCGTGAAATTAAAGCGCGGTAAGATAAAGAAAAGCCAGTAAGCTATATTAAACAAAATCCCTACTTAAAAACTTATTAATTTTTAGTAACTCAAACATCTTTGTGGAGTGCCTGGTGCCAGATTTTCGTGGCAATCTGGAGTGTGTGGAGACGATTGCCAACTGCGGCCTGGATGTTTATGCGCACAACATTGAGACGGTGGAGAAACTTACACCCTATGTGCGTGATAGGCGCGCCCACTACCGTCAAACCCTGCAGGTGCTAACCGAAGCCAAGAAGTTCAACCCCAATCTCATCACGAAGAGTTCCATTATGCTGGGCCTCGGCGAAACCGACGAGGAGATTGAGAACACTTTAAAGGATCTGCGGGCGGCCGGAGTCGATTGTCTGACCCTGGGCCAGTATATGCAGCCCACGAATAAGCACCTCAAGGTCATAGAATACGTTACGCCCGAGAAGTTCAAGCACTGGGAGGTGCGTGGAAACGAACTGGGATTCCTGTACACGGCCAGCGGTCCACTGGTTCGCAGCTCTTACAAGGCCGGCGAGTTCTTCATCACGAGTATACTGGAGAACCGTAAAAAGAGGCAAACCGCCAACGCAGTTCCCGAGGAGTAGAGAGAAGCCCTTTTAAACCGAACATTACTAGATGGCTGCACGCTTTTAGATCAGCTTTATACGCTTCCTGTGCAATGTATATATTAGAGGACAAATTTATTATATTGAAATAAATTCGAATTGTTAATAGCTTTTAACGAAATCATGTATTTTATTAATTCTGACTTAAAAATCATTTTAAATTTCGCGCTCTTTCCATGTTAAGGCAATTCCCTTTTGGCGTTAGCGCATTTTATTTGGCATTGCTTCCTTTAAGCCACTTGGTCACACTATTTTGGATGCACTATCGTGATATTATTGTTTTTTTTTTGTTGAACATTTGATAGGATTGGACTAGATTGGATAGAAGACTGCTAAAGAGACAAAGAACCAGCATAAATATGCCTCGCCTAGTCAATGGCCGCGAGGCCGCACCCACATACTCGAATCTGGTGAGATATTATAATAATATAAATAAAACTAGGGACTCCTTTCACCAAAACAAAGGGCAGATGCATATGTTCCTTGTTTATTTTCATGTTTGTGCAATGATCACCCAGTTTTTTGGGATATTTTTGATATTACCGCTTCAGAAATAGCAGTGAACAAAGTTTTTCATGTGGAAATATGAATATCTTTACTATATCGCCCACTTGCACAATTTGCTTCGTGTGCACATATTTTTGTTGGGTTCTGAAAACGAAACACCTGTCGCTTCGCAAGTAACGCATTCCTTTTTTACCCACAGGTTGGCTTTATATTCATCTTTAATCTTATCGTTGGAACTGGAGCCCTTACGCTACCCGGAGTTTTCGCCAGGGCAGGATGGATGCTTTCCCTCATAGTCATTGTGCTGCTGGCCATCATCAGTTACATGACGGTTACCTTCATCATCGAGGCGATGGCCTGTGCAAATGCCATTCGGAATTGGCAAACACTGCAGGCCCTGCGCCAAAGTCGAAGTTCCGCCGAGAGCAGTGAGAACGACGAAAATGCGGACGAGGTTTCCCTGGCCTCTGGAGCCGATCAAGTGGGCGACTTTGAGCGGGTGCCGTTGACCATCCAGAACCGGGAGTTCCACTACTACCAGCTCTCCCACAAATTCGAGCTGGGCGAAATGGCGGCTCTGTTCTTCAACGAATTCGGACGCATCATGTTCTATCTCTGCCTGATAGTTTATCTCTACGGGGATCTGAGCATATATTCTGCAGCCGTGGCAAGAAGTCTGCGTGACGTAGTATGGTGAGTAATTCGAATCGCAGGTATCTATTTTATCAGGTAGCATTATAATAAAATTGATCAAATGTGCTCCTAGATAACAGAGATATGTATGTATGTATATTTAGGTAATTTTTAAATCTACTGTTTTAAGTGATCAAACAAATGGAACGGACACCAATAACTTGATGTATTGGCCAGGAGACTTTGAAAATAACACATCGCGGGCATGCTGGAAGCAACATACCATATCCCGCTTGAGCATGTACAGAGTGTTTTTAATTGGATTCACTTTGATCTTTGGTCCATTCGCCTATTTTAATGTACAAAAAACGAAGTACTTGCAGATGCTCACTGCTGCCTTCCGATGGATGGGTGAGTTATGACTGTTATTCGACCGTGAAAATAATGAAAACCCTGGTTAATTGCAGCTTTTACCCTTATGATTTGCATATCGCTGAAACTACTGATCACCAGAGGAGCCAAGGGACACCCAGAGACATTCAACGTGTACGGAATTCCCCCGCTATTTGGCGCTTGTGTCTACTCCTTTATGTGCCACCATTCATTGCCAAGTTTGTTGGCGCCCCTCAAGCACAAGTCGATGGTTTCGAAAATCCTCTCATTCGACTATATAATCATTTGTGCATTCTACATTTTACTAGCCATGACAGGTATTTTTGCCTTTGAAAGAATCGAAGATCTTTATACACTAGATTTTCTGCCTTACGATGTGGCCTACATAGACTTTTGGTCAGGTCTGTTAATTTGCATTGATTACTTCCTGGCACTTTTCCCCATCTTTACGCTGTCCACCAGTTTTCCCATTGTGGCCATAACTCTCAAGAACAATCTTCAATCCCTTTTCCTGGACATGTCGCAGTATGATTCCTATGGTCTTTTCGTGCGTCTGTGCTTTCCACTTCTCGCTATAATTCCACCTTTTTGTATCACTTATTTTACGGAGAGTTTGTCCAGTTTGGTGGCCTTTACTGGCACCTATGCAGGCACTGGCATACAATACATAATCCCCGTGTTCCTTGTTTACTTTGCGAGGCGCACTTGCTCAGAACTCTTGGGCAGCGGCGTAGTCAATCGTTTTCAAAGTCCTTTCAAGTCCAGTGCCTGGCTGGTTTTTGTTTTTATTTGGTCCATTCTATGCGTCTGCTTGGTATCTATCAATTTGTTTAGTTAGGTTAAACTATCTACAAAAATGTAGATTCTTTATTGGCAATGAGTTTATTACCGGATAATAAAGTACCATGTCAAATATTTTTACAGAAAGTTTAAACATCTGATTTTGTAGCTGTTTAAGAATGAATTTATATAAAATAAGCGAATAGCTATGTAAGTCAGTATTGAAATCGGCTGTGAAACACAAATTTTTAAAAACTTAGATTTAAATAATTGGCAAGTGTAGCCGTTCTTCATAAATTGTGTAATTTATAATTCATCGTATTTTCCATTTACAAATTGTTCAAAAGTTGTGGTTTATATTTAAAATGTTAATTAGTAGAGAAATTCAAGGTCTATATGTATTTATTCAACATAAAAAAATTAGACTTTTTGATCCGAAATATGTTTTAGATTTTAGGATTGCTCAATATGAAATGTATCCATGATATTTTATTAAACGTAAAATACTAAGAAAGCATATTTATGTTATACTTATAAATAAAACTGCGACCTTTTTAAATTATGACAAATTTAAGTTTTTAAAAAGTTTCATTCGTTTATTTTAGTGGATAAAAACGGATAATCAGCGGTAGAGTGACCGTTTTCACGTTTCACAACCATTTATATCGCCGGGAAGTTATCGAACTGGTCCCACCACTAACCATTAATTGTTTGTTTTTATTTTTTTATGCACTTGCACACTTGCATATTTCAAAGAAAACGGCCTTATAAAATAATATTGAGAAATAGAAGATGTCTCTGTCGGTAGACAGCAATAAGTCCTTGCTGAGGAAGGGCGATATGAAGCTGGAGAACTACCCCACTTGTGCGGTGGAGGCACTCACTCGATTGGGTAAAGTTTTTGCAGTAGATTTTTTATTTTAACACATCTTATATCTCTCAAAACAATTTCAGAAACTTTGATCGCCAGCCGAAACAAGCAAAATATGGTGATGCAAATCATATCGGAGTACATATTCCTGGAGAGAACAGCCAAGGATGGCGATGTGCGAAAGTCCCAATCGCTGCCCATCAGCCAGATGAATCTTTTCCAGGAGTTCCAGCTGATCATAGCGCTGATTGAGTACTTTTCGCGGCCAGGAAGGGATGCCACTCGCAACGCCATATTCCTGTCGCTATTCGGGAGTCACCTGACACCGCAGCGATCCAAGTTGCTGTCCCGGCTGATCAGCACAGCGGTTTCCGGATCCGTGGCTACATTGCTCTCCTCCGCCGGCACGTGGATGCAACAGGTGGGCTGCAAGACGGCACTCAGCCTGGAGGTGGCCCAGAATATAGTTAGCGACTTTATCTCGTACTCACGGAAAACGCCGGAGCAACTGAAGCAGCTGCCCATGGTGGGTCCGCACTTTGCGGCCAATTTTATGGTCGCCGTGGCGGACCTGTATCTCAACGAACAGCGATCGCAGACCCTGAATCCTCCGCCAGACGCACTACTGGATACCATAACCGAATGGATGACGGAGAATCCGACGCTGTGTCAGGCGTCGCAACAACCATTGGTCCTGCCTGCCGGCGCTATAGCCATGCCCTTTGCTACTCCTTTGGCTGGACTCCTGCGCTGGGTGGTCCTGGCCCCCTTGGTCTCCAACCGTACCGCCTACAGCAATCTGCATCTTTCGCTCCTGCGCGCCCTGCAGCAACTGGTCAGCAGTGGAGAGTCTACGGCTCTGCCCAGCCAGGATCTTATGCAGATCGTGAAGTCCCTGCAAAGCCACTGTGCGCGGCTGGGAGAGTCAAAAACGGATCCCGAGACGGATGCTGCCTATCAGAAGTGCATGGAGCGATTCGCCCAAGCCGTCCAAATCGCCCTGAGCTCAAAGTGTATCACCAATCAGATTCAGCTGCTGTGTCTCCTCGAATCTTTGCCACCACACAAACTGATGAAAATCGTTATAGAAGCCCATAAGAAGTAGTAGAATAACTAATTATTAAATATAAAGTCTTTTGAAAAAGTAAGTCGGTTTGTATGTTGTATACCTTATGTTTTATACCATCGATCTAAAAATTATTTAATATTAATAGATTTAAATTGTTAAAAATGAGTTGGACACTTTCTAAAACGTTTGTTAAGATGCGCTTTTAAATTATAAACAAAGTCTACAGATTTTATTTGAATTACCCCTAAAATTGGGATGCTGCCATACTGATAGAAATAATTATTTAGCGCGCATGTCCTTGAAAGTAAATTGTGAGCAGGTGACAGGACAAGGAAGTGGTAAAAATCGATAGTATCCCAGTTTCAAGCTTTCGTCGCGGTGCAAGCTTGTTGAATAGAATCGAATTCAACGGCAGGAAGCCTCCGTTAGGGAAATTACTTGCAAATCCCGTAGTACTCCAGGCGATGCAATGAATCCCGTACCAAGTCGCGAATTCCTGGAGGTGCATCCACTGCACCAACATCAGCCGCACTGCAAGCAGCAATGCTTTGTGTTCACCGAGATAGCGGACATCGAACTGCCCGCTGAGATAACCAAGTTTGGTGGTGGGAACGAGAAGATAAGGTGCTCCAACGGGGGCATTCCCACCTACAGTTCCAAGAAGGACTCGTGCAGCGAATCGTCGGGCGAACGGCCAGAGAGGTCGCGAGGACGAAAGATTCTGCTCGGCGTGGGTCTGGTGCTCGTGTGCATCGCCATGGCCGGAGGCATTCCGTTGGCCCTTCAATTGCGCTCCTCGTCGCTCCTGGAGGCCCGTCTCGCCTTCATCCGCCGCCTGCTGACTGAGTCGCCTCTGATCGAGGGCTCGTGGAAGCCGCCGAGCACCATGAGCCTGAACAGCAGCAATCTGTTCGAGGTGCGACAGAATCACATTGGCGCCGTCCTCTGGCCCATTGCCGTGCCCTGCGGCGCTCAGTATCTGGATGCAGTTCAGCTCACTCTGGAGGGGATTGACAAGGCCCGCCGTATTACTGCTGCCACGGATTCCATGCACATTGTGGAGTCTGCCGACGAGATGGAGCAGACCCACATCCGCGGTGAAGTGGCCGTTCTCATGGGCATAAGTGGGGGCCATGCCCTTGGCACCAGTACGGCTGTTCTGCGCTCCATCTACCTGTTGGGCGCTCGATTTGTGTCCATCACGAGCCTGGAGTGCACCACTCCTTGGGCGGCGGCAGCCATACGAAGACCCGATTATCTCGTGGAGGAGAACGTGACGAATTCCTTCAACGAATTCGGACAGGTGGGTTACTTAAATATTAAATATATTAAATATTACATGATTTTCCATTTGCAGACAATGCTCTTTGAGATGAATCGCCTGGGAATGCTGGTGGAGATTTCGATGCTCAGCGAGGCCGCAATGCTGGCCGTCTTGAAAACCGCCAAGGCACCCGTTTTACTCACCAACGCCACACCACTTTCCATGTGCAATAGTAGCAGCATAGCTTCCATTCCCGATCATGTACTCAGGTAAAAAACTATGAAGGGGGTGCCTTCCTAGGACCTTTTACATACTATATGTATCTCACCCACAGCCTATTGCCGGAAAATGGTGGGGTTATATTACTCAACCTGGAGCGCTGTGGCGATCGGACACTGGGAGTTCGAGAGGCCATCACTGCCATAAACTATGTGCGTAAAGTGGCAGGTGTGGATCACATTGGATTAGGTGGAGCTCCGAAAAGCTATGCCCTTCTACTGGCCGAATTGGCCAGGGACAGGGTTTGGGGCAATGCGGCCATTAAGAAGCTGGTCGGAGGCAATGTGATGAGGATTCTGCGGGAGATCGAGACTTTGAAGAACCGACTGCCTCTATACGAGGAGTGGATTCCGCACGAGTCCATCGAGAGCAATTCCTATTGTCGCTATCCGGAGTCTTAAAATCAGCTATTCTAATTGGCCCAAGCGTTTGTTCTAAAATAATTACTAAAATATTTAATTAAATCATTAAAGTACAATCCACTTGGTGTAACTTGAAATAAGTGGAAATCGGAAAAAAGGCACATCCAAAGTTTACATTTGTACATAGTTTATATTTAATGAATATCATTCTAGGTAAATACATATCGGTGTATAATGATATTATAATATTGTTATGCTTAACATCTACTAGACCTTCAACGACTACTTAACACTGATGCCAGTTCTTACTCCGAGGGTCAGGGAAATCACTTCTTGCTCTGAAGGTAGCTCGTTAAACTCGCGCTTCATAATTCTCTTCGACAGGAGGTCATCATCCTCGTCGCTGAAGTTCTTCAACTCGCGCTTCACCCTCGACGGATCGCTTTCGTCGTCGTCCAGCTCAAAGACATTGTTATCGGTGAGTGCCAAGTGATTGATTTCGTTGAAGAACAGGGTCTTTGCATTTCGAATAGTCCTATCGTAGCCAGGATCACTCAGAGGCGGGAGATAAGTGGCAGGAATTCGGCTGGTGCCCCTGTATCCGGAGTCGGGGCAACGAGGATCGATGGATCCCGGGTAGCAGTAAACCGGCGTGGTTCCAGCAATCGGGGTTCGTTGAGTTGTCACCGGCAGACACTCAGGATCCGATGATCCTGGATAGCACCTCGGTCTCGGTGTCGTTGGCGTTGGTTTCTGGGGACAGCGACTGTCCGTAGAGCCCGGATAACAGTTGGGCTTGGAAGTGGTAATAGGAGTTCTTGTCGTAGGCGGAAGGTAAGTAGCGGGTTGGCAAGAAGGATCATTCGAACCCGGATAGCAACGTGGCTTGGGTGTGGTGATAGGAGTTCTTGTCGTGGGAGGCGAGTATGTTGCTGGTTGGCAGTCAGGATCATTGGAGCCCGGATAGCACCTTGGCCTAGCCGTAGGAATCGTTGTGCGTGCAGTTGCTGGTGGGAGGTAAGTGGCGGGTTGACATTCAGGGTCCCTCGAGCCTGGGTAACATCTTGGTTTCTCTGTCGTTATGGGTTCCTGTGGACAGCGTCTATCCGTTGAGCCAGGGTAACAGTTTGGCTTGGAAGTGGTGGCCGGCGTCCTCGTGGTCGGAGGTGAGTAGGTTGCTGGCTGACACTCTGGATCATTAGATCCGGGATAACATCTTGGCCTTGAAGTGGTCACAGGTGCTCGTGTTGCGGGTTCGCAATCAGGATCAGAAGATCCCGGGTAGCATCTCTGCGTGGTAATCGGAGTTCTTGTGGTTGTCGGCTGCGTTGGTTGCGGACACCTTGGATCTGTTGATCCTGGATAGCAATTCGGCTTCGGTGCACTTGTGGGCGGTCGATATGTTGAAGGTGGCAAGTAAGTGGCAGGCTGGCATCTTGGATCATCCGAGCCTTCATTGCATCCTGCCTTCCTGGTGGTCGGAACCTTGGGACATCTCGGATCTGGAGAACCAGGATAGCAGTTCAGGCACTCTGGATCTGATGAGCCGGGGTAACATCTTGGCTGCTGAGTAGTTGGTGGTTTCTGGGGACAACGACTATCGGTGGAGCCTGGATAGCAATTCGGCTTGGATGTAGTTACAGGCGTTCTGGTTGTCGGGGGCAAGGTTGTAGGTGGCTGGCAGAAGGGATCGCTTGATCCGGGATAACACCTTGGCTTGGTCGTTGGAATTGTTGGCCTTGCAGTGGTCGGAGGAAGATACGTTGCCGGTTGGCAATCAGGATCTGTTGATCCCGGAAAACATCTTGGTCTCAGTTTCGTTTGGGGCTTCTGTGGACACCGACTATCTGTTGATCCCGGATAACAATTTGGCTTCGACGTAGTTATAGGCGTTCGAGTTGTTGGTGGCGAATATGTTGCTGGTTGACAGCTGGGATCACTGGAGCCCGGATAACACCTTGGCCTAGTGGTGGGAATTGTTGGGCGTGCGGTTGTAGGGGGCAGATAAGTAGCGGGCTGACATTCAGGATCCGTTGAGCCGGGGTAACATCTGGGCCTAGGTGTCGGAACTGGTTCCTGAGGACAACGTGCATCCGTTGACCCTGGATAACAATTTGGCTTGGAGGTGGTCACAGGAGTGCTCGTAGTAGCTGGGGAACATTCAGGATCCCTTGACCCAGGATAACACCTGGGCTTCAAAGTAGTAATTTGTGATCTCGATGTCGGTGGTGAGTAAGTAGCTGGCTGACACTCGGGGTCATTCGATCCAGGATAACACCTGGGCCTAGTCGTTGTTACTGGTGTCCTTATTGTGGTTGGTTGCGGACAACTGGGGTCTGTTGATCCAGGGTAGCATCTGGGTTTCGGTGCAATTGTCGGGGGACGACGGGATGAAGGAGGTAAATAGGTGGCAGGTTGACATCTCGGATCATCTGACCCATCATAGCATTCTGCTTTCTTAGTGGTTGGTACTTTAGGACATCTCGGATCTGGAGAACCAGGATAGCAGTTCAGGCACTCCGGATCTGATGAGCCGGGGTAACATCTTGGCTGCTGAGTAGTTGGTGGTTTCTGAGGACAGCGACTGTCGGTGGAGCCAGGATAACAATTTGGCTTGGATGTAGGCACCGGTGTTCTGGTTGTGGGAGGCGAGTACGTGGCTGGCTGACATTCTGGGTCACTAGATCCTGGATAGCACCTTGGCTTCGAAGTGGGAATCGTGGTTTGTCTGGTTGTAGGTGGCAGATAAGTCGCTGGCTGACAATCAGGATCTGAGGAGCCTGGATAACATCTGGGCTTTGAAGTGGTTATAACTGGTCTTGAAGTCGTTGGGGCATAAGTTTTTGGTTGGCAATAGGGGTCGGTTGATCCAGGATAACATCTTGGCCTGGTTGTAGGGATAGTTGGCCTTTGAGTTGTTGGAGGAAGATACGTGGCAGGCTGGCACTCAGGATCTGTAGATCCGGGATAGCATCTTGGTTTTGGAGTCGTCGGCGGTGTCTGGCGGCAACGAATATCCGTTGAACCTAGATTACAAACTGGCTTGGATGTAGTTATAGGAGTTCTCGTTGTTGGTGGGAGGTAAGTGGCAGGCTGACATTCGGGGTTGGGTGAGCCAGGATAACATCTGGGCTTCGGTGTCGTCACAGGTTCCTGTGGGCAACGCCTATCTGTCGAGCCGGGATAACAATTTGGCTTGGCTGTAGTTACAGGCCTCCTGGTAGTCGGAGGAGAGTAAGTGGCCGGCTGACATTCTGGGTCTCGAGATCCCGGATAACACCTTGGCCTAGTTGTTGTTACTGGTGTCCTTATTGTGGTCGGTTGCGTTGGTTGCGGACAACTGGGGTCTGTTGATCCCGGATAGCACCTAGGCTTTGATGTAGTTACTGGAGTTCTTGTTGTGGTTGGTTGAGGACAACTCGGATCTGTTGATCCTGGATAACATCTGGGCTTAGGAGCGACTGTGGGTGGTCGACGAGATGAAGGAGGTAAGTAGGTGGCAGGCTGACATCTTGGGTCATCTGAACCATCAAAACATCCTGCTTTCTTGGTTGTTGGAATCTTGGGACATCTTGGATCTGGCGAGCCAGGATAACAATTCAGGCAATCTGGATCAGATGAGCCGGGATAGCACCTTGGTTGCGGAGTAGTAGGTGGTTTCTGGGGACAGCGACTGTCGGTGGAGCCAGGATAACAATTAGGCTTCGATGTCGTAATAGGTGTTCGGGTTGTCGGAGGCGAGTAAGTGGCTGGCTGACAGTCTGGATCGTTTGAGCCCGGATAGCACCTTGGCTTTGCGGTGGTAATTGTGACTCGTGCTGTTGTGGGTGGAAGGTAAGTGGCGGGCTGACATTCTGGGTTCGGTGAGCCAGGGTAACATCTTGGCCTTGGTGTCGTCACTGGTTCTTGTGGGCAGCGTCTATCTGTTGAGCCCGGATAACAATTTGGCTTGGAGGTAGTCACAGGCCTTCTGGTCGTGGGAATTGTGGTTCTAACAGATGTTGGTGGCAAGTAAGTGGCTGGCTGACACTCAGGATCTGAAGATCCTGGGTAGCATCGTGGCTTGGAGGTGGTAATTGGTGGCCTTGTTGCAGGCTGGCATTCAGGGTCCCTGGAGCCTGGATAACACCTTGGTTTAGATGTGGTCACAGGTACTCTCGTAGTGGAAGGCGAGTAGGTAGCCGGCTGACATGAAGGATCGTTAGATCCTGGATAGCACCGTGGCTTCACGGTGGTAATTGGTGCCCTTGTTGTTGGCTGAGTTACTTTCGGGCATCGTGGATCCGTTGAGCCTGGGTAGCACCTTGGTTTGGGTGCAATTGTGGGAGTACGATTAGTTGATGGCGGTAAGTAAGTGGCTGGCTGACATCTTGGATCATCCGAACCATCAAAGCATCCCGCTTTCTTAGTGGTCGGTACTTTCGGACATCTTGGATCTGGAGAACCTGGATAACAATTGAGACACTCCGGATCTGATGAGCCGGGATAGCACTTTGGCTGCGGTGTAGGTGGCTTTTGTGGACAACGACTGTCGGTGGAGCCAGGATAACAATTCGGCCTTGAGGTAGTGACTGGCGCTCTTGTTGTCGGTGGCTGGCAATACGGGTCACTTGAACCAGGATAGCACCTTGGCTTGGTTGTAGGAATCGTTGTTCTCACCGTTGAAGGAGGAAGATAAGTAGCTGGTTGACAAAGGGGATCTGGAGATCCCGGGTAACATTTTGGCTTTGGAGTCGTTGGCGGTTTCTGTGGACAGCGACTATCAGTGGAGCCTGGATAACAGTTTGGCTTAGAAGTAGTTATAGGCCTTCGAGTTGTCGGAGGAGAGATCGTTGCTGGCTGGCAATCAGGGTCATCGGAGCCTGGATAGCACCTTGGCCTGGAAGTCGGAAGGGTCGTTCTGGCCGTAGTTGGTGGGAGGTAAGTAGCTGGCTGACATTCAGGGTTTGGTGAGCCAGGGTAACATCTGGGCCTTGGTGTTGTCACTGGTTCCTGTGGACAGCGGCGATCGGTCGAGCCGGGATAACAGTTTGGTTTAGATGTAGTTACAGGCCTCCTGGTAGTCGGAGGAGAGTAAGTTGCTGGCTGACATTCTGGGTCATTGGATCCTGGATAACACCTTGGCCTAGTCGTTGTTACTGGTGTCCTTATTATGGTCGGTTGCGTTGGTTGCGGACAACTGGGGTCTGTTGATCCCGGATAGCACCTAGGCTTCGATGTAGTTACTGGAGTTCTTGTTGTGGTTGGTTGCGGACAACTCGGATCTGTTGATCCTGGATAACATCTGGGCTTAGGAGCGACTGTCGGAGGTCGACGAGTTGAAGGAGGTAAGTAGGTGGCAGGCTGACATCTTGGATCATCCGAACCATCAAAGCATCCTGCTTTCCTAGTAGTTGGTACCTTCGGACATCTTGGATCTGGCGAACCAGGATAGCAGTTAAGGCACTCTGGATCCGATGAGCCGGGATAGCACTTTGGCTCCTGAGTAGTTGGTTTTTGAGTAACACGCGTTGCTGGCCGACATTCTGGATCAGAAGACCCCGGATAACACCTTGGCCTTGAAGTAGCCGGCGTAGTTGCAGGTTGACAGGCAGGATCTGGTGATCCAGGATAACATCTGGGTCTTGGAGTCGTTGGGGGTTTCTGTGGGCAGCGGCTATCTGTGGAGCCGGGATAACAGTTTGGCCTTGATGTGGTAACTGGCGCCCTGGTGGTCGGAATTGGAGTTCTCCTTGTGGTTGGAGGAAGGTAGGTTGCAGGCTGACACTCAGGATCGGTGGAACCTGGATAACATCTTGGCTTCGATGTAGTAATGGTCGGTCTTGTTCTGGGTTGGCAGTCTGGATCATTTGATCCCGGATAACAACGAGGCTTCGTCGTAGGAATCGGAGTCCTTCTCGTTGTCGGCGGAAGATAAGTTGCCGGCTGACATTCCGGATCATTTGATCCGGGATAACACCTTGGCTTTGTGGTAGCCGGGGGCCCAATGCGACACCGGGGATCAGTTGAGCCCAAGGGACAACTGGGCCGGGATGTTGTTTGCGGGGTTTGTGGACAACTTGGATCGTTCGATCCAGGGTAGCAACGTGGCTTTGGAGAAAAGGTTGAGGCTATTGGTATCCTTATCGTTGTGGGTGGCAGGGAAGTGGGCACTGGACAGCCTGGCTCCCTGGAGCCCGGATAGCAGCGAGGCTTTGGTGAGATTAGATGATCTTGCAGACACTGGGGATCAGTTGAGCCCTCGGGACATGGGCCTGACCTGACACTACCGCACGAATAGTCCCTTTTGCACGCCCCATTGCAGAGTTCAATGTCACATTTCAAATACACCTGAGATCGATCGGGGAATCTGAAGGCCTTGAGTGTGTTGTAGTAAGTGGATGTTAGACTGGAGGGCGCCTCGAACTTTCGCCACTCCCCAAATATTTTCTCCTTTATCGAGCAACCCCGCTTGTCCGATAGTTGCAATCTCTTCGTGGTTCTGGCCTCAAAGTCCATGTCATCTGAGGCATAGCATTGGAGTATATTCAAATCCCAAGCCTGTTCCGCGTGCTTCACGTTAATGGTGAACGTTATGTCGGTTCCCAGGGTTAGAGTGCCCTGGATAGGTCTGATATTGGGCGGCGTTCCAGTGCCGATCTCCATCCAACACTCCACAGGACCACTTGGTGTATCCACGGAAATAACTTCCAGCATGTCCACCACAAATGGCTTGAAGTAAACAGTCTTTTCACGTTCATCGCCTCGACTACACGAAATTTTTCGTGCAATATCGAAGCTGTTCTGAATATCCCTGTCATCCTGGATAATCAGGATGTTCTCGATTGAGGCGCATACGGAGCACGAGGGTTTGCTGCCGCATCCATCGTATGGCACTGTGAATATGAAACTGCGACTCGCTCTGTCGCCCTTCACGTAGCTAATAAACAATAGTGATTAAAGAAAAGCTTTAAAGGTATCAAATATACGAGGACTTACTTGCACTTGGGGTCGTTGTAATATCCCTGACTGTAGATGACTCCCTCGAAGTCCTCGGAGAACTCCACCTCGACCATCATACCATTACCTTGATCGCATTTCACATCGATCTTCTCGATGTGCTTGGCCGACAGAGATGTGTCGCGAGTTAATCTGGGCGAAGAGTCGTCAAACTCAAGTTCGCTTAAAACATCATTGAGCGCCTCATCATCGCTAAGATCAGTGGCCGATGTGGTGACCTTCAGAGTTATACAAAGCTATAATCATAAATTTGTTGATTTCTAGATGGCTTTCGGTGTACTTACCAAGAGCAAGGCCCACACGAAAATGTGGCCGATGTTGACCATCTTAAATGTAAGTCTTAAGCTTTATTCTGAAACATAGTAAATGAAAAGTTATAAAACATATTTATGGTATGTGCGAAAAGATGTTTACGATTTCAGAAATTGGACAGTTTAATTTATTGCTTATTTGGTGGCTAACCAAACACTTATTTTACTATTTGCGGTTTTTCGCTATTAAAGTATAAGCATTTTTAATATATAAATATTTTTAAGCGCTTAAGTCTTAAGTACATAAAGTTTATTTTAATCTCACATTAGTTCTCATCTTAGTATCCCATTTAATTTTATTTTATTCTGTAATACAGTAAACAACAAAATAATATTTCTGTTTACGATTTTTACAAAATTTAACTCTTCATTTGTCTTTTAATTTACGGCCATTTCGGTACTTCGGCCGTAATTTAATCTCCCGATCGACCTTCCTCTTGGTGACTCATTATAAAGCTCGAAAAAAGGGCTGCGGTGGGATCTTAAAAACCATATATCAAAGCATAAAAGTGACGAAAAATTAATTCGGCGAAAATCAAGATACGTATTTGCATTCGTCGAGTTTGTCAACCGATCTCTAGCGCTGAGGTGAGATGAGGTAAGATCTTCTTTATCGCTAATTACGGTTGAGTGCAACCTGTCGAGTATTTACACAGCCGGACCTCTTTTGCCAGACGAATGGAGGGTGCTGCACCACCGCCACTAAAACGGGTTTGGTTTTTAAATAATACAACTAACCTTTAAGAGGAAAATAAAAAAAAAAAAAATAAAAAAATGCTGCGGATTTCAAAATCCATAAATTTAACACTCACACACGAAGCACGAAGGGAGCAGAGAAACAAATAGTGACGAGTGCCTATTTGCTTAGCCGCCGTTGATAAAGGGGCTTCGATTTGGGGCCTTTTGTGTGGCATTGGCTTCTGCAATTTGATGGCTCTCTTGTTTTTGCCATCCGAACGTCTGTTGCTATTGCTATTGATGTTAGCCCCGGATGATTAGGTGCTTTTTCATTGTGGCCCCTTTTGTCTAGGTTATTCCAAGCATTAGGCTAACGAGACTTAAAAAGTACCATTTAATTACGGATGATTCGGCGTGTGAAGTCTTCTGTTTGTTCTTACGTCACTCCCAAGCTGAATTCAATGCTTGTGGCCCATAGGGTAAATACTGGTTCTACCTCATTAATAAATCTAAGATTTAAGCCAAGATCCCTAAGGCCATATTCTTCTCAATCGTGATCATCTTCATTTCCCTTTCTTTTCTACAGTATTAATCAGTTCCCAGAAACGAATAAAATGTACAACATCGTCTCGGTTGTAAAAAAAAACACCTTAAATTTGGCAAGAGGTCCAGTCCAGTTGATTGTGACGAAACACCCGCCCATTCATACATCCGATTCATATTCAACACGATTAATATGGTATCTCTTTTGCTCCCTGCTTTCCGTTCGCTTAATCTTTGACGACCTAATTTTTTTGGGTTTTTGCTGGCTCACAACATTGGCCTGATATCTCAGTTTGCGCGTTTTTTATATGACTGCATAATTATGCCCAATTTGATAAAAATTGGTTCACTATGTCAAAAAATTGCTCATTTATTATTAATTTTTTCTTGCCCTCTCTTAAGTATACCATATTTTTATGTTCGCCAGTTATCATGATATAGTTATTTGCTAGCTAAAGATTAATAGTCGGGTCATTTGTTTAATTGCTAGACAAACACGTTAATATCTCGGATCTTTAGAATTAAATAAGAGTATTTATAGGTACACGCTCATCATTCTACCAAGTCTACGAATAATAATAATTGGGCAATTATAATTTGGAAAAGCGATTTGTTGATTTGGGTGTCGAAACGCGAAGATGGGAAAAGAATGAGTGTTCCGCCCGCGGATCCTGAGTGTGTGCCCAGCTCATAAACAATCATATTCAATTGTATTGGCTAACGATCGAGCGTTAATAAAAACAACTTGGACATTGATGGCTTCACCCTGAACTTTTGACATTTCAGCGCCTCGCATAGGCGTATATCTTGGTATTAATCACGGCGAACAGGTGATTAGACCGCGGGCTTCAATATGCATAGGCACGTATGTTTATCCATATATCCATATATGTATAATATGATATTCCAAATCTGTGAGTGATCGCTGTACCGATTGATTTAGCCGACATTGGAAGCCAGGTTCTCATAATTTGGTCTTAATTCATTGACAAATTGGTGAAATTCTACTATCTTGCATGGTGGCTATCTGTTATGGTCACGTCTTGATTTGTTTTATGGCCACTTTTGGATAGGCACCGATTTGGTAAGCTGATCGCTCGTTTTAAAATACACATCTTATAAACAATCTAATTTACATTTTTGCGTTGCATATTTGTGTTTATTGGGTATTTATTGATACTTTGCATAGATTACTGTGTGCAAACCATATTTTAGTTTATTGCACAAGGATCTCGGTTGGTGAACTCAAAAATGGGCTATAAAAACGCCGCATTCTTAATTGGATCTGCGCAAGTGTGCCATTAAAAAGCTGCCAATTACCTATATTTCGGGTTACTTAAGTGAATCAAAAATACAGTTAGCAATATTGACTAATAAACAACCACAGAATGCAAATGACATTCAAGCACCGGATCTGTGAAACTTGTTTCTCATTTAAATGATTACAAAGAAAGGCAAAAAAAATACGAGTAAGCGAATTTACAAAAAGAATGCTATTTAATAATCCCGAAACGCTTAAATCAATTGATCTTCTCCGCAAGTATAAAAAATATACGCAGTTAGAAGCCGTGAGATTTTATAATCCGTATTATTTCGGGTTTAACCCGATTCCGGGCTGTTTTATCTCGCCTTTATGATTCTGTCATACTTGTAACTTTTTTCTGATTTGGCGGGATATAATTACTTGCGTCACAGACATTCCACTTTCGACTTTTTTAAACACCTTATACGATAACCGGCTAAATGTAAATACAAGGTCGAGTCTGCGTGGGTTTAAAATGGCAAAAATACGAAATTATAAATTTCTTTTTTAAATCACCAAATGATTTTTTATGTTATTTTTTAAAAAATTATATCTGGTCACTGGAGTTGGCAAAAGTTTTCAAAAACTGTTTTTTTCTGATGATCAACTGAGGTTTGTTTAATAATTTAAATTCCTTTCAGATAAGTTCTTGAGCAATCACTTAGTTCACTTTTAGACCATTCACATGCAGTACATTACATTAAATCGATTCACAGTTTTTGGCCTTAATTAATAGGCACGCAAAATCACTCGAACGTCTCTTGGTGGAACACATTGACCAATCCAATTAGTCGGCCATCATTCAGAATATCACTGGACCTGGACTTACTGCACTGGCCTGTGGACTCGTGCTTGGGGAAAATCGCTGGGATGCAGCTGGCGAAGTGGACGTTGCCGCACTAAGCGCCAAAGAGACTCGTCTTCGCTTATATACACACACGGCGTATGATTTAACAAAAATCGTTTCGGATATTGCCTCAAAAATCCAAAGACGCGGCAAGTAAAATAAAACAGCAACAAAAAAAAACAGCGCCAATGCTAGTAGCTTTATATATTGTTGTTTATTTTACGTCGCTCGTGGTTTTATACACGCACACTGAACTAAACTCGGGTATTGCGATTTATAGGCGAGTTGGGCTTATTTATTCGCGTCACTAAACGGGTAAGAAGCAGCAGTCAACATATACAAAAAGAATTCAGATTAGGATTTATCTTCTAAGCAGTCAAAAACAAAAAAAGGCTCAACAGTACCAGCTTTCAAGTGAAGTTCCAAAATGCGAAAGGTTAAGTGATTGAATCTTAATACATTTCAATTTGTTTGCCAGCGCAAACAAGTTATAGGATCACTGGGTTCTTACATATACACAATATGAATTTTAATGCATTTTTCAAATAAACAAATAACAATTGTGTCTTTTGGAACGCAAATAAAAACTGGAGATTTTATTTTCTTTAATAGTACATCATATATTCTTTATTTTATTTGTACAATTGCTGATATCATGGATTCTGAAGATCCTTATCATACGATCGTTACTAAAACTTAATATATTGGAATCAGTTATTGATTAGTAAAAGCTATTCATTAAAGCCATTAACCTTTTGGCCCGTTTTATTCGGTCATTATACCCATCTTCATTAGGTTCGGGCTCTCAGGGTCAGCATAACATCTGGGATCTGTAACTAAGGGTATTACGATCAAGTTTTTCATGGGCGTTGTCGTTGCGTCAGGTCGCCATCATTAATGTAAACTTTTTTCGATTGATTGCTCTGAGGTAGAGCATCCAGTAGCCCAACGCCTGGAGCCAACTATTTTTTCCATTCATGTGGAGTTCGTGGGCAGAGCGACGCGTGAGCAGCATCCACACGCCGTCTAAGCCGTCTTAGCCATTTTAGCCATCTGAATCGCCCGTCTTAGCCATCTTGACCCAAGCGCGCGACTGGCACATTTCGTAGATGAAAAAAATTGAAAACTAAAAACTGAAAACCGAAAACTGAGCTGAAAAACTGCACCTTCGCCGGTGTGCTTTTAGGGCCAAAGAGTCAAAATCCGTCATTGTAACTACCTATACTAAGTAGCGGGGGGACTTGGCGGCGATGGAGATGTTGTCATGCAACTACAGCCGGCATAGCGGACAGGTTGACTCAAGAGCCGATGCGCCTGGTCATCCCTAACAGGTATTAGTATTCAAAGTTTTGGTAGCCCAGCGTCCGCTTCGTGATGCTGATAGATTTTACCCAAATGGCAACGGTCATGGCGAGATGGTAAGCCAATGGTTAAGCGGCGATCGGAGCTGTCGCCATGGGAAGAATACGGATGGAGATGGATGGTAAGGTAATTCCCTTATCCACACCAAGCCCGAACCCAAATCCGAACCCAAGCCCATACCCACATGCATGCACGATCGGATCGCGATAGAAGAGGTGCCAAAGCGCTTCTGCCTTTGTCAAACATCACGTAACCTAGACTGCAATTTGATTATACCCGGTACTCGCAGAGTCCACTGGGAATTTTGACGTCAATTTATATTACAGAAAGGGAGAAGGGCTCTTTAAATCAATAAATGATTTTAAAGGTTGATTAGAATCAGATACGAAGATCAACGAAATAATATCTACAAAATTGAAGTTAGTTAAAATAAAGTTATTTTGATAACGAATAAAAACTAAAAAAATCAGTTCTTTTGAAGGAAAAACTTCATACCAAAATTTGAATTTATATATAAACTTTAGGTAAATCTCTTAAAGCTTACACCTCAAAAGAACGGAATTGATTGAAACACTTTAAATGTGATTATTCTTTTTACAGGTATTTCCCATTCGACTACCTTTTATAGCATCTACTAAATTTTCGTTTCATGTTTACTAAAAAGCTTGCCTTAATCCATTGCATTCAATTTCGGTTGATTAGGCTTTTCAAAGCATAATGAAATGTTGTGGGCTCGTACATAAAAATACCAAATTATGGCTATAATAGAAACTTTAATTTCGGTACCATCAAGGGTGTGACAAAATATCTATTGCGTGGATCAGCGAAGATCACATATTCTTGCAAAACAAATTGGCGACCCATTGCTGAGAGATTTAGTTATGACCGGACATAGTTGGACATAAAAGTAAGCAGAAGTAGGCATCACTCGTTTTCCAACAAGTTTTGATGGTTCAAACACACCTTTATGGGGAATAAAATTAATTTGCATGCCTATAAAACAAGAAAATAGTAATCACAGATTAATGTGCTTGGTTTTTGACGTTTAAACTGTTCATACATATATCAATGTTTTAGTGCAAGCCATGTATTAAATTCCTAATCTCAGTAATCTATATTAATATGAAAACATAATCCGTTTACCACAGTTCTTTATAAGAACTGTCTCGTCGAAAGAAACCACAACCTTATCTGTTAAAATTAAAACACCGCTTATTATAATCATCAGTTAACCACATTCCATCTAGAAATGTCGTTCAATTGATTGGCGAGGTGTAATAACAATCTGCTCAAAGAAAATGGTTATGGCCATTTAATTTCCGGTTTTGAAGCACAAACACAATCAAGTTTTTAAAAACGTTTTGTCGTTTTTAAAAGTATGCTACAATATTTGTTTATAAATTTATATTTTGCTTAAAAATATTTATTATTTTTTTTAATATTATATTGCCTACTTTAAGGCTATAAATTTAAATAATTTTATATAATTTTAAATAAAGCAAAACAGCTCTTGAGGAGATAAAAAACCAGTGACGATTGCATCTTCAAGAATACATTAGTTCTGATATTATATTTTGTTATCAAATAGAATTCTGTAGGATTAGGATTAGAATTTACGGAAAATAACAGGATATAACCTAAACGATTTCCAAATTGTTTGTAGTTCTTGGGCCATAACCTGCTTTTCCGGAAAATTATTTAATTTTATCGCACTTCAAAAAAAGCTCTTTGATAAAAGCTGTTTCCTGGCCGATGGGATGTGGAAACCTTCTGCAGGTCGGACATTGAGCTTTCGAATTTGATGCAAAAATCGATACAGTCAAGTCACAGCTGTTTGTGTACAACAAGTGAAAGTGTCCCGAGTGCCGCAAAATATTACACGGAAAATATCCTATCCAATATCCTGTTCTGATTTCCAAAAGTGGCCTGTGGGCAGTGAATTCCCTCGGAGTTGGTTTCAATCGACGCAATCAGGATGCCGAGCTCGAGACGTGCGATCCTGCGGCACATATTGTCGGGAATATGCACCAAAATGAATCGCACCAAGTCGGTGCCCACTGACGTCATGGAGACGCCGCTGAACCGATGCCTCAACACCTTCGACATCGCTCTACTGGGTACTTTAATGAAATCAATCGATTACCGGCTTGCTTTTTGCCTATTTAAGGAACAATATGGGGGTTTCTACAGAGTTGAAGTGTTAAAATTCCATACTTTTTAGACAAACATATGTTATCTTACAATTAAGAGAGTGGGGAACTTATTGGGGACTTTTAAAAGGATTACATATACGTAGAGTAAAAGGGTATACTGTATTAGCGGGAAGTATGTACCAACATACAGACCATTTCCCTAACTACCGAAAGGTAGAACAATATTTTCAAATCGAACCATTTATAAAAAGTTATGAGCAAATAATGAAATCTACCTCTCTCTCGCACTTCCTTTGGCTGAGTAAAGGGTATCTGATAGTCGAGGTACTCGATATACTTGATATACATACAAATATAGCTTAGGAATTTCAAGAGTTACCCATGGGGATTAAATATGATTTTCCTTATCTACATGTGGCACCTAAATTATTGCTTTGAAACAGCCAGAAATTTGAGACCCATCCCCCGTAAATAACACTTATCTGTACTATTCACCCCCAGGCATTGGCCATATGGTTGGCGCTGGCATCTACGTGTTGACCGGAACCGTGGCCAAGGAAATGGCCGGACCCGGCATCATACTATCCTTCATCCTGGCCGGATTCATATCCATGCTGGCTGCCCTTTGCTACGCGGAGTTTGGAACGCGTGTGCCCAAGGCGGGATCGGCCTATGTGTACACCTACATCTCGATGGGTGAATTCTGGGCCTTCGTCATCGGCTGGAACATCCTGCTGGAGCACATGCTGGGCGCAGCTTCGGTGGCTCGCGCCTGGAGCGGCTATGTAGACTCGATGCTGGGCGGCTGGATTGGTAACACAACGCTGGAGCTGACGGGCGGAATCCATGAGCCCGGCCTGGCCCAATATCCGGACATCCTGGCCTTCCTGGTCTGCATCGTTTATGCCGCCGCCCTGGCCGGCGGAGTCAAGGCCACGGCGGTGTTCAACAGTCTGCTCACCCTGGTCAACATAGCCGTAATGGTGCTGGTCATCAGCGTGGGATTCTGGTATGCGGACAGCAAGAACTGGTCGGAGGCGGAGGGTGGCTTCCTGCCCTACGGCATTGGAGGAGTGATCGCGGGTGCGGCCACCTGTTTCTACGCCTTTGTGGGCTTCGATTCCATTGCCACGTCCGGGGAGGAGGCCAAGAACCCCTCGGTCTCCATACCCGTGGCCACGGTGATCTCCCTGTTTGTGGTCACCGTGGGCTACATCCTGGTGAGTGCTGCCCTGACCCTCATGATCCCGATCAGTGAGATCAATCCGGCTGCCTCGCTGCCCGAGGCCTTCGGACAACTCAATCTGTCGTGGGCCAAGTACCTGATCTCCATAGGAGCTCTGTGTGGAATGACCACCACCCTGCTGGGCTCCCTTTTCGCCCTGCCGCGCTGCATGTACGCCATGGCCTCGGATGGACTGCTCTTCAGCTGCTTCGGCAAGATAAATCCCACCACCCAGGTGCCGTTGTTGAACCTGGCAGTTTCCGGTCTGCTTAGTGCCCTGCTCGCTCTGGTCTTTGATCTGGCCAAGCTGGTGGAGTTCATGTCGATCGGAACCCTGCTGGCCTACACCATCGTATCGGCCAGTGTGATTGTCCTTCGATATCGACCCATGGAGCGGATTCACACGACCATCAGGGTGCCAGCGGTGGCCGGACGTCCCGACGATGACGACGACGATGATGATGATGAGGATGTTGCCTCGCAGTCCAGCATGGATACTTCGTCGCCCACCAGCGAGATGATCGAGGAGGTGCTGGCGGGACGGCTGAAGGCCCAGTTCAGGTGTCTGGAACCTCTACTGGGTCGCTTTGAGCCCGGATCTGTGGTCTCCGTGGCCGTTATGCTGTTCATCTTCCTGAGCTTCGCCATCTGTGTGGAGCTGAAGGTGTCGTGGACGCAACTCTACACGGGCACCTGGTGGGCCCTGATCATCTACGGATTCATCATATTCGCCGCCAGCACTTGTGTGGCCGTGATAGCCGTGCACAATCAGAACACCCGTGGCCTGATCTTCAAGGTGCCCCTGGTTCCCTTCGTTCCGGCCCTGGGAATCTTCTGTAACATACTGCTGATGGTCCACCTGGATGCCGTCACCTGGGTGCGCTTCTTCGTCTGGGTTTGCATCGGCATGGTGGTGTACTTCCTCTACGGCATTCGCAACAGCAAGGAGGGCGAGGTCTGCTCCTCCTACTCCATCCTGATGACCACTTCCGAGGCAGGAAAGGTGCCGTGGGGATCCTTCAAGGCCGCCTCCGGTGGCAAAAAGGGCGGCGGCAAGCACACCATCTTCGAGAGATTCACGGGACGCAGCAAGGCGGAGGACAATAAGTCCATCGTGGAGGAGAGTGAAAACGAAACCTCTGGATATTCCTAAGTCAATTCTTTCCAAATTACATATATATCCAAAGCTTCAACACGACAACAGATCAGGGACTAAAATCGAAACGAATATCGGTGGGATAGAGAGAAGGATATTTCAGTTATGGTTTCGGTTTATGATTTTGGATCGTTCTAATGTAAATAGCTAAAACTTTTTGTTTCACTTACCTTTTAGATATTTTTGAGTTTACCACTGTGAATTCCTCTGTTTTTATTTAAATACATTGATATTCGGTTAGAACAAAGGTTTCGACTATGATTTTACAATCGTTGTTTAACTGATACGGTTTAAGGTCCTGCTGCTACGTATGTACTTAAATCTCAATGAATAACCCATTCAAATTCTTCGTATCCAAACAACCCAACGCTGAACGAGACATATTACGAGAATTTCGGCATCTATTATAGCAACGTACCTCTACCACGCATATAAGTATAGCTGTCTACCGTGTATTAATCCAAACAATATTGCAGAAATGGTATTACACAAACGTATTTACTCTGCAAACGTACAAAAACATTTATTAAACGTTATGCACACAGGGCATTTGTTAAACAATAGTACATATATGTCTTTAAATAACTACATATATATTTATAATTGTGTAAATAAGCATATACAATATTATATATTTGCAAATATATTAAATCATATATACAAATAAGAATTGTGTTTCTCTATCATATCAAATTAATGTATTTTTACATTCTAAGATCATTTTTAGCCTCATTTTGCTAGGTCTGTGTATAGTTGAATTCGTTTTTTAGGACCTTCGAAGGCATCCTTAACTCAAAAATTCCAACAGGCAGAGAACCTACCCTAATAAGAAGTGTAGGCGCATATGTTCAGCTGCAAGGATATCTCGGAATCTCAGCATCGGCCACAGGAAGCAGGTGGTGCACAGGACCTTTTCGACTGCAGGCTGTATTTAGTGCGTAGAAGTAGAGGCGTAGTATTTCATTAAGGGATGCTGGGATCAATCGCTAGAAAGAGCCGAAATTTTCATACTGAAAACTTGTTTTTGGATTAGCTGCCGTCGGATTACAACAACAAAAGCGAGCGAATCTCAAAAGATTGCTTTAAGTCTGACCATCGAACTGTCTTAGCAAACTTTTGGGCAACAAAAAATATTATTTTTTTTTTAATTTTTGATTGCATGATTATATCTTCGTTTATTGCGCATATATTTTCATGGAAATCCTTAAGTTTTTTATAAAAAAAAGTGTAACAATGATGACAATATAAAAAAAGAGGTTTTCCAGCTAGTTTAGTGTCACAAAAGAACAAAGGACAGGGCCTCTTCCCAGGTGAAACAGGGTCGCGAGAAAATACAATCGGCAAATAAACGGCGCAATTACAAAATTGGAGAAAAGGGCCAAAGTTCGTTTGAATCTATAGTGAAAAATGAGAAAACTTGACAAAAATCCGGTTGAAATCCACCCCATGAAGATAAGATTAAGGATATTTTCCATTCATAAATGCGGATCGCCCTCTGTTTGGTGTGGAAAAACTGTGAAATTGTTGTACCCTTTCACAATGGATAACTGTAACGCCTGGAAAAGCACATATGCATAACAAACCATCTCTCACTCAAGAAAGGCCATTCTCAAAGAAACTATTTTGGATAATATTTTATTGAAAAATATCCTTTTGATCGCTCGAACCATTGTCATTTAGGGGTTGACAGGGTTAATGGTGTACTGCAGGCTGTACCTCACTTTCTTTTGTGTCCGAGATGAGAATAAGGGGTTAATTTTTTCTTGAAAAATTCATTTTCCATGACAAACTAATTTTTTTTCGAATCTGTGATACGAAAAAGCAGGGTGACCACTATTTTCACCATTCCCTTGTGAGTTACGAATTTTCACCTGGGAAATGCCGGTGCTGCCCGTATTGTAAATGTGTCGCAAATTACCAACCTTTGCGTCCAGAAATGGCAATATCCCACATAGATTCTGGGACATCTTTGCTTCGGTTCCCACGCCGTGACTGGTAATAATATTTCCAGGCATGTGTGCGAGAAAACATCAATACTATTTCGGCGGGGTATCTCTTCCATACAAATATTTTGGACAATGCCTAATCCTCGGCATGCTGGCATCTGGGAAATGCATCTGGGTAGAACTGAGAGTCGGGAAAAAGGGCAGCAATTTTCACCACCTACGCATAGATACAGATTCAGATGTGTGTGACCGAGAAAGTGTTTGCTGTACTTGAACCCATGTTTGTGTCCTTTAAACTGACAGAACCAAAGAATCTTTGTATGTATCTTAAGGGATGAATAAATCACAAACTCGACCTATCAAATTTGAATTATAAACAAACTTTGGAATATAAAGTTGTTTTTTCAGAACTTACAAATCAAATATTGTATTTCTGATAATTTACCGAGATATAAGTATTCATAGATTGAATACAAGTAAAGTTAAACTGCACTATTCATTACATGGCAATGTTTCTCTTCGTAATGAAAAGAAAGTTTTAATGGTTTCCATTAACGGTAAGTAGCTTGTCTAATGTTGGACAAGCATTAGGTATTTTTTAGTAGGTTCGCAGTAAATCTTTTCGATGGAAAATTTCCCTAGTATAGGTACAGCATGGATTTTAATCAGATCAAGTTTCCTCGCATGTTTTGCCGTCCACAGAGCGTCGCGTTTCCATGACAATTTATACACTCTTTTTGAACCAACCACCGCCTAGGTATGTGGTCATTGCACCTGATATTATTGTTGGCAATAAGCACTTTCTCCAAACACCGCCGACAACCTGTTGTTTTGTATACCTACATATCTACCCATACTGCACGCTCGAAAGAGTGAGAGTGTATCTTCTGTGATGCCTGATTCAATTTACCGATCGTAAGTTGTTTTTACACCGATCCGCTAAATTTCATTAGGAGTAGAAAACATTGAACTTTCATAGGTTGACTTATTGTAGCTCAACATTGACTATATATTATTTTATTAGTCTATAGATTTATTTTAATCAAAATTTTAAACAATTTTTAAGTATCTTACCTTGCGCCCATTACTTATTTTTAGTTAAATTTCATTAGGACCAGAAAACATTAAACTTTCATAGGTTGACTTATTGTAGCTCAACATTGACTATATATTATTTTATAAGTCTATAGATTTATTTTAATCAAAATTTTAAACAATTTTTAAGTAACTGACCTTGCGCCCAGTACTTATTTTTACTTAGACTACAAAATATTTAAATTTAATTTAACGAATCTTATCTAAAATTATCATTTAAATTGCATTATCATCTGTAAGAGTTCCACTGCAAGTGTAATCAGCGTTCCTATCACGTGCCAAAACTTAATCTACTTTTTTTGTAAATGCCATATCATCACCATGCATCATGCATTTCCCATCCAAAAGCAACCACCACTCACCTCGAGAACTTTACCTTCTATAATTTCGTGCGAATCTGAAACTTCGAAGTGAGTGTATAAAATAAAACTCCTTCTTGCTTGCGATACACGATATGATATACAAGTTTGTTTGGTTGTTTGGGGAATGTCGTTGTGACGGGGCTCCAACTGGAGAATCAGGAAGGGGACTTCGGAATCGGAATCGCGAGGCGTCGTCATCCCGAATTGATGACGCAGCCGGTGACGCATTGAGTTTTGTTTTTCGGTCGGGAGAGAAATCTAGAAATCAAACCAGCTTGGCAACAACAAAATACTCGCTCATTCGCACAAAAGCAAAAAGCATGCCAAAGTTAAATCCACGAGTCTCGTAAAAAAGTAACCGCTGTCATAAGATAACTGAACAGACTGAGTTTTGGCCGCAGCGTATCGTATGTTCGAATTTAAATTTAAAATGTAACGTATTCTTGGTGGGGCTTAAAGCACAGTGGGTCAAAGGGTCGGTATAAGTAAAAGTATTTCACCAGTGAAATATTGCATTGTCTGATTTAATATTTTAAATTGTGAAAATGGAGTTGCATGTTTTGCAAGAAATGATAAGATCAAGTTCGTAATTTTTCTTCTATATTTACAATTAATAGGTTTTTGAGGCAATTATTCAGTAGTGGCGTAGCCTTAATTTCGAATTCCTTAGAAATTGTATTTCTTAGCTGAGAAATACCATTAAAATTAATCATCATTGCAAGCAATCATGAAACTGATTTACTGGAAAAAATTTATTTGCATTCATGTATTTGTACGTGATTATTTCTATAGAGTATATTTCCCGTATACATATATATTTCTTTATGCCAAAGTGTCCATGCCTATTTAATCGTATTAATAAGTGCAGTGACCAGAGCGAAACAATAGGAGCTTGCAAATAAGTATGTCATCCATATAAACATACGCTGCTATTTCAATATATTTTTTAATTACATCGTGATAGTGTCACCCTTATAATTTAACCCCTTTTTCGGTTGGATTGGTGCCACGGTACCAGTATAATTCTCGTTTAAATCTTCTTTTTGAGAAACAGATGCAAAAATGTGAATGTGTGTGCGTGTGTTTGTTCTGTTCGCGATTTTCTCATTCGTATTTATCGGCTACTTCGTGGGAAGAAGAAGAAAATGAAACGGACGTTGCGTTTCAAAAAGAGCGTTACAATATGAGGAATTCAATCGAAGAGTTCAGTGAAAAACGCATTGATAAAAACCAATGCCCAAAATACGCTGCTCTATACACACCTATGGTGAAAATATTAGCATTAGGAATATATTTTTAAAAATAGGAACATACGCAGATTAATAAATAACAGTACTTTTATTATTTATCACAGATTTATTAAACTGAAAGTCCATTGGAATTTTCAAAACGAAAATTTCTTAATTTATTTAGAGTCCTAATTTAATTTTGGTAGGATTTTTCCAATTCCTCATTCCTTTTATTCCGTTGCTATTATTTTGGCCGCTCTCGTATGCCTGTGTATCCCCAGACGGATGTCTTTAGTGGGAAATCACCTTGCGCCAGCTGCAACTGCATCGCATGTACAGCCCTGCACCGATGCACTATATCCCTATGGTGCTTAGGGGTGGAATAGTGCAGCTGACATAGAAATCTACCTGCGACATAATGCCGCTCGGTGGTTCTTACCTGCTCCTCGAAGATCTCTGATCACTACCTTCTGTCGCTGTCGTAATTCCTGCGTAGCCCAGTGATCCTCGTTTCGGGACAGCTGCAAAAATCATGAAATTGTCTGCACTGCGAAGACAAACGGCCAGAAATACATACACACACAAATGAGTAATGATCACGCACAGGAAGAAAATCGATGATCGATTCGGTGGATCCAAAAGATTGCAGCGTACTTTAAATATTAAAATGGGAGTCATTAGAATTTTTGATTTTAACTAGATAACTAAAAATGTTAATAAATACCAGAAATTCATATATTTCATAATACCCTTGATCTCATCATAAGGAATTTTGAATTGATTCAACTTTTTGCAGTTTTAAAAACTAATTTAAAGATTTGAAATTGTTGTGAAATAATAAATATCTAAAATAATAAACCCAAAAGTATTTCAAGAAATCTGGTATCAAAGCTAGAGAAAACCGCAAATATTTAAAATTCGAAACCTCAACAGATAACTTCGAGCTACAACGGGCATTATGCGGGTATTTTATCGCCCGGTACGGTACCCATTAAAGTAGAACATCGAGTTAACTGTACTTTTATTGAATTGATCTTAAAACCTAGTATTCCCCACGTTTACTAACCCCCTTTCTAATTAACTTATGGCTGCGTTTGATTAGTGCGCAGATTATTATGTAAAATCGAACAAGTTTTAGGGGTTGCTGTACAGATAGTGTTTATACAGCGACGTATTTCAAATAGAGTCGGAAATGGGAATTTCAGCGTTCAACGCAATTTTTTCAAAAATAACGATGCTCTTGCCCTCTCTCCTTCTCTCACCGTTGACATTTCGTTTTGAAAAATGAAATGCGCACTCTCGCGTGCGAGCGAGCGAGACGGAGACAGGTCGGATCGGCAGCCGAGAGAGCGGCCGAGAGCGGTTTTCATTCGATTTTGCTTCGTGCTTCTTCCAGTCGGCGGAATGGTCACATTTCAAATTCAAACTGCGGAGAAGACGGTCGCGTTTCGTTTCGCGAGTTCAGTGAGCAGCGTTCGATTTGTTTTAAAATCGCCGCATTTCGTCAGCGAATGAATACCCGCATTGCATTGCACATGGCCGACACAAGACTAACCAAGTAGCCTAGACTTTAAACGAGAGTTAAATCGAAATTAATCGCAGACTAAACGGCGCGTCGCTAAATGTCAAAACAATTAACAGCCGAGTACAGCCAGGCTAAAGAGGAATATCGAAAGTAACACGAAGAAGAAGCAGAGAAGAATAAGAAGAAGAATACGTAGCGAGAGCGAGAGCGAGCAAGAACTGTGATAAAGTTTTAAAGTTAATAAGTGGTAAACAAGCAAGCATGGATAACAGTAGCGGCCAAAACAGCAGAACAGCGTCATCGGCGGCGTCCACCAGCAAAATAGTCAACAACTATTCGTCACCAGCCTCGCCAACAGTCGCGTCCACCTCCTCCTCCTCCTCCTCCTCCTCCTCCTCCTCCAGCAGCAGCAGTATGAGTTCCAGCCAGGAGGACATTGTAATGGGACTGTTCACGCCGAAGAAGGAGTTCCCCAACGCCAAGGTGCTGCAGACCATACGGGAGAAGCTCCTGACGCCCGGCGGAGCCTGTGACCTTTTGGCCTTGGGCATCGCGGCGGAGCCCACGGATCAGCAGCCCGTTAAGTTAATCCAGAAGCGCTATCTGATCAGCGCCCAGCCTAGTCACATATCGGCAGCCGTGGCCGCCAAGACGCCCGCCTCGTACCGCCACCTGGTCGATCTCACCGCCTCCAACCTGCGCTGCGTGGACATCTACACCGGGGAGCAGTTCCTCTGCCGGATCGTCAACGAGCCGCTGCACAAGGTCCAGCGGGCCTACTTCCAGCTGCAGCAGCAGGACGAGGAGCTGCGCCGCAGCACCATCTATGGCCATCCGCTGATCCGACCCGTTCACGACATCATACCGCTGTCGCGGGATCGCACCTACATCCTGATCGCACCCGTGCCCCAGGAGAGGGACTCCACGGGCGGGGTGAGCGGGGTGTACGAGAATCTGCACACCTACATCCGGCACGAGAAGCGACTGTGCGAGACGGAGGCTAGGGCCATATTCCACCAGATCTGCCAGACCGTCCAGGTGTGCCACCGCAACGGGATTATCCTCAGGGACCTCAAGCTCAAGCGGTTCTACTTCATCGACGAGGCCAGGTGAGTTGCGTCCAGGTGACACCTTCAAAAAAACCCATATACCATGCGCCATACATATGTAGATATGTATTTGTGTGTGTACCCACCTTATACCAACTCAATTGCATATGGCTAGTCGCTTTATTTTGCAATTCGATGGAAACTCGTTATGAGCGAGAGATCTTGTTTGTGGTCGTGTGTTGGTGGTGCCACAATTGTTGCTCTTGTTATTGGCCCGTGTTGCTTTTGTGGTTGCTGCTGGCGCCGTCGTTGTGGGTAACATTGAACATTTAACAAGTGTTGCAATCGAATCACCAATAGGCCAACAAAAACAATTATACTGACAAACCTCATGAACGCAGAGCGTACAGCCACAGCGCAGGGGAAAATACTAGGTACGAATAGGTGTCAATAGTTTGTTAGAAAGAATCAATATTTGAAAAATATGAATTAGTTAAAAAAATTTCTGGAAAAAAATTATTTATCTTATATTATTATATATTATATATTATAAATCTTGTGATATTTTTCCAATTTTTAAGTAAAAGAATAAATTTTACTAATTAGTTACTATGTAGTTTGGTAGATAACCAAAAAACGTATTCCCTTGACCTCGACTGTATCTGTGTGCAATACACACAAGGGCCAATGTGCCACAGTGGGGCTGAAAATATTGGCCCACCCGTTTTTTCATTACACATTTTGGAAGCTAGCATTGCCACATTTCAAGAATTGTTCAACATGGCATTTGCAATGTGGGTGGGGGTTTGGGGGTGGAAGGCCACCTACTACAGTGCTCACTCTTGACTTGTTGAGTTTTGTGAGTGTGAGAGGAACGTGTAGATAGATTACTGTGGCTGACGAAATATTGACCCCACCCTCCCCAGTCGAAATGTATTTTCGCATATGCTAATAAAAACGCGCTGTCTCCCGTTCTTATTATCATCGCTTTTTTACTGACATCAGCAGGGAATGACGTGAACAATTGTTCGATTCCGTATGGCTTACAATTAGCGCAATATCTGCTGATTTTTTCGTCATTTCGTCGTTCTGTGCCAAGTGCAAAAACGGCGGAAGGAAGAGGCCCATAGATCTCAGTCTCCGCCTAGTATATAGCTCTCTCACCTTGGCGAGAAATAAACAACAAGTGTTCAATGCGATTTAAATGCGCTGCGATTATTAGCGCTCATTTCCATTCGAAAGAAAAAACTATATAGATAAAAGTACTGGGTGTACAGACTATATAGGCGTGTGTATCCATATCTATAGCCATATCCATATCCATATCCGAAAGGGGCGCACACACGCACATCCAAACAACGAACCGAATTTTTAAGGTCACAATGCGGTGAATGGCCCTGACTCTGATCTTCTGTATTTTTAACGCATCTATATGCCAGTGCCTCCTATATACAAACGCATGTAAATCTGTGGTCATACTTTTATTTTGTGTGCTCTCCGCCTGTACATAAATACTTCCAAGGTGTTTGAGCACTTATCTGCCGCCGGTTTTCCGTATTTCGTTTCTGATTTTATTTTAACCTCTATCGCACGTTCAATTTGTGCCAAACCAGAGAGAGAGGTCCCCAAGACGCTCTTTCGAGCCTCTCTCTATCTCACATCGAGGTCACCAGCTGTAACTATTCTCCACTTCACATCTCCACTTGTATTCGGTGCACAGAAACATTTTTATGATATTTTTATTGATTCATATAAAGCCTTGATCTTAAAAACTCAAATTATATATTCTTGTATTCAACCGTATTTACCTTGATCTTATAAATATCCACATAATGTGGGTAATATTTATAAAATCTAAAGGGTGAATTCAGTGATTGAAAATTATTATTGTAAATACATATATCTTCCAATCAAGCATGGAAAAATATAAAAATGAAAACCTTTCAAGTTATATGAAAATTCTATTACTGTAGAAACTAATATGATTTTCAATGTATCAATATCATAATATATTTGTTGGATTATCAAGTGTAACAAAAATGCTGATTTGATAAACATATTTTACTTATTGTCGTTTCTATATTATTTTACAAAAATACAAACTATATGATTTCCCTCTAATAAATGTATTTCTTAAAATATTTCATTAGCCAATCCCACATTGAATTCTCACCTGTTGATATCAAGTTGAAGGTAATGTGTTTCTTACAGTGTACAGTGTAATTTGTGACGAGGAGAGGCGCGTTTTCAAAGCTTGTTTTTGTTCAGGGTCAGCTCGAGGTTTTTTTGGCCTGCTTTGTGTTTGGCTCTTTGGATGTTTGGATACCAGACCACGGCGACCGTGTGTTTGTATATCTCTCGGTTCGCTATCGGTGGTATTCGTATTTCGGATCCCAGCAGAAGCGCCGTTGCAGCAACAAGTTGCGATACGTATACGTCACTTCACTCCACTCCACTCCACTCTGCTCGCTCACAGCTGACTCTCTTTCGGCTCTATTCGCCGTGTTTGCAGGCGTTTTCGTTACTTTTTTACTTTTTGCATTCGAATGTGGGCCAATGTCAATGGAGTGGCCCAATGGAGGGGGAGTGGTGGAGCTCTAGGGGAGCAGTGCAGGGGCGGAGGCACTCGCTCATGGGTGTCGGGGGTCGCAAGCTGCGCTTTCGTCACCAATTCAAGTCAAGTCAACTCAGCTCAGCTCAGCCAAACACACTATACAAAGCTCTCTCGGCCAATTCGCCTTTTGACTTGTCAACACGCCAACGCCAACGACAACTACAACGACAACTACAACACCAACTGGAACGCCGTGGCCGATCGATTCAAGTCTCTTCGATATTGCGCTAGCTAATGGCCCCACAAAATCGGGGGTTATGCAAGTCCCAGGGATTGCACATGATGTAGACCTGGGGTCTTGATGTACGGGTACGGTTGCGATCAGAATAAAGGCAATGCTTCTATTTGCAATATCATAAGCAATTTCTTAAGAATAAGAGGCTATTCTGTGTAAACTTTTACCTTAATAAAGAAAACCCCATTTAACTTCAATAAACGGCACAATTTTATTTGAATTTTTTTTCTTTTCCTATTACAGAACCAAACTGCAGTACGAATCGCTGGAAGGCTCAATGATCCTTGACGGCGAGGACGACACACTGAGCGACAAGATCGGCTGTCCACTGTACACCGCTCCGGAACTCCTTTGCCCCCAGCCGACGTACAAGGGCAAGCCCGCGGACATGTGGTCGCTGGGCGTGATCCTCTACACGATGCTGGTGGGTCAGTATCCGTTCTACGAGAAGGCCAACTGCAACCTCATCACCGTGATCCGTCACGGCAACGTCCAGATCCCCATGACGCTGTCCAAGTCGGTGCGCTGGCTTCTGCTGTCGCTGCTGCGGAAGGATTTCACGGAACGCATGACCGCCAGCCACATTTTCCTGACACCGTGGCTGCGGGAGCAGCGCCCCTTCCACATGTACCTGCCCGTCAACGTGGAGGTGGCCGAGGACTGGAGCGATGCGGAGGAGGAGGACGAGGGCACAGCCGCCGATGCGATGGATGAGGATGAGGGCGGTCTGTGTCCGCTGGGCGACAAGCACGAGTACGAGGACATTGGCGTGGAGCCACTGGACTACACTCGAACAACGCTGCAGATGGCCCAGAACACCAACGTCTTGGCCACGGAGCCCGAACCCGATACGGATGTGGACATGGGCTGATTGGGGCTCGTGGAGTTACCCACGGGCAGCTTTCTGGGACACGCTGGCGCGTTGGCTGCATCCGGCTGAATTCAGCCTTCTGATCAGCCGCCGGGATTGGACATTTTGGGTGATATGGCACTGTGGACATCCTGGCCCTCCTAGTCGCGCCGACTCCGACTGCGTTCCACGTCGTCTTCCTGCAGGTGGTACTGCCAACAAAGACTTAAAGCCTCGCTTAGACACTCTCTTAGACACACAAGAACTCACTGCCTTCCAATCGCGCTGCGGCTCCGATCCGTTCAAGAATCGCGCCGCTCCGCAGCCTCCTCTCTGCAACCGATTCTTCCTAAAACCTACCTATGTACAATACATTTAACATTTTAATTTTTTTGCAAACTGTTGATCTTATCAAAGGACAGTCGCCCTGATTTGTTTTTGGGCTTTAAAACACATTAGTTTCCATGTTAAAAAATGCAACGAATGCAAATTGTTATTTATTATTTAATACTTCTGTATTACGCTTCGTCTACTATTAAAATCTTGTAAGTGAAAATCGTAAAAAAAATAATACATTGAAATTTGATCTCACCAAGAATAATTCTGAATACGAAAAGTAGTGTTTTTTCTTAGGGGTTATGGGGTTATAAAATTAGCTGCAACTTTAGCCATTTAATGTGCGGAATTTCATCATTCGAACATACCATAGTAATCAGTTCAACATAAAATAAACTGCTGTTATGTTCTATTTAAATTCAGCAGAACTGAAAGGCAACAAAAGATGAAAACAATGAGTCAGGGGAAAACAAGATTTGGCAGTTCTGTATGCGTCATTTTGTTTACTAATACAACATTCAACATTTGATTAGGATCAGATAAATATTTTTACCAAAATATCAAAACAAACCCTTGATTCTATTTTGCTATTCGAGTCTAATCTATTTGCTCTGTGAAGGCGATAATTGTTCACGACTTTTTAATACTGCAAATAATCCAGAGAATTCTGAGAGTGGAAAATCTGAATATTAGTAGGTCTCAGCTGTGAGATTCCTAGTTACTCTGTAGATTCCCCAAGTTGATAATGCAACCAAGTGACTTTGAGTTATCAGTTTGGCGAACGTGACTTTGGCTACGGAAATATTTGTGACTTTGCTCTACAATAACAATAAACTAATATTGTGAATAGCTGCGAATGCGGAGGTCCCACGACTGTCATCTGATGTGCCGACGTGACGGGGTCTTTCGCATGTATGCCCCGATTTTTGGCTCTGTGTGGTGTGCTCGAGCATTTTACCTGTGGCCGAGCACTTTGTTCAGATTATGAAATTGCCGAACGGAGAACGAGAACTGCGCAAAACGCGAAAACTGTTGACGGCTACGTCACCTTCAGATTGTGACTATCAATTTTTGGAGCTCAGTGCCACGCATGAACTTTTCCTAGATACGAGCGATCGCTCTAGAACCGACCGGAAAATACCCATTCTGAACAGATGTCATGCATATCTCTAATATTTGTAAACAAACGTATTGTTTTTATAATTCGTTTCTTCGTTATTATTTGTAAATCAATTGACCTTTATAAAACATACCTTACAAAATTAAAGTAACGCTATTTAAAGGAACTAATTCAAAACTTTCTTTTCAAATTAATATTTTCAGAATATTCGAATAAAAAGTTTGATAATATTTAAGATCGGTACTTCGATGTCTTAAGATATTTTTAATATCAGACTTGAAAGGTAAAACCCATTGTCATGTACAGTTTGATAAGATTCTAAGGGGACTTATAGAACGGAACGAACGATCCAGAATATTTCGCATTCTTAACTAACCTGAAATTAACGATTATTTGTACTCGCCAGGTGATGAACCACTAAAAGGGGTCATAATACAGAAAATGTATGCTAAATGGAAAGTACAAAAGTGAACTAGATAAGTGTCTAGCCCACTTACAAATTCACTTTTAAGGTTATAAAACTTTAAGTGCGTTGACAACCATAAAAAAGAGCTGAACAGTGACAGCTACGCTACTTTCCCTGACCCAAAAATAGCCGTTACACTTTTCTTTGTTATGAGCTTGGGTCTATTCTCAAGATTTTCCGTATACTTCTTTGTTTGATTAATGATTTCTTGTTTGTCGTATCTAGCATAAAGTGAATATTGTCTACTAATATATGATAATCTAATGTTTACCTATTTGAATACCCAACGGGTAATGAAATTGCTATTTCCTACAGCCATTTTATCTGAATTTTCTGAATCACTCCAGGAGTCTTAAAACTTTATTCCCCATTTTGCAGTATCTATAAAGCCGCAAATAAATGGCGAGCGAGATACGAGATGCTTTTTAGACAGATCAGACAGTATGTGCGCTATTTCAAGTCAATCAAATGCTCAGTTAAGGTATTTAGCGCAAAAATCTCGGCAGTTTCGTGCCTAATTGCGGAAACAGTGTTCTAAATAACTTTAAATTGTTGCAATTGTATGAGTACGTGATCGTACGCATGGCACATATGTGCGTAAATTGTGTATTTTAGACTTCTGTCCCCAAAATGTGCAGTTCCTGTCTATTTATTTTTGGGAATTTCAGTCGGCTTACATCAATCGATGCGAATCTTTCTAAAAATCAACCTTCTGCGGTACATAAATACTTTTGTAAAGATACAAAGTTTGTATCTTTTTATTAAAAACTCATTTTTCGTAGTGTCATTTATCGTAGTGGTTCCCTGAAGTATAGCCTTGATAAGTTAACCTCCACCACAATCAAAATGAATAAATACCTACATTTACCAATTTCCATGAATTGTATTTTCTTGTGTTGCCTTTACACTGGGGAAATTGTTGGCCGTAGAGAACCCAAAGCTCAGATAGTAAAATGAAAAGCTTTATGGCTTAAAATCGAGGCGGAAATGATTAAATTACTTTTTAAGTTGAGAAACGTAACATCCCTAAACTAAAATATTTCAAAACCACTATCATCATCTAAAAACCTACTTTTGTATTTAGCTTTTGATTTAAACCAATCAAAAAAACGCAAAATGTCAGAAGATAAGAAAAATTACACAACAAAGGAGAACAGTTTTTAATATTTAGTTAGTAAATACTGTGTCGTATTTGAAAAAGATAACGATAGCTAAAACAGAACATCACTGTGAAATTTAAAATGCAGTTATTAACAGGTTATTATTTGTTAGTTTGTATTAAATTTTCAAATATAGATGAAATTTTAAAATATGCGCAGCTCTTTTTCAAATTTCACAATTTCAGGTCAAGTTACGTTAATTTTTGCAACAATGACGCATATAGCAAAAGCTCGTGAATAATATCACTGCGTCTAGTGAACAGCTAGATTAATCAGAATACTCTCGCGAATGGGGAGGCAGTCGATTTCTACAATGCAATTAGACTAAAATATAAAGAAAATCCGCTTTTTTATTTAGTAACGGCTATCAAATTTAACGGAAATTTGTAAGTGTTGGATAAGGCGAACAAAAATGAATTAATCGATAGGAAATTATCGCGTTTTGCACTGAAATCGACGTAATGCCACCAAATTTATATATATATATATATATATAGTTATAAGATGCATGGGCTCCAAAAAGGAATAAGTTTGAAGGATCTGACCATCGACTGCTTACTGTGCATCTTTGACTACTGCTCGGAGGCGGATCTCCTGTGCCTGTGCAAGGCGGATCCGGCCCTGGAGTACATTATAGACACCCACTACTTTCATCCACTCGCCTACGACTTGCTGCTCAGTGGCCACCGGAATAGTCCGAGAATCGAGCAGAGGTGAGCTTATTAAGTAAACAGTAAACCCAAAGATAACAGCCTATTGAAAATCACCTAGAAACCGAAAACGTCTAAAGAACTATGAACGGCTTGAGGTGTCCAGGAACTGGGTTAGTGGCACCTACTTCGAACGCCCCTACTTCCACCATGCCCTTATGTTCCCCACCAAACTGTGCCTGGAGTCGGACTACCTGTACATTACCCATGCCGGCTACCTGCGGAAGTACCGGCGTACTAGCCACGATGCACTCGAGCGTCGCTACGAGGAAGAGATCTCCACGTCCACCCAAACCGACATCTCGGATTTCGTCAAGAAGCAAAACACCATATTCGCGGGAAGGGTGTGCGGATCGTGCTTCTACTGCGATGCGGATGAACTGCGATTGACGGAACAAAGGATGCATCCGGCCAATGAGTATCTGTACTGCGTGGACTTTGTCAACGATCTGTACGCCACCAGCACCGATAACTGCTGCCGTCTGTGGCAGCGATCCGAGGAGTTTGGGATGATACACTTCGACATGATGATCAATCTGCCACACGCCTTCAGATCTATGAAACTGAGCTCCGATGGCCAGTGGCTATACGGGGGTCTCTACTCGGACAAGGCAACCCGCCGGGCTTTGAAAGCTGTCCACGTGGAAAGGTAACCTTTAATCACCACATACCTTTGGAATTAGAAATGCCACCACCTCCCCCTAAAGAAAACCTATATTATCAACCAACAATTAAACTTCCTTTTCCACAGTGGCGAAGAAATGGTTTTCAACTCGAGCACAATGTCCATTTACGACCTGAAACTGAAAGATGACCAAGTTATTTTCACGGCCAACTTCGACACGACGTTTCGAATGTTTGATCGACGCATTGATCGCGATGTGGCCATTTGGGAGGACCCGTTCGACTCTTCCTTTTACTCCCTGGAGTACGATGGTCTTTATGCAGTCTTGGTGGGCACCAACAGACATTCGCGGGTCAATCTCTACGATATAAGAATGAAAAAATACGTACAAATGTTCTTCCCGGGTCGGACGCGAGAACACAAGGGATTCTCGCCCGTTTACAGCCTAGCTTGTGATAGCCAATATATGTTCGTGGCCACCGATCACAACCTTCGAGTCTTCGATTTTAAATCAAACGGTGGGATTCGGAGGGACTACAGCAACATTAATATACTAATGAATAAATAATGCAAAAATATCATCTGATCCCCAAATATAACCGGAAAAATAAGCATAACAGCTGTGTTAAGCATATTCTGATTATTTATAAGAATCAATTGTATCTATTGTATCTAATTTTAGAAATTATGTAAGATATGTTCCTCACTTGTTTTGAAAACGCAACAGTTTGTTTAAAACAAGTTTTATTGACCTGCCGACAAATTGGATCCTATCATAACATGACCACAAACTTATAGTCTAAAAAGAAACTTTAAAACATCCACTTAAATCATGTACACAAACGTTAAGGTAAAAACTTATAGGTATGCATGAATATTGTCGAAGGACATGGGCATATCATTAGGTGTATGCAATACATGCTCTTGAACAATTTGTTGCGCGCGAGACTTTCAATTGCGGTTCCGTTGTCAAGTATTTGTAATACTTTTCCGAGAGCTAACATCTATCACTGTAGAAAAGAAACTAAAAACTACCGAAATTGACGAAGATTGCTTGGTAGTAACATATATTACAATGTTACGCGGAGGAAAATTAAGACATAAATTGTGGTTCGGCATGTGATTGGGCCAAAATTCGTTGCTTGCTAGCAGGCACTTTATCCATTCTGTAATTTCATGCATTTACAATTTGTGCGTCCTCAAGTTACAACTAAAGCCGAGAAAGAATTACGATAAATACCGAGATAAACTGCGAAGGATCAAAGTCATTGCCATTGCCTTATAGATCTTAGGTCTACTGTACATGCACTACAATCGGATGGCCCACATCGGGTGCCCTCGGGAGGAACATGTGGTTACAGCGACTATCTAGTGGAGTGTTTGCTTGTTGGCGCCTTCTCTGGCGGCTCATCCGCCGAGGAGAGCGACGTTGCGTCCGGACTCCCAACGCCCTCGCCGGCTTCCGATGCTGTGTGAGTTGGATTCTCCACTCCGTCGTTGAGGGCGGCGGCCAGCTCACCGTTGAATTGTAGCAGACAACCCAGCGCACCAAAGTATCCCTCGTGCTCCAGGAAGAGTCCCTTCATTGTGCCATTGGACCAGAACTCCATTGCGTAGGCTAGCAGCTTCATGGAAATGGGGTTCACTCGCAGAAAGTTGCCGACGAAGACGACCTGGAAGATTTTAATGAAAGAGATTAACGCATACGTAAACATATTTCAAATTAAAAGTTATCCTACCCTATCAATCTTCTCATTCAGCGCGCACATCCTTGCTATGGAGCCAATATTGTTCGTTATGGTGACCAGCGTGGCGTTGGCCAAATCCTCACGTGATACCGAAACACGTTTGTCATTAAGGTGCATCTGGCCAAAGCTGTAAAAGGAAGCACATTCGTAAGTCGTTTGCTTGAGCTTTCATTTCCAGATAATCTACCTGGATGCTACCAAATCGCCGGGCAGACCGAAACGGTTGTAATCGCCGCCATAAATATCCTTAACTAGTTTGTCCACTTTCCTATTGTCGCCCTTGGTGGCCAGTTGGATAGCCTCTTCGAAGGATGTGCAGCCGGTGAGTAGGCAACACAGTCCAAGGAATGTACCGCCGCCCAAGCTGAAAAAATCCCAGGAATTATGAGTTATGGAAAGGAGACTAAAATCCAAGGCTGACTTACCTTGTGCCCGAAATGCGCTTGTAGTTGTCCGGACCGTAGACTGCCAGGATGGAGACTCCGGATCCGACGTTCACCAAAATAAAGGGGAACGGTTGCGAAAAGTTGAATTGTCGCTTCTCGCTTTTTCTGCAAAATATTTGGTAAATTAAAATCGTTAGAAACTCCTTGTAGCCAGCACTTACTCCACTTACAGAATCTCACGTGCGTTTTCGTAGTAATAGCACTCGGTGCGATTGTGCAGGTCGGCGAAGAGAATGCCCTTGATGAGCGTGTCCAGTTCGTCGAATTTGGCCAGCTTCATGTTGACTTGGTCGCGGAAGTCCTGCTCGAACTTGAAGGCTCCGCCGCCGGTTGCGCAAACCGTGGTCACCAGCTCGGCCATGCCCTTCTGCTTGGCCAGCGACAGGAAGTTGCCCATGTCGGTGGTCTGGAAGCGAATGAAATGCAAGGAGCCACGTCGCTTACGTATCTCGACATTGTCCATCTGAAAGAGAACAAATAATTTAGTTAAAATTTAATAAGACATTTTTGTAGGATTAGCAATTTTTCTAAATCATTAATAACGTTTGAATTAAGTAAAATATGAATTATGTACCTATTTATGAATTTCAGTTATAAAACCTTACATATTTTTTTAATTGAACACTGATCCTTCTTAAGCTAATTCAAATCTAAGCTACATTATGTAACAAAATTATACAAATTCGCACACAGAAAAAAAAAATGTACTTGGTAAATATGAAAATTAGACTTCAGAACCCATTACAAATAAAAATGGGAAGTACAAAAGTCAACGGTCACATCGCTTAAGCTTTCCAAACTGTTCCTAGGCTATAAACCGTATATAATATACACGTTCGCCATTAATTTAAAGTATCCAAAGTCTAAGTACAAGGGTAATTTGTACAAAATTAACAAATTAAACTACCAAGCGGCTGGGAATTGACATAGTTATTTGAAAAAGTGTCGAATTTTTTGTTCCAGGTGAAAATTTATTTATTTTCGGTTTAGGGCATCAACCCCGATTTTTAGATTAGACCATTAAATAAACAGCAGTCTAATTAGAATATAAATAAAGAAATATATACATTTTGTGTAACTACGGATTGCGAAAAATGTATCCTCTACGAATGGCCTATATTTCAATATCCGCTTTGATGATTGCTTTTACGTTTATTTAAACGGTTATTGAAATCAAAACAAAGCAAACGTGTAAAAACTTAACAGTGATTCACTTGGCTTTAAAGGTAAACAAAGGAATCTTATTTGTGCGAGATTAGCGTGTGGTACACGGAAAACAAAAACAGATTATCAAAAGCATAAGTAAAATATGTGTTGTAGTATTAATAACAGTTTTGCTAAAAGCACTCTCTCCCTTTCGTTATGGTTAAGATTAAGTTTATTAATGAATCAGTAAAGTAGAGCACTTTTGTTTTCGGTGTAGGCGTGTGTGCGACAGTGAAGGTCACAGCAGAGGCACTCACACTCGAAAGCACCGGCACCCGTACCCATATTAAATCACCAGACGACCCGTTCCGACCCGCCAAAGATGACTTGTTGACTGGACGCGCAAGTATCGCGACTCGGGGCGCTGGGATTGATAATATTTTAGATGATAATACCGATGCTAATGGCCCGCGTCACACCGCTTTGTTACAAAATCGCACATCTACACATTCCACAGCGGAAAATATACATTTCTATACATTGGCTCGTCTTTCTCACCTGTAGGTGCGTATCTCGATGTCCGGTTTTGCCGTATGCCGAGTTTTTGGTTAAGTAGCGCCGTATATTTCGCAATATACCAGCCTCGCGATCCTGCTCATCCGGCGTTATGTCCTTCGGCTCGAAGTAGACCAACTTCGTGAGGGTTCCGCCGATGTCCATGCCAAACCAAGGCATCGCTAGAATGATAGAAATGGTGTTAATTAGTTGTGTGTTTATTGTGATAAAAATAGACCCATAATTCCCCATATAAACATGATTTATGTACCTGCCCCTACAAAGTAATAATAGCCATAACCGAAAGGTCGTTTTTGGAGGCACATTTCACCCACAAACTAATTACAAAATACACATTGCGAAAATACTGAATGCTTCAAATTTGAACTGTCAAATTTTGATTAGTTCCTGGAGGCTAACAATCATTTTTAGTATTGCAACACCGAGTCACAAATCTGATTGTCTTGTAATACGAAACCTGTCCGAACCAACTGTGTACGACAAACATGTTCGGGAAGTTTGTGACACAGATCCAATGGCCAAGCAACAAGTTTCAAAACATTACAAGAGCAAAAAGAAATCGAACCTCAGGCTGCTAAATGTTTGAAAGCGGTTCATGTTCATGGTGTCAAGATCAAATCGGCGCCAAACTATGTCACAATACAGGTATGCTAGAGGTTGTTGAATCGCGTGTACTTCACATTATCGTATTATCTCGTATACAGTAGATATTGGCTAATACTTGGAAGACTGTGCCAATTTTTTTGGGATTTACCATATAACTTAATACTTAAAACACAATTTTTATATTAGGTTTCGAATAATATTGCAAGGATAAAAAATCTGATTGAAAGTTGTCATGAATTTAATAGGTTTAAATTCACTTTATTCAATTTAATGAAAAATTCAAATGAAGAATACCAGCTTAAATGTATGCGCCTATCTTTTTTAATATTTTTGGGATATTTTATAAAAAATTTTATTATATCAATATCAAATCATATTTATCTAAGCAGTATTGTCTGTACTGAACTTGATTGGAAGCCAATCTATCATTATTTCTGTACCTACTGACATGCTTTTGAATAAATCTTTAGGTGCACCCACCGCTCTGGATGATGAGATCAAAGATCGATGTAAAGTGTAACGCCTCCGGCATGATGTAACCCTTGGAGCTACGGGGCCTGCTAGTTTATTCCGTTCGTATATAGAATCCACTGCACATAACACTCGCGTGTAATCACTGGTAAACGCGTTTTATTTTTTATTCAACTTCGCCCAGCCCAGAGACCCGGGCAATGCGTATTTGAGGTGTATTTTCCACGGAGCTTTCGTTCCGTTCGATTCGTTTAGGTGTGGATGTGCGAGTGAGTGAGTGTCTATAACTTTTGGTTCATTACGAGCTCGGTTCGCCTGTATGCTATGTAGATTGCCTAAACCGGAAACATTTCACTCGGTCGGTAAAGGCACAGGCACAGCCACAACCACTAGAGCAAGTGCGACACGTCGATGGCTCCAACTGACTGACTGACTGGCTGCCGGATAATATATTAGCCGTAAACAGCTGAACACTGGCGAAATGGGCTATCGAATCGAAATGAACGCATGTGCGCAGCGAGCGGGTAAACACACCTTTCTTATCAAGCAGCTTATCGTGGTCTGGTATTGCCCGATTTGACCAGGGAATTGACCATTTAGCTGGCACCACCCCATTACACTACACGTACGTACAAGGTTTATAAGTGTTTCCGCCAAATTCACCCGATCTTCTCATGTCGATTGGCTATTCCCGAGGTCCCCCGGTGCGTTTATCTAATCAGTCATTTAACGTGTACTCTATTTATGTAGCCACTTTAAAGCCTTTAACAATCTTAGTTCAAGAGATTTTCATCTTTACATTAGGTACTTTAAATTCCAACAAGTCTAAAATAGTTTTTGTTTATTTGAAGGACACATACCTGAATTATGAAAATATTTACGGGTCAATGGGCGATAATACCAGAGATCCACAGAAGTAAACAAATATTTTTGCTTCAAGGAATAAGCCAATCCCTTGTTTAATAGAGAACATTTCTAACTTTTGAACTTCCTATCTGTGGAATTTCAGGAATTTATCTCTTTCACTTGCTTAAAAATATTTTTTAGGAGAAATCACAACAAAAATTTTTATAATATACAAATTTGTTCAACATTTTCTAAAAATATACTTGTATTTAATAAGTTCCAAGTACTTGGAAAAGTTGCGCAAAAATGGTTTATGATTTTTATTTCTTGAAGGGATATTTTTTATGAACTTACACATAAGCTCATCGCCTTGGGGAATCTGGATGGCGGGAAACAGTTGATCGGTGCTGGAGGAGGCAGAGCAGGAGCTGTGGCACCGGGTCCGCTCGAAACTCTCTGGTTCCGCCTCCAACTCGATCGGATCTGTGTCTTCCAAGGGCGTGGCGATGGACTTGCTCTTGGAACCCAGGGCCGAACGCCACGAAGCGCGCCATGAGTTTCTTTTCGCTGAGATCACAGGTGAGGTCGGTGGACTGGGGCTGGTCGGTTTCTTATCGTTATGCAATTTGAATATTTTCAAATTGAATGAATATTTCGAGTTGCGCGTGGGGACTTTCATTTTGTTTGCTTATTATTTTGTTATTTCTTTGCAGCTTTTCGCTGACACACAGTGTAATACAAGTTCAGAGAGAGACGGGCACTTATCACAGGCGCGGAGTGGTGGATTGGACCATTGGCCAGCCGGGGAAGATGATTGTTTGCTCAGTTCATGGGTTTCTAAATCGCTAAGAGTGAGTATTGCGGCGGTGGCGACAACTGGCGATCGCGCGATCCGATCCCATCCGTTGTTGACCGTTCGAAAACAGACGTGAAACGCGTTTGAATGAAATTTTACTGCCCGAAGCGGCGGCAGCGGCTGCGCTGCGGCTTTCGCATATGTATAAGCTCCAGACGACGAACTGTGTACATATGATTATGGCTGTATTAATGAGCGGACATCGGCGAGCCGAACCGAACTTAATCATTACGAAAACACATTTAAAACACAGCCAGAGCAGCGACGACCCAGTGTGAACCCTACGACGTCTGTGGATCGGCATTACGTCCGTCCGCGTTTGCATTTACTTAGGGTAACTTGGTAAAATTCCTAGCCAATGCATAGTCAATCATCTGGCCATTCATGGACGCACTTGCGGCACTACACTCTCTCTGCAGGCGCAGAGGGCGTGATAAGAGACCTGATAACGTCCGCAAATGGTTCAAATTCCAATCGGAGAAATCTCCCAAAAAAGCTTCGAGCCCAGAGAGCTGAGATGGTAAGACAAGCCCTAATCATTCGTACATATGTTTCGGGGGGAAATCTACTAGCCGTTCTCCATATGCAGACACTGATTTCGATTATAACTTAATTGGCTCTATGTGTTAATTGTGATTTACAAGCTAATCTTATCGTATATGTATTTACAAAGCATAAAATCTGACCTACCGATATAAGTAGGGTATGGCGTTACAATGACTTTGTGGAAATAGATCACAGTCATAATGAAGTATGCCATTTCTGTGGCAGACCAGAAAATTATAATCACCTATTTGCTGAACAGGCGATTTTCACGTTATTACAAAATTCCGTTCTTATTACTGGGTAAGCCAAAGAATTAAAGAAAGTGACAAACTTACAGCTGTGTTGGGACAATAAAAATTTTAAAAATAAATTTAAAAACAGTAGTTTCATATATTATCTTTTAGTTTTGCCTAACCAAAAATAATAATTTTATAAGTATTTTAAAATTGAAGTTAAAACCCAATTTTGGTTTTATAAAAAAACCTAAAAATACTAACATATATCTCGCCAAAGAAACATCACTGAATCTTTAAAGACGGATTTCTGGATAGAAAACCATTTGAAATGCTTGGGTTAAGAAAGTTATGTACATATGTATGTATAACCAATGCATCATATAATGCTTGACAAATCTTACAATATACTCCAAAGCTCCTTATTCAAAGATCATCATTGTACATATTTAAATTTCCTTTTAAAAATACATTTTATCTTTGAAAGAGGCTTGCTCACTAGACTTTGCTAGATGCAGACGCAATCTTCCAGATTTTTGCAAAATCACGACTTACCCCTCGCCAACTGATTGCGCAGGTTAATCTGGTCGTCCTCCATCATGATGATTTGCCAGACTCAATTGGACTGAGTCAGTGCACCGTATAACAATGGACAATCTGGAGTATCGCACGCACGTCGAGATGCTCCAGCAATTCTTGGACTCAAGATTTTTCCAGACCTTGGCGGGAAAAGTGTGCTGATCTGGTGGAACTGCCGATGGTCGAAGGTCCGTGGCGAGAGAGGCTAAGAACGTGACTCAGGGACTGGGATGTGCTGCTCACATCGATGCTGCGGGAATACTTGGTCGGTCAATTTAGCTCCGTGTTCCATGCGTTACCGGAGTCCTCTGGAATGGTGTTACTTTCCGATGCCGAGACGAGCCGTCTCGAATTCCACGCACACTCAAGAAAAACTTCAAAACAAAATTTTCGTGAGAAGTTTTTAATCTAGTAGCCTAAATGGGAACAGCTGATTCGGGATGGGGGCACGTTAATCGATATCCAATTTATCGAATACGCAGTGCTGGAAAACGCCTCAGCAACGAACGTTATATATTAAATTATTAAAAAAAAATAAGTTATTAACTTTATTATTAACTTAACATAAACAACTTAATAAAAGCAATGAATAATTTTTCAAAAATAAATTTTTAAAAAAAATCAACTAGGGGATTCCCCAAACTGAAGTTCGGTTAACTGTTTATAGCTGTTTCAGAAATTTCTGGAGCTCAACAATCTTGAGACTATTGAAAAGCTGAGTTGTCGCCCTATTTTACAAGAAATCCATTACAGCTCTGTAACATTTAAGGATCAGAGCGTATTACTTATTAAAAACTAAATTATAATGTATATTTGTAGTTCTTCTTACCTTAATTATTAGTTTGCCATTTCTTATTAATTAGAGAGAATATTCACATTCACATTAATAAATGTTGCTTTAAAATATTAATCTAAGCTATTCAAGCTCAAATAAATATAACTGATTATTTAAATTTTGTTTACTTATTTAATCATTTTGCAGCACTATACAACAGCTGATAGCCAAAACACAAACACAAAAGACGCGCAATTTTTATAGCCCAGAGAATAACGAGGATTTAAGGATGAGCCTTGAAAGCGGGGACAAGGAGAATGGATCAGGCCAGTTCAGCTTTCCTGCGAGCTGGAAGGATAACGCCAGGATGCAGGTGCAGTTTGCCATGTTCCGATCGCGACACCTGGACACCGAGGACTACGACGCAAAGATGAAATTCTGGACGGACCTGATCACGAAATACTTAAAGTTTTGCGGCAGACCCATCTTCAGTCTGCGGGATCTACAGCTGCAGTTTATGCGAGGTGACCAATTGCCTGCCTGCTTGGATACCGTGATATCCGAGCTGCAGCAGAGGAAACAGATCCGATCTCGCAGTGACTTCGAACACGATCCTGCGAATTCATGGAGCGGCTGGCTGGTCAACAGCCTGGTGAAGCGTCCCCTCTCATGGAGCTGGTCCAAAATCAAGCACAGCGTGGTGGCGGAGGATCTGGAGGCCTCCGCTTTGGTGGAATGGATTCACCTTGATGTCTTAAACGTATGTATAGATAGTATTTAAATATAGAAAACTGTTTTTGGGGTTCCTTATTAGGACTCTTTTCAAAAGTTTTTCGTTTCTTATTGAAAAAGACAAAAAGTAAATTGGTGTATAACACCAATTATTTAAATATCTGTAAGATAATTGAATTTACTATGAAAGTACACGATTATATCATGAAAAATATTCGTAATCAAACACCAAAATCTTCTCGAAAGAAATAAGAGATCTTAAATATAAATGAATACACATCTTTACAGAGCACTTGCGACCTCATAACCGAAAAAGTGTTATCGGAGAACAGCGGAAAACTCCTACATTTCGATGCCTTCAAATCACTTTGCAAAGCTCAACAGGTTCGCATTCATTCAGACAAAGATTTCTGCGTTTGCTTGCTGGCCTTAAATGTTCGCCAAATAGTCGGTCTGGAATTCAAGATGGAAAAAGGCTTACGCCAAATTCATTTGGTCAAAATACCAAGTAAGTTTCCACAATTATAAATAGGTATATTCTTTTATTGACCATCTTCAATTTAGAAAAAGACGGCGATGATCTCAACATAAGCCAAGAAGATCATGCCGTCCACAATCTTCAGAATACTCAGGCCCAGTTACTCAAGCAGTTGGAAGACCTGGAGGAAGAGATAAAGGTAAACGACGAAAAAGCACGCCAGTACTTAAAGGAAAACAAGCGGCAAATGGCCAAAACATACCTACGAAAAAGGCATCTCCTGGAGAAGAATCACGAACGTCGCAGCATTGCTTTGCACAACATCGAATCCCTTTTGTCCAGTGTGGATGAGGCCCAAAACAGTGGCGTTGTGCTAGACGCCTACAAAATAGGTTCGAATACATTAAAGAAGGTGCTCTCTGATTCTGGCCTGAAGTACGACAACGTAGACGAAGTTCTGGCCGATGTTCGGGAAACTCTCGACCAACATCGAGAAGTTCAGGACGTTTTGTCCAATAGCGTCGTGGAGGGAGCGAACCAGGAAGAGGATCAGCTCGAACAGGAACTGCGCGATCTGTGCGGCGAATCATCGCCAGCTAAATTCACTCCACTCATCAATAACAACGAGAGGGCGGAGGTTCTGATCACGGACGAGGAGATGATTGCCATGCTGCAAGATCTTGAGGTTGAGGATGGAACTGTATCCCAAATGAGTACCAGAACCGTGAAAACTTTGCAGGGGCTTTAAAATGCTTTGCTGTATTTGTGTTTTTTTAAATGGCATGTGAATTGTTCTATTTCTAAAGTTAATAAATTAATTGTAAAATATCTATCCAAATGGATTTGTTCGTAATTGCTTTATTCTATCATTCTGTACAAAATGCGTCCTTATCATAAAGTATTGCTTAGGGCTATGGCTAGACAAATGTTTCCGTAAGTAGGAATTCAAAAATATACATACATACATGTCTTAGGTAAAGGTACAAATATAAGGATATACACATGTCTGCGTCCTTTCTATTCCATATGCCATATTCCATGGAATCGCGCAGAACAAGATGAGTGTACACCGATATATCGTAAGGCAATACAGCGATATCGCCGGGGTGCATGTGCATACTCGTTTATGCTTTGCACTTTATATAGGCGTATAAATATAAGAAATCCGAAGCACTTTGCAGTATGCTCCTTTGTTCTGGGTCGAGCTATGTATGTTGGACTTATGTATTAGTAATCACTAAGGCAAATTTGCGCTCTATATATTGCGTAATGTCAAAAGCAGACGCGCCACTCCCCCTCCATTCCCAGTCGCTATCCCCGCCCACGTCAAGTCGTATGTTCTTGAGGTTTGTTATGTGTGGATTTGGAAAAGTATCAAAATACTTAAAATCGTACAGATGAAACAGATCAGGACCGGCAGGATCACAATGAAGCGCAGTGACCTGAAATAAATATGGTAATTATCACACAGTTCTTTGTTTTATATAGTTTACGCACCTTCCTTGTCCGAGGGCTGGGTGTCAGAGATTCAGGTCCATGTCTGCCTCCAAATCGATGTGGTTGATCGAGTTGCCGGCACTGTTGAAGATCTGATTATCGGCGTTGCTGCTCTCCGCGGTTCCGCTGACATCCCCGCTGCGCTTCGATTTACCTAACAGCCAGCAAGAGAATACTTTGACCAAATGTCGCACATTAATATTACGATGATGGAGTTGTCGTTGTAAATGAGCAAGGAAATCAAAAAGGAAAGGAAAACTATAACAAGACACCTGGCTACGAGGCTACAAACCGTGATGATACATACAATCGATCAATCCTCTAGTGCTAGCAATCAGAAAAGTATTAACTGGCTGAAACTAAAACCTGAGCTGATCCTCCGACTGGAGTATTGGGTCTGGGATGTCAAGTGTGCTGGGATGTGGAGGATTTAATTCCGTAAGAGAGGAAAAACTTACCGCCTGTGAAGCACAGACAGCCCTCGTCATCGCTCGGCGACTCCCGTCTCGAGCTCTTCAGCTTCAGCTCCTTGTTCAACTCGTTCAGGCAGCGCTGATAGTAGTCGTAGTCCTTCAGATACCAGACCGGAGGCCAGCGGTGCTCGCGCAAGTACTCCTGATTATCCTGATGCAGCGCCTTCAGGCCCTTGAGTGAGAACTTACAAATAAGGTTGTAATTGACGCACAGGTACGACATGCACCACTCGGCCAACTGATGTGCGTTGTGCAGCTGGGGAATAAAATAAGAGTAATAATATTTTATAACATAATATAAGAGAATTTTGAATACCTTTACTGGCTCCAGCAACTTTAGACAGTGATCCACCGTTTCATTGGTTTCGTTCTGGGAAATCAGAGTGAGATCTTCGATAACGCGGCACTCAACCAGGTTAAGCAGTCGCGGCAGGCATAGTCGGTTGGCCAGCTCCAGTAGATTGAGGCACTTAACGGCCGAGATTGGCGGAATCTGGTCAGTATACAGGTAGCACAGCAGCTTGTGGAATGTGTAGATTGTAACGCCAGGGAATACGATCTGGGGCGAAGGGATTGCACAATAATATTGGGTAATTTAAGGATCCTAAGACCGCTCCTACCACATTGGAATGTGCCTCCCGGAAGTCGCCCAGCAACATGGCGCGCATGACATCACAGCGACCAACTAGCACAGCGCGATGTGCCTGCAATTCAGCGAGGGTAAGTTTAATAGTTTTGGGGCGTATAAGAATTTATGTACCTTCATTAAACCGTCGTCTAATTCAAAGGTGACATCGCTGAAACAACCGTCACCAATGCAATGCCGTTCCATGCTTTCTTTTATGCGCTAAAATAAAATAAAAATGTTAATGAATGTATCTAGAAAGATATAAAAGTGCTTACAAGACAAATGTGCGGATTCGGCTCATCGCTGGAGTTCTCCATAACGGTTTGAGGCCTCGAAAGAAGCTGAGTCAGTTGCGGCAGTTCTAGCAGATCGGCAGCATCTCTGATTTCCTGCGAGCACAAAATAGTAATACATTAAACTTGAATACTAACAGATTCCTGATTCACAGTACTGGCATTCGAAATACTACCTGAAGATTACTGCAGTCCTTGTCAATGGTGCCGGTATAAATAAATCTCAGGCACTGATGCAGAGCTTGCGGAGAGATTAGTTTGCTGAGGGTGACTATTGTCTGCAGGCCATTCACACCCCGTTGATTCTCCACGTGCACCAGTCGAATGCTCTGCAGAACCGTATGATGCAGCTCCCTGTACAAATCGTTCGATCTCTTGGACTCCATGAGAGGTAACGCCTGATAACTGGAGCGGCGCTTCAAGTGTTCCCACATGCTGCTGAAAATAAAAACACCTTAATGATTAGCCGCACAAGATCTGAAAGCGATACCCACCGTTGTGTGCGTGATTCGTACCGGATCAAGGATTCAGTGTCGTCATTGAAGTCCGCAATCGTGGCCTCCCCGAATGTGGAGCTGACCATGCTAGACTCGCTGCTGCTCCGCCCGCCCATGTCGGTCAGCTCCGTGCTCAGCAGGCGCTGGAAGATGCTGGACGCGGCGGCCAACATGAATCTGTGCACGGCGAACTTGGTGCCACCCGCTCCGACCAGGACCAGGTCGGTGTAGGCCTGCGACAGGAACATGTTATAGATGTCCTGCCGATAGTGGCCGACCATGACGGTGACCTCCGGTGGCGGCGGCTTCGGTGGCCGGAACGGCGCCTGCAGCAGCGGCTTCTGTACCTTCTTCAGGTTCGTCATCCAGAAGCGCTGCTGTCGGCGCGCAATCAACGCGGATCGGATGGCATTCTCAAAGACCTCGTTCACCCCGAAGTAGGTGAAGACACTGGTCTCGTAGTAGGCCACTCCCAGCTCCTTGGCCACGGCACGTGCCTCATCCGGCATTACCAGGTCACTCTTCAATGCGGCTCTGTAAAAATAATATTAAGAGGATTAATTAAGATAAGAAGATTTTGAAGAATTTTTTACATTGATTCAAAAAAGTAAGTAAACATTTAGTTTAGTTTAAAAAATTGGTTAAGAACGTGTAACTACAAATATATTTAAAAAAAAAACCCTATAAATACAATGAAAAGTTACTTTAAATGGAAAGCATTTGATTTAGTTTTAAAGAAATCATACTGAATCACAGAAATCGCGTAAAAGCGGTTATTCTCAGTTTGAAAACATTGAATCAGCTCTTTAGTGCTTTTGCTTAAAAGCTAAAAATAAATGTATACCTGAAGAATAATTCAATTAATAAAAAGAAAAATTGAAACTATAGAGAACCGGCTGAAACCTGTTAGCTGGGCATACCGAACAAAGGTTCCCTTCTCGCCAAAATACGAAAGATAGTTCTCGTCGCGGTACATATAGCGCAGGTCGTTCTTGCAGCCGACTAGAATGACGGGCACATCCGGACAGAAGCGGCGAATTTCCGGATACCACATCATCTTGCAGTTGCGCAGGGAAATCGGACTGGCAATGGAAAAGCACAGCAGCACCACATCGGATCTGTGGGTCAAGGAGAAAATTATAATTTATGTGATTGACCGCATTGAAATGAGTACAAACCTGCCGTAGGCGAAACGCCGATCCTTGTCGTGGTCACCAAATGTGTCCCACAGGCGAAGCGACACATTTACTCCGTCCACCACCTCCCACGATCGCTCGAGTACCTTTGAATGGAAAAACGTTACTCCAACGGAATAGAATGGAATGCTTTTCTGTGATGATAACCTACATCTTTATATATGCGATACTGATCGATGGCCCAGACGGTCGGCACATGTGTCGAAAGTAGCTGGGATAGCGAGACGTGTTTGTTGCAGGCTCTGGCGCAGATCAGTCGGGTCTTGCCCACCGCCGTGTCCCCCACCAGGACGCACTTCACCAACTCTTGGTGCGGCTGCTCGTTGTCCATTTTGGGCATGCACTAAGACACTGTCTAAAATGCCACGACTAGGTTATGGAATCTGAAATGGAATGGTCGATTTAATAATTGTGAAATCAAGTACTTAAAAAATTACTTAATATACTGATATTTAGATAGGAAGATAGGAGGGAATACACTTTTTATTTATTATGGTATTAAAAAAAAAAGTTCCCACTTTTAATATAACATTGAACTGCGTAGAATTGGTCGTAGGTTTTGGTAAAGTCTATCACTGATGCTAAACTCTTATCTAACAATTGACTTGCTAAATAATTGATTACACAAAATATCGTCTGACTCGTGCTTAATTCCCCACTGAACAGAGTACTATAATGAATTTGATTGATCAACTTAATTAACTACTTTTTGAAATGGAAATAATTTTGTAAATGGATTTTAGTACTGCTTGAAGAACTCTTTTACATTGATGGAAATATTGTTTAGTCTATAGACATTCTGTTTATTCATGTTTATCACAGGAAAAATACTCAATGGGCTACCATTAAACCGATTGCCACGGTTTTTATTTACACAACCTACTCAGATTTATATTATTGTGGGAAATTCGAATTCATATGTGTACCGAGAAATCTATTGAATCCAGTTTATCGCAGGCCATAAAATCCAATCCAAATTCATTGACCCCCGCTCTATTTGTCACTGAGGAAGTTGAGGCCAGTGTATCTGATAAGCTCTTTTGGTCTCTAATTGAACTTAATTGGGACTGCACTAAAAATATCTGCCATCAATCCTCAAGTCGCAATGAGCACGCTTCTTCCTGCGTGGCCCACGCTGCATGGGAATCCATTGTCCGGTCTTCCCGACGAACTGCAGTCTATTTTCGGAATCGCTTGAAGCCCAAAACAATAACAATACAATTGAAGACACATTGAGCGGTCGGCCAATGCGGTCGGTTTTTTCTAAAGGAGCATGCTTATCCGTAGTCTTTTTTCCATTCTACAAATTGACGGACGTTAACCCTAATAATTATATATGAATGTAACAATTGGTTTCCTTTGATAATGGTTTTTTATAAACTTATCTTACCATTATGGCATGGTCTGAAGAATCACGAAAAGCTATTGATAAACAAATATAACTTTTTGTTTATCAATATTCCTTACCCTTACGTACATATGGTAACCAAATACAAAAAATATTTGGTTTAATTTTGAAGCAATATATTTCTAAATTGTATTTTTACTTTAAAAAAAAATATTTTCTTTTTTTACTAATCTAAAAAAAAGTAAGATAAAAACCTTCAACCAAAGTTACTTTCTATGAACTTGGCGTATTGTAAAATTTATACTAAGGGTAGTTTATAAAATCCATAAAAGTTATTTCAATAACAGTTTTAAAAAGTTTGTTTTAGGCCTTCAAGTTTCTTTGGATTCAAAGTTTTTCAATTGGCCAACGGTAAACAATGGATTTAGAAAAGAGCCGACTTAAACTTGGCGTTGTAACATATTTCCGCCAACTGAAATCTTTAATGCCCACTTAACACATCAAATTTAAATATATTTATAGACAGGATCTAAGTAATATGCCATGCGAGGTGTGAAACTGGCTAGATAATTAGCCATTGGGCATTTGGGTCGCGAGAAGCATATTAGCATAATTAACGTATTACCATATGCCCCATCATAGGCGGCAATCTTTGGGTTATTTTTTGCCATGTCTGGGGAAGTCTCCTTTTTTCAATTTTTGCCAGCTTATTGATTTTCTCGTGCCATTGCGTAACGGTCACAAACACCGTTACCAAACCCACACAGTCACACACAGAGCACAGGCACAGGAACTTTAAGAGGGGATCTTGAAGTTCCCACTCTCCAGTCCGGCTAAACTTGGCCCATTTCTGAGTCCACAAAGAAAAATCGTTCAATTTGAGACATGTATTTAACCTTTACGCAGTAGCACTTGCACTTTTTCGCACAAAACCCCACTCTAGTGGGTAAACAATTTGATTAGAACTTAATTTGATTGCTGGTCGAAGCGAAGCGGATTCATCTTCCCGGACGGAACGTACTCACCTCTGGAAACGCCTGATCCCACGAATTATACGGATTCGCCTCAATGTTCTTACTTTTGCGTATTGCACTTATCAACACGCACACCAAAGCACGGCATTTTACAACAATTTGCATTTATTTCTGCACCCACACACCGATGGCGACGCAGTTTGTGGTCCGCGAACACACACTTTACGGCTGGGATGGCAAAAAAATGGCATCGCCGCAAAACTGGCTGGCGACTGCGGCGGATTAGCGAGTGTTTGTTTGCCAGCAGCAATATCAATAAAATAAAATAATAAAATGCAGTTACAGCCCGCGATTCTTTTTTTTGCGGCAGCTCGGCGTTGCCAGACGATCGAAGAACGGGAATTCACTGGATATTTATTTTTGTAACGCTTTTCTTTAGGGTTGTTGCAGTTGGTTTTAAATTATAAAATGCATTTAATTATCAAAGAATATAAAAAGCCGTCAACAACAGCTTGTTAATTATTATTAGACATTTGCTAACGCACTTCATTATATATGGTCTGAAATTAATTAAAGAAACAAATAAACATAATTTTTATATAACAATTAAGAAAATGCAATTTGTAAGTAGATCTTCCTAACAATCTCTTTTTACATTCAAATAGAAATGCCCAGCAACAGGAGCTTTTAGAGTGGCAACTCCGCGACGGAACCACCAAACTTTCATCGATCTGGCAGCGCATTGAACTAGTTCCCCGAACAGATGATTACTTGCTATTGTAGTTGTTGCGAAACCAACATAATTTCATTTTTGGCCGAAACCCGATTTAAATTTGATTAGACGCGAATACAACCGGCTCAAAACCCTACCTCGCCCACTTCCGCAAATTCAAACGTACGGGCGCAACGGGAAGCCTGAGTTCCGTCGTTTCTAGTATTTCAGAAACTCAATGTATCTAACGTGCAGAAAATCGATTTTTGCCTTCACAGCGGTTTTGGGTCGACGGTTGGCAGCTAAAAATCAGATTTCCGCCAGCGGCCTCCACTAAATCGCACTTATTTCGCACAGGTCAAGTGCGGTGAGGACCAGCATTTCAGTAACACATCGATCGATTGGCACGCTCCGGAAACCCAAGATGACAATAGCTGAGAGTTCGCAAAAGTCCGCGACCAGAAAGCCCGACAACATGGAGCCCATTCTTAGGTGAGTAATTGCAGCGTCATTTATCTTAGAGGTCATCTAATGGCTGTAAATCCTCTCTTGTAGGCTAAACAACATTGAAAAGTCGCTGCAGGACACGAGGGATTACCGAGGATTGCAGCTGGAAAACGGCCTGAAGGTCCTGCTGATCAGCGATCCCAAAACAGATGTCTCCGCCGCCGCTCTGTCCGTGCAAGTGGGGTAAATAGGTCTACATAGCCTGTAAAGAAACCATATAATAAATATATAACCCTTTTAGCCACATGTCGGATCCCACGAACCTCCCTGGATTGGCTCATTTCTGCGAGCACATGCTCTTCCTGGGCACCGAGAAGTATCCCCATGAAAACGGCTACACTACTTACCTCTCGCAAAGCGGTGGAAGCAGCAATGCCGCTACGTATCCCCTGATGACCAAGTACCACTTCCACGTGGCGCCGGACAAGTTGGATGGAGCCCTGGATCGCTTCGCCCAGTTCTTCATTGCCCCCTTGTTTACGCCCAGTGCCACTGAGCGGGAAATCAATGCGGTAAACACAGATCCAGAGGTTTATTCCACCCAGCACTCAAACTTTATAATTACAGGTCAATTCCGAGCACGAGAAGAACCTGCCCAGCGATCTGTGGCGCATCAAGCAGGTAAACAGGCACTTGGCCAAGCCGGATCATGCCTACAGCAAGTTCGGCAGTGGAAACAAGACCACTCTTTCGGAGATTCCCAAGTCCAAGAACATAGATGTGCGGGATGAGCTGCTTAAGTTCCACAAGCAGTGGTATTCCGCCAACATAATGTGCCTGGCTGTAATTGGAAAAGGTGGGTTTTTAGATAATACCTTCTAAACGTCACTAATCATTTTCTAACAGAATCGCTGGACGAACTGGAGGGCATGGTCTTGGAAAAGTTCTCCGAAATCGAGAACAAAAACGTCGATGTTCCCGATTGGCCACGTCACCCCTACGCCGAAGAGCGCTATGGACAGAAGGTTAAAATAGTGCCCATTAAAGACATCCGATCGCTTACCATAAGCTTTACCACAGACGATTTGACGGAGTTTTACAAGTCGGGCGTAAGTTAAAGGTAGCACAGTTAGAGGATTCCCAAAAGATTCCTCTGTAGTTAGCCCACTAAAGCTCTTGTTTAATTGTAGCCCGATAACTACTTGACGCACCTCATCGGTCACGAGGGCAAGGGAAGCATTCTATCCGAACTGCGGCGATTGGGCTGGTGCAATGAGTGAGTTCATCAAGATTTAATTCTCATTCCATTCGTAATCACCTTTAATTTTGGCAGTCTTATGGCCGGACATCAGAACACGCAAAACGGCTTTGGGTTCTTCGACATAGTGGTCGATCTCACTCAGGAGGGCTTGGAGCACGTCGATGACATTGTCAAGATCGTGTTTCAGTACTTGGGAATGCTGCGCGAGGAGGGCCCCAAAAAGTGGATATTCGACGAGTGCGTCAAGCTGAACGAGATGCGATTCCGTTTCAAGGAAAAGGAGCAACCGGAGAGCTTGGTCACGCATGCCGTTTCGTCCATGCAGATATTCCCCCTGGAGGAGGTACTTATCGCTCCATATCTGAGCAACGAATGGCGTCCGGACCTCATCAAGAGTTTATTAGACGAGCTCGTTCCCGCCAAGAGCCGCATCGTAATGGTGAGCCAGAGCTTTGAGCAGGACTGCGACCTAGCGGAGCCCTACTACAAAACTAAGTACGGCGTCGAGCGCGTGAAAAAGGATACTGTGCAAGTGAGTTTGGCTTTCTTTGGCAGATATTCAAAAACTAATAATCTTTTCACACTTGCAGTGCTGGGAGAATTGCGATCTTAACGAGAACCTTAAGCTGGCACTGCCAAATAGCTTCATACCCACAAACTTTGACATTTCCGAGGTTCCAGCCGATGCTTCCAAACATCCCACGATCATCATGGATACGCCCATTTTGAGGGTGTGGCACAAGCAGGACAATCAATTCAATAAACCGAAGGCCTGCATGACGTTCGACATGTCCAATCCGATTGCCTATCTGGATCCCCTAAACTGCAATCTGAACCATATGATGGTTATGCTGCTAAAGGATCAGCTCAACGAGTACTTGTACGATGCAGAGCTAGCCAGCTTGAAGCTCAGTGTGATGGGAAAGACGTGCGGCATCGATGTGAGTCTGGCTAACTCAATTGTGCACTTTAAAAATCAGTTAAAAAACTCTCGTTTCCACAGTTCACCATTCGCGGATTTAGTGACAAGCAGGTTGTGCTGCTAGAGAAACTCTTAGATCACCTGTTTGACTTCACCATCGACGAGAAACGATTCGACATTTTGAAGGAGGAATACGTACGTTCACTGAAAAACTTTAAGGCTGAGCAACCCTATCAGCATTCCATCTACTATTTAGCTCTCTTGTTAACCGAAAACGCCTGGGCGAATGTGGAGCTCTTGGACGCCATGGAACGTAAGCAACACGCTTCACTTATCTCTGATAAATGTGTTTATTAATAAGATTTCCTTTGCAGTCGTTACCTACGATAGAGTGTTGAACTTTGCCAAGGAGTTCTTCCAGCGGCTGCACACAGAGTGCTTTATTTTCGGCAATGTGACCAAGCAGCAGGCTACGGACATCGCGGGGCGAGTAAACAACCGACTGGAGGCTACCAATGCATCAAAGCTTCCCATTTTGGCAAGGCAGATGCTAAAGAAGCGGGAATATAAGCTGCTTGCGGGTACGTTGATCAAATAAATTATATTTATTTAATTTACTGAAAGCTCTTATTACAATCCTCCAAAGGCGACAGCTACTTATTCGAGAAGGAGAACGAGTTCCACAAAAGCTCCTGCACGCAGCTCTACCTGCAATGCGGCGCTCAAACGGATCGCACAAACATTATGGTGAACCTGGTATCGCAGGTTCTTTCGGAACCCTGCTACGACTGCCTGCGCACAAAGGAGCAGCTGGGCTATATCGTGTTCAGTGGAGTGCGTAAGGTGAACGGAGCCAATGGCATTCGCATTATCGTGCAGTCCGCCAAGCACCCGTCCTTTGTCGAGGATCGTATTGAGAACTTTTTGCAAACTTATCTGGTAATAAATAATCTTTGCTTATAGTGGACAACTTAATTCCCATTTCTCGTATCCACAGCAAGTAATTGAGGACATGCCCTTGGATGAGTTCGAGCGACACAAGGAGGCTCTGGCCGTGAAGAAGCTGGAGAAGCCGAAGACCATTTTCCAGCAGTTCAGCCAGTTCTATGGCGAAATAGCCATGCAGACGTATCACTTTGAAAGGGAAGAGGATGAGGTGGCGATACTGCGTAAGATAAGCAAGGCCGACTTTGTGGATTACTTCAAGGTGAGAAGATATGGTTAATCTTAAAGCTTCACTGTCACTAAAAACCGCATTACGTTTGCAGAAATTCATCGCAAAGGATGGCGATGAGCGACGCGTTCTGTCCGTGCACATTGTTTCCCAGCAGACCGACGAGAATGCCTCGTCCGAGGCGGAGCCTGTGGAGATTACGAACATGGAGCGACACAAGCCGATTAACGACATCGTAACTTTTAAGGCATGCAAGGAACTCTATCCCATCGGACTGCCATTCCTCGACATCAAGGCCAAGGGAGCACGCAGCAAGCTGTAAAGTGGAACTGGAATATGGAGGTCTTTTTAAATAGCGCATGGTTTTGGTCTCTCTTTGTTTTAATTGCCGCCCATCCGGATACAAACGTTGTTCTGTCATTCACAAATATAAAAGAATCTGAATCAAAAGCGAGTTCTGCTTAATGTAGGAGCTGCCCAGGAGAACGCTGTTCGGTATGGAGAAGCCCATGTCGAGCTTGTTCAGCGCCTGTGAGCTGAGGTCCTGCGTCATCCGGTGGCTCTGATCGAGTATGGAAATTTTATGCTTTAGCGGCACATCCTCGGTCCACTTGGTATTCTGAAAGATGCCGCCCATTTCAATAACAACGTTGTCGCTTTGGCCAGGTTTTGATGCCGGGTTGAAGATGCCGTATCCAAGTTGCAGGTTCAGCAGCTCGCGGTTCATGTGATGGAAGGTGCATTTGAGTTGCAATGATTTGCCTTAAATGGGATAAATATATATTATATCGGGTATGGTTTTTGTTTTCTAATTTATAATTAATGTCTTACCTTTAAAGCTGAATATGGGGCTGCTGACTGTGGCTAACTGAGGGGCTTTGATTAGTTCCGTAACGTTCTCCAACTTCCAGTAGTAAGTGAACAGCTTCACATCCTGATCTGCCAGCACGGTGTTGTTGAACTTATCAACTTCGTTGTCTCGAGCTCCCACATCTGAGTTACCCTTCGTCTCCAGGTTCTTAAGAGTGGGCGTCTTCCTAGCTCCAAAGTCTGGGGCAACTTCGTTTTCCTCTGTTTTGAAATTAGTTATAGTTTTAGGAGGATCTATTGGTTTAAACAGTGGTAGCGGAGCGGTATTTATTGGTTTCGCGGTTGGCAGTGGAGCGGCTACAGGTGTGGGAACGGCGGTATTCACTTTTAGACCATTCGCCTTGGCCAAGTGCACCAAAATCAGTTTCATCACACGCAGCTCTTCGTACAGTTTGTTTTCCAGACTCCGAAAGGCCATGTTCATTTCATCTGTATATAAAATATAATAGGCCTTGAGATTCCAAGGGTAAGAGAACACTTAACCCACCCGATCCACAGACTCCTTTCAGGGTTTTTGTGGTGACAGCCTCGGCGGATGCTTTCACCTCCCCCGCGGTCACAGTGCAGACGGCCTTTTGGACTTCGCTGGGTAGTTTCGGAACCGATTCAGTATTCGAGGGAATGTTGGTGATGTTCTGTAGTCCTCCATCGACCTCCTGCTCCAGTGCCATCACCTTGGAGATCAGAAGCAAGCAGCAGATCCATCTTATAAACTTTCTATCCATTGCTGTTTGAAGGATCGTTTAGCAGCGTTCGACACAGAGATATCTTTTGAATTGGAACATCCAAACGGAACTGTCGATTGCAATATCGTAATTCTTGAGAAATTGGCAAAAAGACAGAGTATTCGGGGGGAGCACCACCTTGAGCCGCTTGTTCACGTGGATTTATTGCTCGGCGTGCCTCTTGTCTTCTGGTGCGTGGAACTACTTTTAGACTTTTAGAATGGGACCCTCCCACCGAACTCTAAAAATAGTGACCATTTTTGATCGCTTCTCTAGTATGAACTATGAATGAATGAAACACATTCGCACAACTTTGTGTTTTTGTTCAAATGCGATGTAACAGAATAAAAATCCAATATTAAGTTTAATGTAATGTTTTAGTTTTAATATAAGACTATATATTTGTAAAACGTTCAGTGGATCAATAAATGAGTTTATAATAATAGATTTTAACGTTTTATAATTAAATAAAAACATAAATATGTGGGGCAAGTACAAACAAATTAATAATTTAATTTGATTTTCGTTTAATTAAAGCTAAAGTTTAATATTTTATAGATTCGTGATAGATCTCCTCTTTATTTAACGTCTAACCCATGGAGAAGAAGGACAATCGGAAGGCCATTTCGACTATATTTTGGGGCACATCGTAGCGGTGGCACACGTAGACCTCCTTTGCTGGCGACTGAAACAGCCGACCGACCACCACGAAGCGACCGCTCCGCGAGGATTGGACCTGAGCCTCCGTTTTGCAGGCTTCCAGGGTCATTCCATGCTCCTTGACCAGCGACACGGCATGACTGTGGCCACTGTGCCCGTTGGAACTCGTCTGTGCTCGCGAGGATTCCGACAGCTGCCTGCGATAGTGCTTCGACTTCTCCAGCACGGCGTGAATTAGGTGACAAGCCTGACGGATCTCCGATAGGAAAGAGGAACTCTCGGAGGAACTGTCGGAGAATGGGGCAAACAACGACCCATTGGCTATATCAATGTATACGTAATGGAGCACCGAATTCTTCCATCCCGCGGAAATCTTCACCGGCACCACGTTGTTGATCTCCTTCCACATGGACTCAGTCATCTGGCTCTGGTTGTGGCTCTCGGCCCCCAGATTGAGGCCATAGTGCAGCGGATGTTGTACGGCAAAGTTCTCCCAGTCGGAACCGCTGTCCGAGTCCTCGCCAGCACCATGCAGCTGGGAATCACTGGGCGTCAGGCTGTGTATGGAGGAGCCACCGCCCAGGGAGGAGCACAATTGGGCCTCCTCCTCCGCCGCCGCCGAATTGCCCAGCACGGTTAGCTTCTGCTTGAGGAATGTCTCCAGCCGGCTGTTGGTCTCCTTCTCCGGATCCCTGCCGGCTTCCTCGCCGGCAATGGCCTCCAGCACCTCTGGCCTCTTGTTGGAAACGGACCAGAACATGGCCAGCGACTCGATGCCGCACTGCACCAGGTGGTCGAGCGTCTCCTGGATCTCCTCGATGTAGAAGAGCGAGGGACCGACCACCGCATCCGGAGCCATGTCCGGAGCATCGAAGATCTTCAGGATGACGGCCAGGCTCAGGTGATTCCTGGTGCAGATGGTCAGGAAGTAGCGACCGGTGGCGCTGGGCAAAACGATCTCCTCCCAAACGTACATCTCGCGAATGCGGATTCCCTGAGCAGCTCCGAGCAGCTCGAAGATGCCGCGGCAGCGCAGGAAGCCCTCCACACTGACCCGCACCTCAGGTGGCAGCAGACTGGCCACCAGGAAGCCATCAAAGTACAGGGCGCTGCCGTAGATGAAGAACTCCCGATGTGTGGTCAGTGGCTCGTCGTTCCAGTTGCGATAGTCCATGGCCTCCATTTCACTCAGAGCATCGAAGATGCGCAACTGGGCCTCCTTGGGCAGCGGCAGACTGCGCGAGTGGCCGAGAAGCTCCTCGAAACGGATCTGGCCACGACACCTGGCCAGCAGGCGGGTCCTTTGAATCTCACAAAAGTGTCGCAGGAAGAGCTTCAAACCCGAACTGCTGTTGCCCGGTTCGCCGGGTTCTCCCTCCTGGCTGAAGCTCTCGAGGACCAGGCCGGGCAGCGAGAAGCGTATGTATCCTATCAGCTCATCCGATCTCAGGCTGCATTCGGCCGCACTGCAAAGTCCGCCGGCGTAGGCGAAGAGCACCAGGAATCCGTTGAGGCGTCGGTAGTTCACGTGGTATTGCACCTGATCAACCCGGAGTCGCGAGCTCAGCGGCTGGGTGTGCAGTTCACTGAGGACGGCATGGAGCGTAAGGAAACTGCCGCGGGCCTTGAAGAGGAAGTTGTCGGTGGTTTCGGGGAAGTAGTACAGCGAGTCCTGCTGCTGTTCATGCTGATAGCACTCCGGCGGCAGTAGCAGCATGGCGAAGGGTAGGCTCACATCCGTGTTCCCAACTTGCCCCTCCGCCATTAGCATCTGCTCGAATCTCTCGGTGAACATCGCAAAGTTCTCCACCCTGCACACCTGCTCATCCTGCCTGTTTGGACTACAGGCAGGATTGGTGGCGGGTAAGGCGGTGGCCGAAGCGCAGGACTGGAAACCCAGACACACCTGGGTGGGCTCCACGAACTGCTGCAGCAACTCGTCCACATTCCCGGCATACAGCTCGATGCCATTCAGGGATCTGAACCAATCACCCCGCTTTATGCCGTGCTGCAGGGCACTCAGATCGTGGACGAAGCCATCTACCATCAGACACTCGGGCTGATCCGGAAACGGGAGCACCCGGAAGCCCAGGATCGATTCCACTGCCGTGGATCGTCGACCGAAACGGAAGCGATCGGCGGCTGTGATCACGAGCTCCAGTTTCTTGGGATCGGGGGCAGCGGTTTTGAACTGTGAGAATCGGAACTCTTGCGGCTCCGTCTGGGCATGGGAATGGGTATGGGAATCCAACTGGTTTTGGTTCTGACTCTGATTCTGACTCTGATTATTGCTGTGCGGCTGCCGACGCGAAGACTTCTTTCCCAGGCGCAGCGATCGGCGCATGAACTCCACCCGCCGCTCCGCCGATCCGCCAGTCTTCTCATTTCTCACATACTCCATGTAGAAAAGACTCCCGTCGGTGGCCACGTACTCCTCCCAATTGGCCAGATCGCTGGCATCGCTGTAAGAGTTGCTTAGCGAGGAGTTGGAACTGGAAAAGGCCTCCGATGCGAGGCTGCCCGGCGATTTGCGCATTGTGTGTACCGGGGGATATTGGATTAGTTATTGTTATCTTGCGATTCAATCGCCTATTATCCCAGATGGAAACTTTCTTCCGCCGCTATATACCGCCTTAGTTGAGCTCCGAATGTCGACTAACAGGCCAGTTGCGATCTCAGCACTCAAAACCTGTTTCTAATTGAGCCCAGGGTTCGGCAAGCCCCCTACCACTCCACTCAAATTCCAGCGGGAACCATCCACTCTCTTCTTTAATCTCGTTCTCTACTATCTAGGGGAAACTAAAAACTAACCAGGGGTTTGGTACCGGTTATCCAGTGTGAAGTTTAAATCACTAGTTCTGTACCTCACTTAATCATTAATATTCGATTGTAAATAATACTAATGAAAGTAAAAATAGAACATACCTAAAAGATTAACTGGCTTTAATAATAAACCGAACTTTGTCTGACAAAAACATAGCCTAAAGATTTAAAAGACTTTAAAACAACATAGAACAGTCATTCAAAGGATTGTGTTATCAGAGATAGATTAGTAATATCTGGAAGCGCTCATGACCGTTTATTCTTACACCTGTAAAACCTTATAGATGGCTACCGCATATACCACGCTATCTTCCAATCATCATTTATCAATGAATACTATACGGGCAATAACCTAAAGGGAATATCAACCTAATTGTATTTATTGGTTAGCTTTGCCTATCGGCGATCAAATGATAATCTAAGATTTGCCTAACGGTTTCTTATCACTCAACAGTAAATCAACGCTTTTCTATCTACAAACATTCCCAAGTGCTTGAGTAGGTGGTACCCTAAAAGGTGTTTCACTTTAATTTATGTGCTGGCTAAAAACAAACCGTATCGTCTACGGTTGATCCAAAGCACCGATCCTATTGAAGTACGGGACTAATCACCATTTCCCGACGACCAGATAATTATCCGATAAGGAATTAGTGCGTGGGCGTGAGGCGGGACGCATACTGCCACCGAAATAGCGACACGCTGATAGTCCCGGGCCATTCAAGGGAAGATATTGCCAAAATTGATAAGCCCTATCGTGTCAGAATTAGCCGCACATATGTATGGCTGCTACCAATTATTTTCGGCTGACCAATAGCCGGGCCAATATTCTTGTCAGTCCTTTTCGGGAACCCAAAGCGAGTGCTTCGTTTGAGCGCAAACCGTGAAAACTCGGTGAATGGTCACAACATGTTGCAAAAATTTCGGAATAACCAGTGAAATTGAAAGTCATTTAAGGCTGCAAATATTGAAAATTATACCAGTGATTATACAATTTTAAAAGGACGCGATAATCGCAGCGATTGTGAAATCAAAACAGGTGTCAAATCGTATTTATAACACCAATTTGCAAGCAATACAAGTGAGCAATTAAGTGAAAATGACCCCAAAATATATATTGGATGTGACTATATTGTTATCCCTGCTGCTGGGAAATATTAGAGATATATCCACTGAGTTATCGACTCTCGACGGGATAATCACTGAGCCAGCTTCATCGACAACATCGAATGAGGAGTCCGATGGTGAAGCCAGTAAGGAAAGAGCTGATCTCAAGAACCTCATGTTGGAGTACACATCGGATGACGGCAATAGTTGTCTTTTGGACATGATCAAAGACGAAGTGATATGGTGGCTGTATCCCAACGGAACCCTCAAGGAAGGAACTCAGAAATTCGGTAAACCTTTCCATAAGCGTCCAACAAGAAATCGGTTAAGTGGTCGAATTTGATTGAGCGTTGTTAACAGCAATCAAAGTGATATATTTCCACGCTTCCGGAAATTCGAATCAACTGCTGATAAAAGCTTTTTAGTGTTAAGTTAAGCCACTAGAATCGCTAACTACCATTGTACTTGTTATCGGTAAAAGCTTTGTATAACTAGTGAATTAGGGGGGGTGGATTTTACAAAGCTATTTGCTGCTATCAGGGCCTTAGCAAAAATAGATTGTATCTTGCTGTATGTCAATACCCGGTACTTGTCTATAACCGAGTGTACGAAACATTACTAATAGGTTGGAAATCGGGTTACTTCATCTTATTTTATCATAACTACAATTACTTACTTAAAGCAAACAAAATGTATTTGGATCTATCGCATGGTAACCTAAAGGAGGACTCCAACTTGTTGCGTGAGGCGAAATCAGCGAGGAGGAAGTTCATCGCACGGAGAATAGAGGTCTTTTCGGCCGCCTTTAATACGTTGAGTGCTGCTCCGTTCAAGACCCTTTACTCCATGAGGGAATCCTTGAAGCTATTATCACTGCGGGGAAACAATTTCGCTGATCTGATCCCAGATGCCGAAGGTAGGTGAACTTCGGATGGCAGATCTTATATTTGTTTCCGAGATCCACAAATGCGATGGTCACCATATTCTGATTGCCAGTTATCCTTCGCAATTTCAGCCTTTGGTCGGTTCCTAAACGAAACTCGATTGGACGCAAGTTACACTACACAACACAAGTGCGAGGTACAATTTGCACATAATGCCACCGATCTGTATGATCGGGAGTGCTATCTGTACTTTCACAACAACACAAACACGGCACACTCAATCACGACCGGTCTTAACTATAAGGACTATATTCAGTTCTTGAAAGATCGGTTTGATAAGCACGGAAAGACATGTAAGACCACAAGCCCCATTCTTGATTTCAAAATACTAGGATTTTCAGTAAAGACCAATGATCTTCAAAGACTTGAAACTTGGCATACAAAAAATAATACATTTTTGTTAAATTTCTGTTATAAAAGAAATCCTCTAAAATTATAAGATCTTCAACTATTTTACCACTGTCAGTTATATCTGGCTGAGTTTTTAAAACTTTAAAATGTTAAAGAATCGATGTGAATCAACTAAATTTTATGAAATCGGGAATGGGGATCAACCTAACTCAATTGCACACAAAACAATATTATTAGGTAAATGCCATTATCAGACTATCAAATATTATGTAAAAATATTTTAAAATGTCCCCCTTATATCTTCCATATCTCCCCTTTAGCACAATCCATAGCCTGGGCCAGTTTCCCCAAGCTGCCCCGACTCCTGGAGCTGGACATTAGCAACTGCAGCATCGAGTATGTGAGCAGGGAGGTGTTCCAGAACGTCAGCAACCTGCGCCGGCTCTTCATGTCGGACAACAAGATAATGACCATAAACCAGGACACATTCTACCACATCCAGGGATTGCAGTACTTGGACCTGTCCTTCACCAACTTCCTGACCTACAGCTACCAACTGCAGCTGCCCACTCTGGAAATGGCCCTTAGTCTGATATACGGTCTGAAGATCCAGCAGAATGTGTTTAAACTGCTGCCGGAATTGATTTACCTTGACCTGTCCCACTCGAAGATGACCCGTAACAGTGCGGTGGCCTTCGCCCATCTGGGGGACAAACTGAAGTACCTTAGTCTGTGCTACACCGCCATTCCCATGGTGAGCAGTACCATCTTCAAGAACACGGTTCTGGAGGGCCTTGACCTGTCGGGGAATCCCTACCTATCCTACAACGTTATCGATGATGCGTTCGATGGCATTTCCGATACGCTCAAGTATTTGTACTTCGAGCGTTCGAACCTTAAGGATTTGGAGTCTTTGAAGCCTTTGAAAAAGCTTCAGGTTCTGGGACTAGCGGGTAATAATATAAACGCTCTGAGTCCGACCATGTTCCAGACCCTGGAGTCCCTGGAAATCCTCGATCTCAGCTCAAACCATGTGGGTAACTGGTATCGCAGTGCTTTTCACAATAATTCTGAACTGAGGGTATTGAACCTGAGGAGCAACACCATCAATATGTTGTCCAATGAAATGCTGAAGGACTTTGAGCGTTTGGATTTCCTAAGTTTGGGGGATAACGACTTCATATGTGACTGTCATTTGAGGGCGGTGGTCGAGGTGGCTGCTTCCAATAATAAGGAAGCCGAATGCTCTTACAACCTGCTTAACTACAGCCAGAAGTCGGTGGGTCAGGACCTCCTCGCAGTGGCCGAGTCACTGAATATAGATCGTAAACTCTGGCAGACTCGCTTTATTCCCTGGCTGAAGAGGAGTTACTCCAACATCAGGGACTTTAATCGAGCGAATCATATAATCAAGCTGCGCTTCTCTTCCGAGGATTATAAAGTCGCCAAGTGTTCCACAGCGACGCCATTTCAAATGGACGAATTTGGAGGCGATCTCACCCTAAAGTTCCAGCTGCTCGACTATGAGGCGAGTCAGTACTACTGCTTCAACAACACAGATCAACTGCAGGTGGATGAGCTCAACTGCCAGACTCGAGCGTTGACTGATCTCACGGAGGAACTGCATCGCGTAACGAATACGGTGATCGCTGTGGTGGGTAGTATAGTTGGAGTCTGCATCCTGGGATTCATTGTTTACCTGAAACGATGGCACATTCACTACTACTACTCCTCCCTAAAGTCCGCTGCTCTGTTGTCCAGTGCCTCGAAGGAGTCGGTGGATAACTTTAGCCGCATATCCAAAAGGGATCCTAGCGCCGTCTACGATATATTCATCAGCTACTGCCAAAATGATCGTCCCTGGGTGCTGAATGAACTTTTGCCGAACGTTGAGGAAACTGGGGATGTGTCCATTTGCCTGCATGAACGAGATTTTCAGGTAGAATTTTCTATAAATGTTCATCATTCCCAAAATAATTCTATTTAATTTCCAGATTGGAGTGACTATCTTGGATAACATCATCTCCTGTATGGACCGTTCGTATTCCCTAATGCTGATCATATCCTCCAAGTTTCTGCTAAGCCACTGGTGTCAATTCGAAATGTACTTGGCACAGCATCGGTAAGGAAACTTAAGCCATAAAAATCTCAAAAACTTTGATATGATTCTTCTGCAGCATCTTAGAGGTCAGCAAGGAGCACTTAATCCTGGTATTCCTAGAGGACATACCCCGGAGGAAGAGACCAAAAACTCTGCAATATCTGATGGATGTGAAAACGTATATTAAATGGCCGACCGGCAAGGCAGATGCCAGTCCCAAATTGGAGGAGAGGAAACTGTTTTGGAAACGCTTGAGACGAACACTTGAGGTTATCGGCATTAGTTCCCGAGAGTTCAATGCTTAGTTTAATTTTAATTTTATTCAAAGAGTTCTAGTCAGATTTGCAAGTACCTGAAATAAATAAATTAAACACTTCATTAAGACAAACATTTTTTTAAGAATTTTAACGACTGCTTGCAAGTTGTAATCAATTCTTTAAAATTAAAAAAAAAAACATTAAAATAAACTGTTTCAAGCGAATGCAGATTAAGGCCGCTTTCTCGCCCGCTTTTTAAAAAACAATATTGCTGCAAAATCGAATATTGTTTATGGGCATTCATTTTCAAGAAGTAAATTTTATGTATTTAAAAAGTAACGGATATGTCCAATCTAGGTACTTCTATCGATAATGATTTGAAAAAGTATCGATAGCCAAAGCAACAGCTGATCTTGTTTATCGGTTTTTACGCGCCAAAACAACAAAACGACATTAAACAAAATATAATTCACGCCATCGTTGCACCATGGAATTCCGCCTGAAGAAACGCCCGCGAACCGAGGTCAAGGTGGAGGTGGTCAGCTTGGAGGCCAAGTATCCGCACAACGTGATGATGTACCACTATCCGCCGACGGACGACGTGCACATCGAGGAGTTCGAGGAGCTTGCTTTGGAGCGCCTGCGCCTTCTGCGCGTCCTCGACCGCGCCAGCACCCGTAATCTGCGCCTGCTCTCCGACGAGTGGAAGGAGTACGTGACTGCCGAGCTGACCCGCGAGGGACTGCGCAGTTACCTGAGGCTTTGCACCGTCGGAGGCGGAGGTACCAAGCAAGAGGCGGACATCCAGACCCGTCGGCGGGACTACCTCTCCCATTTCATCCTGCGGCTGGCCTACTGCCGCTCCGAGGACCTCACACGCTGGTTCGTGGCCCGCGAAATGGAGCTCTTTCGGTACAAATTCCAAGCCCTCAGCAGCAGCGAAGTAAAGCAGTTCCTGGAGGCCAACAACTTTGAGATCCATCCCCTGACGGAGGACCAGAAGGACGAGGTCAAGGATGGCCTGTACGAAAGCACAGCGGGACAGAGTGTGGCCAAGATCGAGCTGTTGGACTTCTACAAGGTGCCCTTCACCCAGGTGCTGGATTTGGTGCGCGGTCGTCGCTGCTACTTGAAGGCAGGCTTTGCCTATGTAAACACCCACGACCTGGTGTCAATAGTGGGCACGCGGCAGCAGGACGAGATCGAGCATGGCCTGCAGGCCGCCAAGGGTTTGGTGGAGGAAGTCGAGGGCGACGAGCGCATCTCCCGGATGCTGAAGGCCTTGCACAACTCGTACACCGGCAAGGACTACACCGTGTGCCGAGATGCAGCGATTCCCATCGAGTCCCTGGACCAGCTCTCCAAGACCTCCATGCCGTTGTGCATGCGCATGTGTCACGAGCACATTCGTGCCCAGCATCACATGAAGCACGGCGGCCGGATGCAGTACGGCCTGTTTCTCAAGGGGATCGGCGTGACCCTGGAGGATTCGCTGCGCTTCTGGCGCGAGGAGTTCACCAAGAAGATGGACGCCGACAAGTTTGCGCGAAGCTACGAGTACAACATCTATCACAACTACGGAAAGAAGGGCTCCATGGTGAACTACGCACCGTACTCCTGTGCGAAGATCATTAAGGATATGGCGACACCGGGCGATTGCCAGGGTTGTCCGTACAAGTACATGGACCAGGGCTCTCTGAAAACCAAACTTTCCTCTTACGGCCTCTCCGCCAGCGCCGTCGATGAGGTGATGTTCTTCGTCTCCCGCGGTCACTATCAAATCGGCTGCGGCAAGTACTTCCAGCTCACCCACAACGCCATCGTGGAGCCAACCATCAACCACCCGAACAACTACTTCGAGGAGAGCCAAATAACAATGGGAAGCCGGCAGAAGCGCACCAATGGACCAGCTCCACCGAAGGCCAGAATGCGACCGGATATCAAGGGCTGTGGAGATCGCTCTATGTTGATGGGCGACGACGACGACGAGCTGTGGCGGATTGCAGAAACCCAAGAGCGCGTCCTGCAGAGCCAAAAGGATATCTCAGAGGCCTTTAATGATGATCTAGATTTAACGCAAATCGATTACTAATCGTTGTACAAACTAAAATAGGTATGATATACATAAGTACTGAAAGTAAGAAAAATATATACGAAATGCGAAATCAAGCTGCTCCTTAAACTTAATATTAATACTGAGCATATTTATAGATACTCAAATGATATAACTTAATGTAGTTACTTCATACTTTTTGTATGAAGTTCATGTCTGGCACAGATAGCAGGTCCTTAGTCTCGGATCAATAGTTCGCTCCGAGTTCCGACCGTAAGGAGGCCAGCCATTAACTTCTACGTAGTATATGCCCCTAGCTTGGGGATTTATTTTATAGCCCATTGGGGAAACTTTACCAGCAGAACACTCGCGTCTTCTTAGCTTTTCCCAGGAGGCACACTTGGTACCCATGAAATTCCTCTCCTGCTGCGGATATGCGCTCTCTGCAAAGTACTCCACTGCTCTGGTATGTGAGCAGCCGATGGTCAGGCAGCCAGGCTGAATGGGATGTGCCCCACCCGGATAGAAGTCCACATCACCCAATGGGCCACGCTTGGCCAAAATGCCAATGTTGGTGTGAATGATGTCCACCAGCTTGGCATCGCCACGCGTCAATCCTGGCAAGACGTTCTCCCGCCTAAAGCAGGGTTTAGCCGGATCCAGGCCAGTTATCCTGGGGATTAGTTTTCCAGTTAGCCGCTTAAATGTCCGACCGGCAGTGCCCATGATGTGAGCTCCCAGGGAATGTCCTATTTGGAAAACAATGCATACTTAACATATCTGAATCGGTTACGGGATTTTCTAACTTGCCAATCAAGTGGATGTTTCGAAGTGGAGTCAGCTCTATAAGATGGGTCAGACCCACACCGATGTGCTCGCCAATTAGGTCCGTATTTAGCGCCGACCAGGAGTACAAGGTGTCTACATAGTCAGCGGCATCCACAATCTGGGTAAGAAATTGCTTAAAAATGCTATTTACAAAGGCTCTTATTTAACTGACCACAAAATTCACATCGCCCCGACACATGAAAGCCTTGGAGATCATCGAAATAGCGGAGGATTCGTTCACGGTGTTGGTCCATCCTGTGGCCAGGATAACCACCTTGCGTCCCTTGCTGAATCTCGAGTGCCGCCAGAGCTTCGAGGCCTCCAGAAGCGGGACACTATAGTTCTGGCATGGAGTCATGTACTGGAAATGCATTTTCGTTATATCCGGAGTGATTTGCGGAGGCACCCGGTCCATAAAGAGGGTGGAAGAACCTGGATACACATGTACAAAACATTAGTTCCTTTTATTTTACGTAGTTTCAATATCCATACACAAGGCATCGATTGCATTGGCGGCCAGTTCGAGTGGAGCAGCTGTGAGAATGTTTGCCTTGATGGTAACGATGTCAGTCAAAAGCCGAGGCACTGCATCCCACCAACTTCGCGTTGACCTGCTCTGCGCATCTCCAGCAGCTGTATCTCCAGATGCTCCGAAGCGCAAGAGGATAACAACGAAACACAGAGTCCGCATATCGCGAACATGCACTTCATCACACCGATGCTGGAACTAGTTTAAATTTTGCAAATATGGGAACGATCGCTAGTCGATTGGGCTTTGTTTAGTGGTTTTATTGTTCCCAAACTGAACCCAAAAAATATTGTTTGCATACCGACATAATGAGAGCGTTCTAGATATTCATTAAAAAGTCATGTTTAATCAACCTAAATGCTGTGTGGGCCAAGTTTAAGTAGCGAACTTTAGTTTAGTTTAGTTCGCTAGCGGCTTTTCTCTGAACATGGTTAAAAACAAATCTCGTTACCCATATCGTTAATTTCTGTTTGTACAATCGAATAGCTTAATGTTAAATCTAAAGATCTTAAATGTAGAATATTTTTACTATGACATTTTAGATATGTCTTCGTACTGGACATTGTCCACAATTCGTCCTTTTAGAGGACCATGCAATATCTCCACGCTGACGGAATATTTTCGCTCGTCCAGTTTCCTTAGCAGAGCTTCAGATCCGCGATAAGCGCCATTAACTACCATAACAGGTTTGTCCAGAGCGGGTATTACAGTCTCCAAGTGAGCCTAGAAAGGGATATTTTTGGGTAAAATACCAGGGTAGATAGTTTATTTTACTACAAGAGCTTACCTGATCCACTTTCAGCTTTTCCCCCGTGTCCAAGAACTTTATTTTGGCCTGGTACTTGTCAATTACTTCCTGGACAACCGCTTTCTGCTTGAAGAACTTGTCGCCCATGGACTTGGAAATAAACTTCACCACAATGTTCTTGTGCAGCCAGTAGTCCTTGCGATTGGCGCGCTCCTTTTTGGCTTCCTCCTGCTTTATGATCTCGTCCAGAACTGACCGGGTTTGGCTGTCTCCAGCCAGGGATTTGGGTTTCTTGAAGACTTTTTCGTCGACTTCTGAGGCAGGTCGTTTGGTTAGAGCGGATTTGCCCAGCACCATGTCCGGCTGGAACTTCTTCTCCAGGCGAATGTCCAGCTTTAAGGGTTCGTTCTCCTCGCGCTTCAGTTCGGTGAACTTTTCCTGACCCTCATCCTCCTCGCCGTCCTTGCCTTTGGCCTTTTTGATTTGCTGTTCGATAAAGTCTGCCATCCGCTCCTCGTCGTCCTTCTCCATCTTCTCCTTGCGATCGGCCTTCGCCTGGCGCTCCATGGCCTCCGGACTGCGATCGATGTAGGAGACGAACCAGCCTTTCTCCGTCTCGTCCGCTATCACCTGCCCCGTCCGCCCCAGCCACTTGACGTAGTCGGAGAGGGTGAGCCACCGGGTGGCGTTCATGTGGATGTGCTCCTTGTGGGCAATGTACTCCTGGTAGATCTTGTTAGCGCTGGTTCTCTTCGTACCGAACCGTCGGCGCAGCAGCTCCATGTAGCCGTCGGAGAACTCCTTGCTGAAGCTGTGCAGGAACTTGCCAGGGGAATCGGCGAAGAGGAGCAGCTGCCGCTGGTGGGACTCGCTCATCGTGTGGCACTTGAAGCCGTTCTCGTCGCGGCACTGCTTCTCACACATCTGGCAGTACCAGCGCAGCTTCTGCAGGCCCTTCGACTTCATCTTGTTGGCCAGGTACTTCGGCGTACCCACCTCCGCTTTACCCATGTTTAGTCCTTTTTATTCGTCTGATTTTCTAACAATTTCGCAACAAAAAGAAACCTCGGATTGTTTTGGTTGGATTCGATTGTGAGACCGTACTGGGAATTTAGGAAAATACCTGTATTTACTTTTATCGATAGCTATCGGCTATTTGTGTGGCCAGGCGGAAGAAATTAACTGATAACGGTTGAAAAATATTTTTCAAATCTATTTTCAAACAATACAACAAAAAAGGAATTTAATTATTAATTTAATCATGAAATCCAACTGATTTAAAATAAACTTTTAGAATTCACTTGGTGTATTATTATAATTATTTTAAATCTAAAACTTTACATTAAACGACAATTTTCTCCCCGAGTCTTTCAATTTCATCCAAGATGAAATCTAACTCTTCGCTTTTCAGGATTGGGAAGCAAGTGAAGACCATGCGGAGGAAGTTACCCAGATTGTGGGCCTTTAGAGGGGAGTAACCAACCATCAGAGTGCCACTGTGGGCCATCTGTTCCTTAATCTTGGGAGCCACCTATGAGGTAACCAAGAAAAATAGAAACCTGGGCGGATCAGAAATATTATCATTACTTACGGTATAAAGTCGATTCCACCATTCGGACGTTTCCTCCCCGCTGGACACCCTCATTGATTTGGGAATGTACCAAAAGCAGACATTGGAGTATTCGTGCTTTTGCAGTACCAACCTAAAGCGATTTCCGCGCTGCCTCAGCTTATCCTCCAGTAATCTGGCCATTTCGATGGCATGGTCCACCAGCAGTCCGTACTTTCCATATCCGCGGGCCTTTAGCATCAGCCAGAACTTGAAGGCGTCTATTTTGCGGCCGCACTGTACACTCTTATTGCCCGTGTCGTAGGACACATCGTAGAACTTGTCCTGTTGGAACAGGTAGTGCGCCTCCGTGCTGTTGCACCTGTCCAGGAGGAGTCCCGATTCCCGGGTCAGAAACAGTGAGCACTGCAGGGGTGCACCGAGGGTTTTATGCGGATTCCAGGCAAAGGAGTTGGCCCGCTCTAGACCAGCGATTAGGTGTCTGTTCTTCGTGGAGAGCAGTGAAGACCCACCCAAACAGGCGTCCACATGGAGCCACAGACCATGGCGCTCTGCCACATCCGCTGCACCATTAATGTCATCGAAGGCTCCCAGTACAGTGGTACCTGCCGTACAATTCACAAAGAACGGCTGTGCGCCACGCGCCTTTGCCTCTGTAATTTTCGCCTCCAGATCGTCCAGTCGCATCTGACCCCGATCGTTGGTCCTCACCGACACACAGTTATCGCTGCCCAATCCCAGCCAATTGGCCGCCTTCACGAAGCTATAGTGCGACTCATCGGAGGTGAACAGCACCAGGGGTCGCATCCCGAACATTCCGGACGTCTTCACCTCGGGAGCGAACTTATAGCGGGCCAAAACCATACCGTACATGTTGGAGGTGGAGCCTCCGGGTGCAAAGATGCCATCGCCCTCCTTCCATCCTGCCAGCTGGCACATGGTCGAAATAATCTCAGTTTCAATCAGGCTAAACACTGGAGCAACTTCATAGGTGTAACTGCGGGAGAAATAGAAAATATATGTAGGTTTATCAAGCAAAAACACCTCTTGAAGATGGAAAAAATCCTGAATCTTACAAATTTTATTATCTTATCCTATATTATATCTAGTATGAAGGTAATCTCTTTAGTTATTTAGTTTTTAACAGCAGATAATTGATTTCCTTAGAATGCTATAACCAAATTCTAAATAAATTTAAAATTAGGTACATATCAGTTACATCTGCCACTTAGAAGAGGGTTATAAAAAACAGCACTTTGGAATTTCCATTACATTAACATTAACATTACATTACATTATCTGTACGTTGAACTCTGCAACCACTTGTAGATAGAAATACCAGATGCAATCAGCTGTCGGTCATATAGACCTACGGAAAAACGTTGCGGACTTACGTGCTCCCGTTCATGGCCTCGGTGATCAGAGCTCCTGCCAATCCGAATGGGTCAAGCTGCCCGAAGAGCTGATTGTGGAAGCGCCCGTGCGATGTTTTCACGGAGTAATGGATGACCTGCTGACACAGCTCCTCGATTTCAGCGAGGGTGCATTTCTCCGTCTCTCGGACTTTCAGATTAATCAATTCCTGGTAATGATAATACAAAATCATGTAATACAGATAAGCTTTTCATAAGAAAAAAGGGACTAGTAACGCAAATCAACCTCATCGTCAAAACTATTTCTTTGGAAATCTATGATCTTTCATTTTTATAAGGACTAAACAAACAATGGTCAATAACATTTCCCACAATAAACAAATTATTACTCTTTTCAAACGAGTTACTAACAGAATACACAGAAACTACGAATTGCTTAATCAGAAAAAATAATTATCAATTACATTTTTTTCCATTCACATAGTTTTTGGTCTGGCAAACTATAATACAATTATTTTAAACGACTGTTAGAGGTCAATTTTAGAACTGAACTCTTTTATTAATCAGTATAGTCCGGTTGTTATCTCCAGATCTGCAGACGCCGGCGTGTCTATCGTTCTCTCACCTTTAGTTTGTCTGGCTGCAAAAACGGAACTATCTTCTGTTTGCCCCACTTCTGGGGATCCACGCAGAGGGTATCCTCCTTCTGGAGCAGACTGAAGACGTTCTCCAGGATTTTCCAGTCGTCCATCAGACCATCGCGAATCTGATTAACAGCCGCTTTCTGATCCACCGGGGAAGTCATATCTTTTGCTCAAAGTGTTTAACTGACCACTATAACCACTATAAAATCGATTGCTTAAGGGTTTCCAGAACCGAACCTCCGTCCACGACGTTTCGATTGTAAGTGCCTCGACAGACTGCAGCTGATTGTGTTTTAACGTTCTCTTGATCAAATTCTCATTAAGTTGTATACCCTCGTCTGGGGCTGCTCACAATCAAAATAATTGAAATTACGATCGGTGCTGTAAATACAAACATACTTCTTCGCACTTGTGCGCTTTAGAGTGGACCTGGTTTTATTTTAAGTAATTAATTAATAGTTGAATTTAAGTTACTTAAGTATGTTTTATTAAAATCTGATTTATTTGAACATTAATAACTTATTTTATTATAGAAGTATAATGGGTTGTTTATATCCAAGCATTTTTACTACAAAATAAAGTACACACAGTCAAACCTCGCTACGTCTTCTTCGAAGTAATAGTTATATGATCTAATCATTTTCCATGTTAAAGAAGGTCGACTGTAAGTATTTTCTGTACTTACATATATTCAAACGAGTACAGATACTTGCATGTAAATGTGGCTCAGAAACAAGTTTCAACTTACCAGATAGATCAAGCCGAGTTCTTAAATGCATATCGCTAATAAAATAAATGCTTATGTTTGTATTTGTCGTCGTACACGTGTACACTGTACACACCAACTAATCAGTTGGGGATCTCGAAATAAACTGTTTCCAAGTGTGCCTGCAAATAGAAAGTAAGAAATGCTATGCCCATTTCCCTTTACTTTCAACCACACTTTCATTGTTATGCTGGTAGTAAAACTGCAAGAGGCTACGAGCACTTCCAGCAAAAGATACGAGAGGTCCGAAATTTATGTTGGTTGAATTCATATTTGTCCATATAAATAAATCTATTTTTCCCACATTACACCAAAATAACTGCTTTCTTCACGTAAAACGGTATCATTTTAATATGTTTTCCTCGATTTAACATTATATCGTTTGTATTTATATGCATTAATTTAAATTTTACTTTTTTCGCCAACAACGTTAAAATGGAAGAAGGTTTGTGTGTTTCTCGTATTATTAAAATATTCTATTTGATTTCCTGGTTTTATGTAGTTGCAGTTTTCAGTTTGCGGTCGACGGTAGTGCAAATTCAATTCTACAGAAACATTTTCTAGTAATCATCTAGGTCGAAGCAGTCATTGTCCAATTCATCGAGCTGCATACTCTGGAAGTCCACCTTGTAGCGTAGGATACCTGCGGAAGCACAATTAAAATAAATTAAAATTAAATTAAAATAAGCAAACGAAAAACTTAGGGAACAAAAGCAGATATTCGAAAAAAGAAAGAAGAAACAAAACACAGAAAATCCAACTGATACAAATACAACTCAACATCAGGCTCTCACCTTCTTTGACATTATATATTTTTCATTTACTAATTAATAAATAGTACATGAAGCCCGTGTTTTTTTTTGTATCGCGATTTAATATAAACGGATATTCTCCTCATTATGTGTGGTGTTTTATTTCTGGTTTAATTTTTATTACAATTTTATGGATTAGATTTGTATACTTTCTTATAACACTCGGTTGTAATTTGAATAGGGGAAATGCAGATACGTTCGAAACTCTTCCAGCTAATAGTGGCATGCTCACCGTAGATCCTATGCTCCCTAAAACCGCAGTCAAAATCGAACAAGGTGAACAGAGAATGGGCTAATATCTCTTTTACATGACAATTGAATTACGAATTACGAATACGAAATACGAATTTAATTTGTTGCTTAAAAGTAATCTCGCACTCGGTTCCGCTTGGTGCACGACTGATTTAAAAATTTGGTAAAACGTATAGGTACATATCTAGATACACGCTGATCTGATCCTTCCGATCGACAAGGAAATGCACCATCCGACTGATGAGGGACCCTATTGGTGATAAATATTGAACGACTACGCTGAACATAGGTAAAACTATGTGGCAAGTAAATTGGTTCCTAATCAATTTGAACGTTTTGCTTTACGAGGTTTCCCAAAAAGTACTGGTTTATTATGTATGTAACGCATAATCGAGACCCGTTCGCAGCCCCACCCGGCTTAATAGTCATCGAGATCGACATCCTCCAGCGGCTCGTCGGCCTGTAGGGATTGGAAATCTACTTTATAGCGCAAAATGCCTACATATCGAATTGTGGTTCCAATTTCAAAGTTTACAGTAAACATTATATTACAGTATATAGCGTTGACGACCGTGTGAAAGCAGCATGAGGGAAGAGGAATAGAAATAGTTGCAGCACTTGTTTGGAATAATATCGATCTACAACTAGCCAGCTAATCTGTGGGTAGAAGCCAGTTTTGACTTTCAAACTTACCGCCGATTCCGCCGAAACCTCGCACGAACTGACTTCCCTCCTGGGACTTGTCCGTGATAATCTCCAGTGTGGCGCCGAACATTTTGTAGTTGTTTGCCAGCCATTCCAGTAGCGGCTGAGACTCAATCAGCTCCATTTCCACCCCGCTCTATGGGATTGAATTTCCAGTTAAAATTTGACCCTTCTATTATCGGATATTTCGTACTCACCTCCTTGTCAGTGAAGTGCGACTTGTCCTTTTCCTGCTCGGGCGTCAAATGTAATACTGTCGTTGACGTCGAGTTGGCATGATTCTTGAGAACATAACGTTGAATGTCCAGGTTCTCCCAACAAATAAGGGTCTCCACCGAGCCAAGTTCCAGTGCCCGCAAAGTGTCGTCCACTCCGAAACAGTATTTGCCAGTATCCTGTGGAATATTGTAAGTAATTGGTTTAATAAAAGGGATAAAATTGTGTGCTTTTCAAATTTACGTTAGAAAATGTATTTGTTTAACTCAATAATACCCGGTTTGTTCGATTTACTCCTTATATTTTTTTATTTTATATAATCTACTTCTAACCTCTAAAACAAAAGTTAAAAATTATTGAAAAAAAAACAAAGGTTGAATCTTTAACTACCTTCTAGAAATAGACACTCTTGGCACAATTCAACGCTTTACAATTGGTTTTCTCAACTCACCTGAGAAATTTCATCAAAGTAACGTCCGATGAGTTTCTTCTCCTGTATGAATTTCACGTTCTGCAGCGATTCGGCTGCCAGTTCGATGGCCTGGTTAAAACCGTTTTCGCCGCCATAAGACACGTCCACCAGCTTGATAATTTTTGATTGCAAACGCTAAAAAGGAAAATCAAAGTTCAAGACTTTATGGATACAACGGTTGGATGTCTAGCAACTCACAGGATCGAACATATCGGACTGACTGAGCTCGGTCTTAAAGTCCGCACTACCGGCCAAAATGAGTCCGGCAATGTTGGGCTTGTCGTTCGTGATGAAGAGCTGGGTGGCCACCTCGGCGACCTTTCGCACATAGTTGTGGCGCTTCTCCATACGCAGACGGGCAAAACGAAGGGCGGACTGACCACCGCGTCCGTGCTTCTTCGGCAGATCGACGGTGAACTTGTGCAACACCTCGCGGGTGTTGCCCTGAAGGGTTCCGAACAGCGCTCCATTACCGTCCATCACGATGAATCCGAATTTGTTGTCGTCGGCGAGCAGGGCAGTGAGGGCCTCCGTGTGGAACTTGTTGTCGCACAGGTAGAGCGACGTGTTGATGGGCTTGAATGGCTCGAAGTCTATGTTCACCTTCTTCTCCTTGCCCTCCTCTGTGACAATGGTGCCGCAGTAGATGACCAAACCGTTGGGAGGCACTGAAATCAAACAGGGATTAGTTAGGGATCAAAGTCATCGGGGTGAGGATGTCTCAACTCACCTTTGGTGTATAATTTGAGTCTGTGCTGTACCGACGTAATGGCACCGAGGACGGACAGGCGATTTACGCGCGACTTGATGTTCGAGGCCGTTCCAAACTCATCGGCCAACATTTTGCTGACGCGCGAGATTTGATCTTTTGGCGGAATAATCAAAGAAATCATGCTGGTGCCATTGCTGAAAAACGAGAAGGAAAAAAAAGAGTAGAAAGTGAGTCGTGGAAATAACAAATATAATATGGTCTTTGCGGCATAGCAACAGTGCACGACGAATTGATATTCACACGTCATTTACAAGGATTGACAACCTACTTAAAGTTGGCAAATAGACCGTGAAATCTTGTCACATGCAAGGAAAATCTTTACATGGTTATGCATTTAGCCTAAGTAATTAAGAAGCTCTTAATAAAACCTTAAGTTCCATTTGTTCTGGTTTAGCTTAAAAGTTATAAATATATTTTTAAAGATATCATATTAAAAAAATATTAAAAGGAAATTAATACCCTACTACTTTAAAAAAAAATTAAATTTAACTAGGTATGTAAATTGCAACAATTGAATATTATAGTTATTTTTAAGATTTCAGGAAGATAAATATGTTGTAGGTATCTTGAGCTGTAGATATTTGTTTTTAGATACAACTCTATTATAATTAGATAATTTCTAAGCTTTTGCGAAATAAAAAAAAGGGTGATGAACACTTATTTGGCATTTGAATGAAAACCAATAGGAGATAACTGTACTCAGCAAATTCCAATTGGCAAGGGTGGCAAACTCCAGTTGGCAGCTTTATTATTTTGGCCCCAACTGTGGCGTATGTTGACAACAAGATATATATGCATGTATATATACAAATGTTCCTGCGGGGTCAGTCGATTCGCTGACCTTGTTACCCACTCTGAAGCGGAGTGAAGCGGTAAGGACCGGGCCGAGAGAGGGAGCGAGATGGGGCGATTGGTGGAAAGTTAGAGAGAGAGGAGAGAGGGGGGGGGCGGCCACAAAGCTTGGCCCATTTCGGGGCACACACATACACAAACATGTACGCACACGCACAACGCCACGAGGCGCATTACTCACTCCCTCCTCTCTGTTTCTCTCTCTGTTTGAGAGAGAGTCTAGTTTGAACTGATAAAAACCCGACAAAAACGTGTTGCTCGTATGCAAAAAAGAGAGGGCGGGAGAGGGAGGGATCTTGCGGAGATTGGAGACAATGCGAAGGAGAGTCACTCGGCAACAACAAGAAGACAAGGAAAGGTGGTTGTACTCGCTGCTCCCCCAGCGTCCCCACCCACACTACGCCCACTTCCACCCCTGTTTTGTTGTGTTGTGTATACCCCACGCACGTACACAAAAGAGGTGGGGTAGGGGGACCTAAGGATATCCTTATTGACAACACTCACCCACGGGCCATTTCCAGGCTCTTGATGAGCTTCTTGATTTTCCAGATCTCGACATTGCGATCGGCAGACGTTTCCTCGCCAGACATTTTGCTCGTTGCTTGGTTTATTTACCCTTCCTCTCGCGGAGAGCGTGCGTGTGTGTGCGTGAGGCTGTGTGGGACGGGGATTGAGAATCTGGGCTCCTGAATCCTTCGCTTAGCTTCTCTTCTCTGCTGGTCGTATTCACATACACGTTCTTCCTTTTAACGTGGCTGGCGAAGAATACACTGCAACGATTAAAAAAACGTTTAAAATAACACACCCACACACACTAACACAACGGTAAGGGGAAGGGGAAGGGGGAAAAGCTAAGTCGAGAGAGGGGAGTGGAAAGCCCAAGCAGAGCGCGAGCACCGTAATTGCAAACTACTTTGTTCGTGCTCCCCTTCTTTTTCTCTCGCTGGCCAACTGGAAAGCTGGAAAACCTCGAAACTGATTTAAAAACAGTTCGAAACTAAAAGTAATTTTGGCATGAAAAGCCCGCACTTTTGTTGTGAACGAAAGTCAAAACTCGGTTATTTCATTATTTCACTCCAACCGCTAAGCTTTCGGGAGCGAGCGAGAGAGCGTATGCAAAAAATTGGCAGCAACGAGAGGGGGAGCGAGCGAGCGAGAGGGGAGAGGGAGAGAGAGAGCGAGTGCTCCAAAGGTGACGTTGACACAATCGCGTGCCACGGCCAAAATGTCCCCGAAATGGCTTGTTTCGAAACGTTCGCTCGGGCAAATGAATGCACTTATTATGCTGCTCGGTGTCTGCTTGCAATTTCACAATCCGGGCTTGGTAACAATTGGCGAATACATCTGCATAAATTTTTCACATACAACGTGCACGAGCTCAAAAAAAGGTGTTGCCAGATGAAAATTTAGCTTTCCCCCTAAAAAATCTCAAACAGTCGATATTTCCCCCTAAAAAATACAGTGGATGTAAAAAATATACCAAAATATTAATAAATCTAAATTTTTTGAATAAAAATATATATTTATATCGTGATATATCGAATATTGTTATATTTAAAAAATATATTTTGATATTTCCCAATTGGAAGATGCAAAAAGTACAAGAAGACGATTTCTTGAGGAAAGCGAAAAACTAATGGAGTACAGGATAATTATAATTTCTGTTAAGCCTACCATTCGTTTCCTGGAAGAATGATCCAAAATCGTTTTGCATCTCCCATAACGACACCTTGGCTGTCTAAGCTAGCAACCTTATCACGCTTAAAAATTAATTAAGAATTAATTGAGGAAATCCTTATTGCCCTTTTGTCAAATTATTTGAATCGCAGAAAACAGATAAAAACAAATCAATTTTATTTAACACTAATTTTCGTTTATTTTTTTTCACAACTGACCAATTAAAATAAAATAAAATAGAAATTCACTTAACTATCGAATACTAAAGTTCAATGTTAATCACATGTTAATTAACATTTATGTTATAACCATTCCCTGTGAGTGCCAGCTGCCATTTTGGAAGAAGAAGATTGTAAACAAAAATGAATTTAGAGCTGCTAGGTGAGAAACGCGCGAAATCTCTATGTTTATAATCAATAACCTCCGATTTGAGCAGAATCTTTTGGACAGAACTACCCCGAGGAGTTCGACGGCTCGCTGGACTGCATTTCGCTGGCCGTGACCTGTGCCTTCAACAAATACGGAACACTTTTGGCCGTGGGATGCAATGATGGCCGCATAGTTATTTGGGATTTCCTGACGCGCGGCATTGCCAAAATCATTTCAGCTCATGTGCATCCCGTATGCAGCCTCAGTTGGACCAGGAACGGTCATAAGGTGCGTCTTCACCTGCTCCTGTCAGAACTCTTTATAAAACATTGCATTCCATTGCAGTTACTTTCAGCCTCCACGGACAACAATGTGTGCATTTGGGACGTGCTAACCGGCGAACTGGAGCACAAGTACAGGTTTCCCTCGCCCGTGCTGAAAGTCCAGTTCGATCCGCGCAATGATAACCGACTTCTCGTCTGCCCCATGCGATATGCCGCCGTTCTGGTCGAGATCGGCGGAACCCATCGCTGCCTGCCCTTGGACTCAGATGTGGGTTGGCATCTGCAATTTATAGCATTTTGATGACCCTTTGTTTTTTTCCCCTTAGGGCGACTTGAACATTGTGGCCTCTTTCGATCGCAGAGGCAAGCACATCTACACAGGCAACGCCAAGGGAAAAATACTCGTCCTGGATGTGGAAACCTTTGAGGTGGTCGCCAGTTTTCGCATTATTGTGGGCACCTCCAGTGCGACGGCTGTAAAGAGCATAGAATTCGCGAGGCGCGGAGAGTAAGTGATGAAAATGATGTTACATTCTCCTGATTTCATATCCTTAAATTCTTTTCTCAGCGCATTCCTTATCAACACCTCAGATCGAGTTATTCGTGTTTACGACTCGAAGGAAATCATCACTCTAGGCAAAGATGGTGAGCCGGAACCCATACAAAAGCTGCAGGATTTGGTCAACAAGTAACACAATCTAAAGTAACCACTTAAAAATGTTTAGTTAATTATCATTTTCACTTTTATTTAGAACCACGTGGAAAAAGTGCTGCTTTTCCGGCGATGGCGAGTACATTTGCGCTGGCAGTGCGCGTCAGCATGCTCTCTACATATGGGAGAAGTCCATAGGCAACCTGGTTAAGATCCTGCACGGCACCAAAGGTGAGCTGCTTCTGGACGTGGTGTGGCATCCTGTGCGGCCCATCATCGCCAGCATCAGCTCCGGCCTCGTATCGATTTGGGCTCAAAATCAAGTGGAAAACTGGTCGGCCTTTGCACCGGATTTCAAGGAATTGGATGAAAATGTCGAGTACGAAGAGCGGGAGTCGGAGTTCGATATTGCGGACGAGGACAAGTCGGTGGACCTAAACGCAGACGCGCAACAAGACGAGGAAATTGAGGTGGATGTGCAAAAGGTGGAGCCAGTGGCTGCCTTTTGCTCCTCCGATGAGGAGGGCGAGGACGAGAATGCGCTGCAGTTCCTGCCGATGGCGCCGGAGGTGGAGGATCCAGAGGACGGCTGGGCTGGTCAGGACGGACTCGAAGCCAGTGCAGTTATGCTCAGTTCTGATCCACATGACTACGAAGACGATATAATGGCTTCCAAGCGCCGACGCATGCAGCTCTACGATGTCAGCCTACCGGATGCTCCCACCGATGGTATGATTTTTACTATAAAAAAAGCTCATACCGGCTCATACTTTAATGTTACTTCTTTATTACAGAAACACATCCCCTCATTTCCAGCAAGGCCAGCAAAGATAAGCAGCAGCCTGTGGGTGGTAAAAAGGCCGCCGGTCGAACCAAGAAATAAACCAGATTTGACAAAGCGAAACGTACTTATTATGGTATATTAATAATGGTTCGCACGAACCCCTTAGGATTATCCCTTAGGATTCCGAACTTGGCCGGCGAAGAGCAGTAGGCCAGATTCCTTCTCTACGATCATGTACAGGAAGGGCTTGTCCACCCGGAATGAACTTTGTAGGAACCTGACACCCAGCGAGACAGTCGTGACCGCAGCCGCCGTTGTTCCCTGCTCGTCGACGATGATCTTGGTCGAGTGCTTGCAGAGCGATACATATAATCCGCGTGCAATGGGGTTCAGATTAGCATTTTGTTCATCGAATATGTGCGGGATGCCCATCTAAGCGTTTTAAAATGGATTAAAAAAACTTATGATTTGGGTTCAGGTACTCAACATTTAAAGCTAACTATGAAAAATCAGTATTCCTAACACTCGATTTCAAGAGAACTTAATCATTTCAATTATTCTAAAGAATTCACTAACCTGGATAAGGGTTTCCTTGAGTGAAAGGTCCGTAGTCGTTTCAAACTTGGGGAAAAAGACCTCCACTTCCGTATTGGATAACTTTTCATGAATGGCTTGCAATCCCAAGGTCTTAAGATTGTTGGTCACAGCGTTCAATGTAACCCCTTGCATGGGCTTCACCACGATCATTGACAGCCACTCCAGTGAACCATAGGGCATCTTAATAACATAACCACCGAGTTCTTGTATTTCGGCAGTGGAAAAATTTCCTTCCTGTGACATCATGGGTACCTGTGCGGTAACCTGACCGTGTTCATTGTAAAATGGCTGCTCCGTTGTCCTTTCTCTTTGAAAAGGGGACTGCAATGAAATGGTATATTTAAAGGGATCTGTTGGTGAGAACAAGTTGATCCCACCTTCCACTGACCCTTGAAGTAAAGGGAGGAGAGCAAGAACATTTTGGCTTCTGTCACATCTTTTTGCTCAACAGCGTCTTTTATAAGTCCTCGAGTGCTGCGCGTAATCTCCTCGTTGATGCGACGCACTGTACCCAGGTTGTGGAAGTCTACTTCCATGGGACTAACGTTATAAATCTTCTCAAGGGTATTGCGGTAATTCCTTTGGACCGAAAACGTATTGGAGATGTAAACGGCCTGAAGGGAACCCACCTCGACTCCGGAAGATTTAACGCTTTTATTAGAAAACGAAGCAACCGATTAATAAGACCTTAGCTTTTTAAGTCTTTAATTTAATGATAATGGTTTTTCCTTATATATGAACTCATTTTACTTACTTGAGCAACTTGTTTCTCTCCCTGTAGAACTGTCGCAGTTGCATAGTATCGACATAGATCCTTAGGGTCCTATGCAGCTCAGAACGCGTTTCTCCATTCGCTCCCTCATCGATAAGAACGAAGAGTGACCAAACGGAGAAAGGCGATATCATGAAGTTCTGGCTGGAAGTCACGCCTATCCGATGGAAGAGATCTAAGGAAAAGTCCTCGACTCCCTGAGATAATGACTGGGCATATTTCTCCTGGGCCATTAAAAGGACAATGGCGACCAAAAGCAGTGGTAGTCCGAACATCTTGTTATCTGCAGATACAGCTTTAAAGGTCCCTTAAAGTTTATTCTCCAATATCCGAGAGAACTGTATATTCGAAACTGGAAATTTAGTTAAAGAATTGCCTATTTATGTACCTTTGAAAATTAAAAACTATTATAGTTCAATATTCTAGACCACGATCTGAGTACACCAGAATGCTCAATCAATTGTTGGCTCCACATTTTACGGCTCTTCCGTGCACAAGAATTGATTTTATCAAAATTTTGTAAAATGTAAAAAATCCTAAAAACAATGAATTTTTTAAGAGTTTTCGTCAAAACGTACTAAAATTACAACAAAATGAATAATTTCGTAGAATGATCCGAACTACCTCATCTACACATGCATCCATAAAAGAAGCTTATATCGTATCGAGAACTAACACCCACTTTGGCTTAACCCAACATATTTATTGTAAGACCTGTATAAAGCCAGATTAAGATCTCTATGCCGCCTGGGGGTTCCGAAATTGGCCGGCGAAAAGCATCAGGCCGGTTGTCTTCTCCACAATCATGTACTGAAAGGGCCGGTTCAGTTTAAGGCTGGGTTTATATAATTTAAAGTCTATCGTAGCCGTTGTGACAGCTGCCGCAGATGATCCCTCTTCGTCGACGATGATCTTGGAGGAGTGGTCTACTTGACTGGCATACAATCCGTCCGACATCCGTTCTAGGTTGGCGCCACCGCCAAATAGATCACGAATGCCCATCTGGGTGTAAAAAATGAGTTAGATTGCGGTTTTACCTAGATTACAAATCTTAGAGCCCACAGCAAAGATTCTTTGATTTGTTTAACATAAATTGGATATTTAACTATGATAAAAACGAGATAAAAGATACATGATAAAAGAAGTCCTACCAGTATAAGGATATCCTTGAGTCTTAGGTCTGTTGTAATTGTGAACTTGGGCATGAGGACCTCCACGTCTTTGTCCTCATTCCTGTTAGCCGCCAGCCGCTGTAGAATGGGTCGCAGCCCCAAGGCTCTTAGATTGCCTGCCACGTCGTTTAATTTGAACCCGGGATGGGCCTGCAGCACAAGCATCGCCAGTCGGTCCTGGTCACCGTAGGGCAGCTCCAGGACATTGCCATTCAGACCCTCGATGTTATCGACGTAGGCGAAGTTCGCTTCCTTCTTCATCATGGGTATTTTGCCGATCTCCTCGCCGCTCTCGCTGTAAAAGGGCTCCTCTCTCGTCAGACTCTGAACGAAAGGAAACTGGACTCGAATGGGATACATTAGGGATGCTGATGAGAAACCATTGACAATAATATCCCACCTTCCACTGGCCCTTGAAGTAGAGGGCGGAAAGCAGAAACATGCTGACTCCATATATGTCCTTTGGGAGAATCGTATGAGGAATAAGACCTCGGGTGAAGCGATTTATGGCATCGTTGATCTGCAGCGCCGTAGCTGGGTTACGGAAGTCCACTGCAACTGGTTGCACTTTGTAGTTCGTCATCATGACGTTCCGGTAGTTGTACCCGATGGGTAAACGATAGTCCGTGTAAATTGCCTGCAGGGTGGCCACCTCGACTTCGGAAGTTTTGGTACTTTTATAAAAAGGAGAAGAAACCTATTAATACTTTTTCAGTTCTTATTAATATAGTACTTAGTACAGACAATAAAATCGTTGTTTTTCTTAATAGGTGCACTCGTTTTACTCACTTTAGGAGCTGGTTCCTCACCCTGTAGAACTCGCGCAGTTCTCGCACATTATCAACATTTATCCGTAAGGTATGATATAGCTGGAAACGCGTTTCTCCACCCGATCCTTCCAGGAGCAGCACCAGGAGTGACCAAACGGAGAAGGGCGATATCATGAAGTTTCTATTGGCCGTCTCCGTTTCGATCGATACGTGCTGCAGGAGAGTAAAGGAAAATTCCTCGACACCCTGCGATATTGACTGGGCATATTTCTCCTGCGCCAACAGAAGGACCATCAATACCAGTGTAAGTCCGAACATTATGTAATATACAGGTACTGCTAGGAACTATGTATTTCACCCTAATAACTGCTTTTTTTAAAACTCTTTAACTAAAGCTTTTCTCTATTGACAATCGAGAGTTCTCCAAACCTGTATATACGCAACTGTTAAATGATTTAAGAAAAACTCTACCTATGTACTTTCTGAAAAGATTTTGTCTATAATAATCGATTATATTAGTTCAATATTCCAAGCCATGATCTGAGCGCACAGGCTTCACATTTGACAGATTTTTTTTCGTGCACAAGACTTGATTTTGTAAAAATGGAAAATATTTGCATTATTACTAACATCATTATTAACACTCTTCATAAATATTTAATTTTACTATTTTAAAATCATAAACATTTTCTTTAAAACATCTTTAAAAAAAAAATGTACTTTTCTGGATTCACTTCCTAGCTCTTTAGCTTGAGAAAATAAAACAAGAGAGAACGCTATAGTCGAGTAATTCGACTATTAGATACCCGTTACTCAGCTAAAGGGAGTGCGAGGGAGATGGAGATATAAAACTTTGATCGCGCATAGCCATTTAACGAATGATTCGATTTGAAAAAATTCTTCCATAGGTATTGATAAACACAATAAAACTGCATTTTTACTTTTCCAAAATCTTTAAAGTTGTGAGCGCCAGACACCTTTAAAAAAATGGTTTAGGGCGATTGTGGGCGTTAGAGGGGGCGTGGCACCTTTTTAAAACAAACTTGCGCTGCGTAGGAACTCGTATCCATTCGTTAAATAGTTATGCGCGATCAAAGTTTTGTATCTCCATCTCCCTCGCACTCCCTTTAGCTGAGTAACGGGTATCTGATAGTCGGGTGCCCCGACTATGGCGTTATCTCTTTTTTTGTGTGGAGCAGATGAAGAAATAAAGTTAACTTAACTCAACTTAACATAAAACTTAACGTAATGTATTTATTGTGGTATGTGAATAAAGTCAGGCTAAAGTAACGTACAATTTTGTTTCCTGATGTGAAAGGGTAAGAACAAAAACACAGAACACTGTACGCTTAGAGGTGAGCACCAGTTTATTACATGAATTACATGAAATTTAATTTTATATATTTGCTCCTCCCTTTTCAGTGTTCCGCACTGAGCCGGTGTAGAGAATCAGGTTGTACTCCTTTTCAAAGATCAAGTAAATGAATGGCTTGGTCATGTGGAACTCTACCACTCCGGTCTTATTTTTGGGCTCAGGCTTCGGGGTCGCTCCCTTTATGCCTTCTTCGTCCACCACTATCCGGGTGTACTGGTTGCAGTTTGTAAGGGACAATCTTTTACGCTGGTATGTATCTGAGCTCATGCGGTATAGATCTGCCTTATCAGAGTCTACAGCATCCAGGATACCTACCTATTAATGAATATCAATTAGATGCAAACATATTAATGTCTAAGAAATGAAGATACCAACTTCTGATGCGAATTTCTCAAGATGATATCTGGTGAATGAATCGAACTTGGGAATCATGATATCCACTTCGTCGTCCTTGGTGGTTCTCTTCTTGAGAGCATCCATCACAGGTTTCATTCCCAAGGACCTTAGATTTTTGACCACATTTTTGACAGTGACGCCCTGATTGGGCAGGAACACGAGCATCACTAGTGTGCCCTTTGAACCGTAGGGAATTTCCAGGACACGGGCCTCCAGTTTGTTTACGCTATTCACGTATGCGAATTTCCCTGTCTGCCTCATCATCAACATCTTACCGAATGCCTTGTAGGGTTTTACCTCCTTGTAAAAAGATTCTTTTTTTGTCAGCTTCTTGTCGAACGGGTACTGGAATAAAAGAGGATGCTTTAAAGGATCTGCCGAAAAAAATAAGGTCACTATCACACCATCCACTTGATCTTGAGGTAGACGCAAGACAGCAGCAACATGTTGGCTCCAGATAAGTTGTTTTGCTGATATTTGTGCTCAATAAGTCCATGAGTTTCGAACCTAATATCATCGTTTATCCGTCTAAAATCTTGTGTGAAGATCATTCCCCATGGTGTCGTTCCGTTCTCAAGCACAACACTAAAGTAATGCGTATCGAAACGATAGTTTCTGTTATAGTACAGATTCATCAAGGTGTGAACCACCATTTCATCAGTTGTGGTGCTTAGTGAAAAGAAGAAGACACCGATTAATAAATACAACTCTCCTACTTTTTAGGACCAGATAATATATCTTCTAAGGTCTAGAATTAGTTATTTATATTCTGCTAAGAATACATACTTGATAAGTGATCTCCTCTCCCTGTAGAACTCATGCAGTTCGTCATCATCACCGGCGACCCCCAAGGCATCACGCAGCTGGGTAAAGGTCTTTCCTTCAGCTCCCTCGTACAGTACTAACATAAGGGCCCACACGTGAAAGGTCGCCAGCATGTAGCTATCATTATGTTTACTTTCTACCCATATGGCTAACCTCTCCAGGAAATGGAGAGAAAAATCTTCGATTCCCTTCGTCACCTGGTCGTCGTAGGCAGTGTCAGCTTCGCCCTTTGGCAACAATATTAATATGGCTCCGAAGAGCACTATAACAGCAACGTTCATATTACCTACAGCAGGAGGAAATTTTTAAAAATTATTATTTAACATTGATTTTTGTTTCTCGTCCACATATTAAACTTAAAGTTGAATTCCTATGGGAATTCACATTTAAAGCCTACTTTAAATTTAGCATGTGCTCCTGACATTAAAACAACAAATATACTTGGCTAGATTAACCTCCTGTTGGAACTAATCAAGTATATTTTCACTTTGAAGAGTCAGAAACAGTTCCTTCTCCTTGTTCCACACATTTGGAAAAATCTTCAAATGTCCACAACCAAACACTCACTTTAATTGTATATTCGCAACTAACTCTTTAATTTTACAAAACGTTCTTTATATACTTTCTCCGGATGAGTTTAAAGATTATTCCAAGCCATGATCTAACAACACCAAAAGTTTTATATCCTTTCCATTTTTCATACACATGTCTTGATTTTCAATGATTTGGAATAAGTTGGCTTATATAATTGTTTTCATTATTATAAACCAACTTTTAAGTTAAACTTAAGGGTTTGGCATGAACTTAGTAATAGTCCACTTAGTGTACTATTTTACGTGCAACCGCGAGGGTTTTTATTTTCAAAAAATGTTTGTTCTGTGCCTAATCATTTGAAGAAAGTTACCAATTGAAACTGGTTTTGCAATGCGATTTCGTGTTTTTGCATTAATTCTTTTGAAGTTCAGAATAGCTATACGATATTGATGAGGATTATATAAGAAACGAGCTCGGAATGATGGTCAACCTGATTTACACAAAAGCCTAAATCGCCAAATGAAATAAAAGTGAGAGATATTTGACTTAACGTAACGTATTTATTGTGGTATGTGAGTACAGTCAGGCTCAGATCTCTAAACGGCCTTGGGGTTCCGAACTTGACCGGCGAAGAGCATCAGGCCGGTGGCCTTCTCCACGATCATGTACTGGAAGGGCCGGTTCAGCTGGAACTTGGGTGGGGTGGCCTTGTTGACCAGCGAAGCCTCTGTGACAGCTGCCGCCGTGGTTCCCTCCTCGTCCACGATGATCTTGGTGGAGTGGACAATCAGCTTGGCGAACAATCCGGAGGACATGCGGTTCAGATTAGCAGTACTCTCGTCGAATAGATCACGAATGCCCATCTAGGTATTGAAATGACATTTATAGTATTTACATTGAATAGATGATTACTTTTAAGCTATTCCAAAAGAATAACAAAAAAGATGTCCACATGTCCACCCACCTTGATAAGAATGCCCTTGAGTGTAAAGTCCGTGGTAGTTATGATCTTGGGCATCATGACCTCCACTTCGTTGTCCTCGGTGTCCCTGTTCCTGAAAGCCGCCAGCTTCTGAAGAATGGGTCGCAGTCCCAGAGTCTTTAGATTGTTGGCCACGTCGTTTAGCTTGAATCCTTGCCTGGGCAGCACCACGAGCATTGCCAGTCGGTCCTGGGTGCCGTAGGGCAGTTCCAGGACATAGCCATTCAGACCCTCGATGTTGGAGACATAGGCGAAGTTCTCTTCCTGCACCATCATGGGTATTTTGCCGATCACCTCGCCGCTCTCGCTGTAAAAGGGCTCCTCTCTGGTCAGAGTCTTGTTGAACGGGAACTGGAATGCCGAGGGATACATATAGTAGAGAATCTGAGCAAAGGCTAATGTCAAAATCCCACCTTCCACTGGCCCTTGAAGTACAGGGAGGACAGCAGAAACATCCTGGCCCCATAAATGTCCTGCGGCAGAACGGTGTGTGGAATTAGACCTCGGGTGATGCGATTTGTGGCATCGTTGATCTCCAGCACGGAATCCGGGCTATTGAAGTCCACTGCTGAGGGCTGCACATTGTAGTTCTGAATGGCATTCCGATAGTTGTTCTTGATGGGATAATCCTTGCCGGTGTAAATGGCCTGCAGGGTGGCCACCTCGATGGTTGGAGTGGATGTACTAAAAGGAAAATAGGTAGGTAGTACCAAATTTTGTATATATATTACATCTCTTTCAACCTTAAAACTCACTTTAGAAAGGAGCTCCACACCTTGTAAGCTCCACGCAGCTTTTCATCCTCAACATTGATCCGCAGGGCCTGACGCAACTGGTTGTAGGTCTCTCCCTCGGATCCTTCGTACAGGAGCACCAGGAGTGACCACACGGAGAAGGGCGATATCATAAAGTCCCTGTTTAGCGACTCCACCTCGACGGATATGCGCTGCAGGAGATCGAGGGCGAACTCCTGGACACCCTGCGAGATGTTGATCAGGACATCGTCGTCAAAGTTGCTTCGCATGGCCTGGATGTGACTGACTCCTTTCTGAAATGCCGTCGGTGCTGTGAAAGCGGTTAGCGGATTGCCCACCGAGAGTTGGAGAGGAGCTTGGCTATTCTGAGGCTGCGCCGAGCACAAGAAGATGGCCCCCAAAAGCAAAGGGATCCGTACCATCATGCGATCTGAAATTGATAGGATCTGTTATAAGACTTTCCACATACACTTATCCGTAATATTTAAAGATAATTTAATGAAAATTACCTTTATATATATCTTTTATTTTTTATATCATATAATGTTTGCAAATTAACTTCAAAATCAGGGCAGCAGCTTATATTTCGAATGATATTCATAACTTTAAACTAGTTTCTTATGATTTATTCCGACAACTAACCTTTGACTGGTCGTTTAAATTTAATAATATTATTTATAAAGGATTGACATTTTTCCACTTATTCATGAGACTTCTGTTTTAAACTATGTTTCTTTACTAAAAATACACATGTCTCTGTTTCCGGATTATTAAAATCTAATCAAATTATATAAACAATCAAGTGAATTGTATATTTCCAGATGCGTAAACAATGAGCATTTTCCAACTGATAGCGGTGATCCGTTGACGACCTCATAAATATGAATGTGTACGTGTGTACTGTACATACAAGTGTACTTGTAAAATAATATATAAAACTAACGTGTAGTGGAAAATATCCCATAACTAATTGTTGATTAACTTTACCTGGTACTTTAAGCATTTTGCGGCTGGGAAAAAGAGTTCGTTTGAGCCTCGGTTATCAGACTTTTGAGCAGAGCTTTTGAATATTTTATTAAAGGTTGTGCACACGAATTGAATCACACTTTTGCGTAAGCATGTGGGTGTGCATCAATTATTGAGAGGTTTTTTACTTTTTTATTTATTGATGTTTTTTGGGGTTTTTCGATGTCGGTATTTCAGTGTGACAAAGCGACGTATGTATATATGGGCACTGTTGTTGGTTGGATGTTATTCAAAAAACCGGAATGCACTGGGAATTCCACAGATATACAAATACACCGTCAACAGGAGGGCATACGTATATGTGCTAGCGTATTGGTTTTGCGTTTATATAATTCTATTTATTTATTTTAATTTCTGGACTAAGCCACTGGTAATTTTGCGAAGAACTCGATGGGAGACCTACTATACCAACCTCTCCCCACAGTAATGTGAACCTAACGCACGAACATTGGCTGAATGACTGGCGAGATTGCTCCACCGACCCTCCCGAGCACTGTTATTGATATGGTCATCTCATACCCATCGTCATCGCCCCCGAGAGCCCGACTCTGAATCAGAGACCCCGATTCGGAGAGCCAGAGCGAGAGAACTCCGATATTGATATTGGCAGGCCTTTGTCCGTTGCTCTTGACAATGACGTTCGCAAAAGTATCTCAGTTCGCACGATCAGGTGAAAATACTACCTATATTGCAGCTGATCCGTTGACCAGATTGAAATGGAAACTGGTTGACATCGCGGGATAACCCCAGTCACTTATCAGATTGATATTAATGCTGTACAATTCGGTTTCCTATCGTAAACATAGTGGCATTTCAACATCATTAGGAATTTCTAATATAATATATCTTTTAAGAACTCAAGAATAGATCACGTACAAGTTGGGAGTATCTAGGTAGTTCTATAGGATTTTCAATTACCATTACCTTTACCCTTACAATCTGAACAAATTACAGGTACAGGTGCAAACTAAGCTACTGAAAATATTTCAATAAAGGATATGTAAATACATGTTGTTAGAAAAGAAAGACAATGAATATGACTGGATTGGTTGTGCGTATATTGACAAAAAACGTTGGATACGAAGACAGGATGACAGGATTAATCCAAGCATGTAACTTTATTAAAGTATTTTAATTGGAGATATCTAAGATAATGCATGCATAGAGGCATTACTTAGATCTTTGCATTGGTATTAATTAAATGTGTTGTGGGTTTCAGTTGTGTAGTGTATTTCCTGGAGATATTCATTCAATAAATTGATATTTCTTTTCGTCCTCAGCGCCCGATTTATCTTCGCAGCTCCGTCGTTATTTTATTAATTGGATTATAACTTGCTTCGTACATGTTTATAGGAAGTTGATCTACTAAACATTTTTAAAATTTTGCGAGATGGAATTTTCTATAAATGTGACCCTCAAGTATTTATTTGAATTCCGTTTCGTCTTTTGGATATTTATAGGGGTAATCGTTAATGTTTATATGGACATATATTTTATTTATAGGTTGTGTATTTGAGTACAATCTAAAACGGTATGTTTTAATAATTTCTGTGCAGTAAATGAAATTCATGTTCGCTCACTACCAGGGACTCTCTTTAGTTAATCTCGAAATAATCTAACACAGTACACATATAGAATGAAAGTTATTATTATTTTATAGTAGTATGGATACGGATTTCTAGTGGGTATTTTACGCATCCAAATAAAACAGCAGCTAACTTACTGATTGGCTACTTACACAAATAACAAGAGTAACGCAAAAACAGACAAACATAACACCTCGAATCACTCCATATTGGAAATAATAAAATTGTATCTGATAGCTGAACAGTGGCTTCTGCTGATTTTTCATTCGTTGCATAAGCGTTAATTTAAACTGTCGAATATGGGTATATGGACTATTCAGTAAGTTCAATTCACGCGATTAAGCAGGCTGTCTTTTGGGTGCTTTCAGGTTTAGCAATGCAACACGTTTAATTAATTTCCATTTAGTTATATATAGGTAGATTAATATCCGAACCGAATAAAGCATTTAATAAATGTGTACGCGACTTCATCAGAAAGTGTAATTGATTATTTTATCGCAGATCTGGATCCTCGTCCGCAGCCTTCTTGATGCGCAATAAGATGGATGTATACCACTGATCCAATCGCGAGATGCTGTCGTAATCCTTGACGGCCTCTGTGAATCCCTCGATGTTCTGTTCCTCGAGATGTTCGCACAAAACCTGTAATTCGGGAAGGGGTCCATAAGTAATTTAAAATAGTTTATAAAGTGAGCCTATTAAATGAAGTTTACTATTAAAATATTCTTTCGAATATTTCTCAAGTTAAGAAAAAACGATTGTCATTTAATCTAAATAAAATAAAAACCCACCTTGATGAGCTTGAACTCCCGTGAGTCCTGGAATGCTGGGTACTGCTGGGCATACTTTTCAATGGCATGCTGGGCGTTCAGAAGGTCCACACTCAGGTGACAGAGGGCGGCCCTGAAGAAGTACTCCTTGGCACTGTATTTGAGCAGAGAGCTCTCCAGCGAGGAGGCGGCCACCTGCTCGTATATGGATATTGCTTTTTCGTAGTCCTCTAGTTGAGCAGCATACTGGGCCACCTTCAGCATGCACTTGTTGGCCGAACTGACCGACTCCTCGCCCTTGAAGTAATCAGCAGCCTGTTCGTAGTGCTGAATGGACTTGGCCTAGACAAAAGATAATCTTATATAATTGTGCATGGATCTATTGTGTTAGGCCTGAACCCACCAGAGTATTGGGATCACTCTCGTACATTTCAGCAATGCTCTGGTGATGCTTGGCGGCCATCGTGAAGCGACCCATGTCCGTGTAGATGTCGATGGACTTCATCAGACAGTTGACGGCGCACTCAACGTCCACCTTTTTGTAGCAGTTGGAGGCGTCGACATAGCAGGTTCCGGCGTCGTGCCGACTGCCAGCCCGGGCATGGAGCGTGGCCGCCTCGCAGAAGCACTCGCCTGCCTTTGTCCAGTTCTTGGACATCTTGAACATATTGCCCGCTCGCTGGTAGCACTCGATGGCGTCCTCTACTTTGTTGGATCCCCTGAAATGGTGGATATTGGTTAGTTACTATTTTTATTAATATAAGCCTTTATCTATGTAATAATTTTTGAAAATCGAATAATGTAAATTTCTTTTTAGAGCAGTAGTAGTCTGATCTCAAAGTCAACAAATTGTTTATAAAATAATGATTTTCTGCTTCTCACAATTAATATAAAAAACCTGAAAAAAAAAGGATTTTAAGGTATTCATCTGAAATTTTTGTTGTTTTATCCTTTCAAGCAATAACCCTGTTTAGTTAAAAAATATAATAATACATCTTATAAATAATTATTACCAATTTAAAATCTTTAAGATATTTCTTTTTTAAGTTTAAAGAAAACATCAACTTTGTTATCGTTTTCTGGAATGATCCAAGAAATAGGTTGTTATGTTTTACACTATTAAACTTTTGAATACCATAAATCATCAATATCTGTATGAAAGTAAGCTCATGCGTATATTTCGTATTAACCATTGGCAATACATATACATATATGCATAGTATATGAGGCCTGCTTATCATTACTTTGCATTTTTCGTGTAATACATATCTCAAACTTATTATCAGTTAAATTCGCACTTTTTTTAGTTCCCTGGGTGGAGGCGTAGAGTCCACATCAATACATACGTATACGTATTATCATGAGTAGTGCAAATAGTATAGTATAGTGAGTATACTATATCGTATTGCATCTGAAGCAACTGAGGATGTGGAAATGAACAGCTATACCCAGACATGGAGCCATTTCCCCACTCCCCATTGCGAAATTTCGATGGTACGAACCCGAATAGAGATCCCAGAAAGCCCTTCTGTTGAGTCAGCTTCTTCTCCGCCTCGGCCATCAGCTGGAGCGCCTTCTGTTCGTTGTCACCCATGTCGAGGATTTATGTCCGCCTCGGCACTAATTGCATCTAAATATTAAGACTTATTCGGCCTTTCAGCGAGTGTGTACGTATTGGGAACTTTTTTCGAGAAAATAAAATCAATAAGCTGATTAGTAAGACCAAAACTTCCGTGTCAGTGTTACCATCCCTCAGCCTTGTCGAAACGACATATACCAGTGCTGGAAAGTGTCAGATCCGTAACGGTTTTTCAGTTCAAAATCCTTATCAATAAGCATTTCTTTTAAACGCTTTATAGATTTGAAATATTTTTTAAGAAAAAGCCTGAAAACTGTAATAATTAAGTTTTATTTCCAGAGATTTTATTTAATTACATATATGCTTCTAAGCAATTACAAATTGTATCTTATCACGAACGGTATTTCTGCACAAAACTTATCAGAAAATAATTGTTTTGCAAAGCACTTTCATGCATTGCAGTGCGTATTAAAGGTATTTATTAAACTTAGGTGCATAATGTGTCCAGCATTTAAATGGCGTTATCAGTCAACTGGGTGAGTTCGGAATTCGCGCAGCACGATTAAAACGAAATTTATTAAGTGATCGTGTACGAAAACCAAACAGACATATTTATATATTTTTGAGGGATGGCCCAACATTGATTATGAATGTAACTTAACCAGTAGATGAAGGGGAAAGGAGAAAACAAATAAAATCTAAAACAGTGAACAATTAAATCAATTTAAACAGAAACTACAATTTTTTAAAATGCATGGAGAGGATCCGTTTGGGGCTATATGTGAAGTTGGCCTGGGCATTTGTGGATTAGCTTAGACTAACATTCGGCCTTAAAATGTAGTGGCCTGGCTACTTAGATGAACATCTTCTCCAGCATTTTCCTAAGTTTCTCCTGGGCATAGCGGATCTTCTGGTACAAGTCTTTAGACACGCCGTTCTCAACGATGGTCGAGAATCGGTAGGTGCGGAAATTCTTCTCGTGGTCCATGTAGGTTATGGCACTCATGCGTGGGCAGAGGATGAGCTTCATGTGGTCCGAGAAGTTGAGCTGAAAAAGCAAATAATAGATTAGGATCAAATATATATTCCAGACAATTGTTTTTCGGGCTTCACCTGCACAGATCCGTTGGTCAGATGCATGACCACCGCACATGTTGTACGGAACCAGGAATGCAGATGCGGCATACGCGAGATCTGATCACTTTCGATGTTCACATTGTTGGCGCCTGCCTTCACCAGATGCTCGATCATGTAGCGCTTGAAGTAGGACAGCAGCTTCATCTTTTTGTCAAGCGACTTGCAGTAATCCGTAGTAGTCATATAACTCTCCTTGCCGTCCTTATCGATGAAGTGCACGTTGATCTGATTGGGAAGCAGGATCAGCTTTGTGGTGTCGTTGAACATCACGCCGATGCCCTCATCGCAAAGCTGGTAACCAAAGCCGTACTTGTCGCTGTAGTCCACCCACTTGGAAATCCAGAAAAGGGGTTGCGCTGCAGGATCGGTGTTCTCGTCGCCCAGGTTGCCTTGCAAAATTCGCGGCTGTAAAAGGGATAAGGTTTAGTGTTATCTTGGAAAAACCAGGTAAAATTGTCGGTATGGCCAGTAAGATAAAGCAATTACCTTGCCGTTGATGAGATTGGTGAGCTGCTGGTGCAAACTCTCGATATCGCTGCGGTAGTCCTCGCTGTGGCGGCACACCTGGGCCGAGGCGGTGATGGCGTCGTGCAGATTGGCCTTGAGGAAGGTCGACTCCAGGCGGGTGTCGTCTGGCTTGATGCCATTCATCTCCATCAGCGGCTTGCGGTGCACCGAGTCCTCGATGGTGTCGTTGCTGCCGATACGCGGCGCCATCGTCAGACAAGAGACGGGCAAGAACATCGGCACCTTGGAGCCCTTGAGGAACTCAAAGTTCAGCAGCTGCCCAATCGCCGGGCGGCTCTCCGGATTCGGCTGCAGCATGGCAATGACCATGTCCGCCGCCGGCTTCCTTAAGTAGCTGGGCACGCGGTATTCGCACTTTTTGATCTTCGAGTAGGTGTCCTTCAGAGTCTTGGTCTCGAACGGTGGCTGGCCCACCAACAGTGTGTACATGACGCAGCCAATCGACCAGATGTCCACCTCAAAGGAGTGACCCTTCTTGGTGAGGATCTCCGGGGCAATGTAGTTGGGTGTGCCGCACAGGGTCTTCTTACGCTCGCCCTCGTACTCGATCCGCGTGGCCAGACCGAAGTCTCCGATCTTCACGTGCAACAAGTCGTTGAGAAAGAGATTTCCCAGCTTCAGATCACGGTGGATGATGCGGTTATCGTGCAAGTACTTAACGCCCTGGATAATCTGGTAAATGTAGTAGCGGCACTCGAACTCCGTGATGCTCTTCCTACGCTTGTGCAGCTCCATCATCGACTGGAAGTCAAAGAGGTTAGGCATTATAGTTTACAGCGGGAACGGACCCTCGGCGAAGCTTACTCTTTTTTTGCACAGCTCCAGCACAATGTAGATGTTCTGCACATCCTCAAAGTAGCTGTGGAACTTGACAATGTTCGGATGGTTAAGGCTGCGGTGGATGGTTATCTCCTGGGCGGTCTTCTCCTTCTGGTTGTGCTTGATCATCAGCTTCTTGGACACGATCTTGCCAGCGAAGACCTCGTCGGTCTCCACATCTATAATCTCGTAGCATTTTGCAAAGCCGCCCTACGATGAAATCGGGAAAGGTTTAATAGATTTTCATTTTTACAGAATACAATGGGGAGAATATTTTTTGATTTATGAAACTTAATATTAGTTGAACCCCATCTAGAACGTAAAAAAAATGTGGTTTTCTAAAACTGAATTCGGTTGGAGTACAAATGAAGGACAAAGAACAGACACAAGAAAACTATTTTCTTGGGACTTTCGATAAATATAAATCGTTTCTGATTAAGAATTTCATAGAAATATATTTGGATCAATAAAATAACATTGCTCTTTCGTTTTTTATAATAGGTTCAGTGGATTATGCATAATATTGATTTGGGAACTCGTGATTTTCTGGAGCCCAAAAGAAAGAATCAGTTAGTAAGTCCCTAGATCAAATCGTATATTGGTCAGTTTTATAGTTATGGACATAATTGAATTGTTTCATATAAACTGAAAGAAGTCGCGCCAAAAAACAAAAAAAAACTGGCAACTGCACGCACACACACACACACCACACCCGTACGCACATTCCTTCACTCATGCTCTCTCTCTCTCGCCCTTTCCCTTGAAAACAACAAAAACAAGAGGGAGCATCAAGAACGGTAAGGAAAACGGAACCAAAAACCGGGATGTGGATATGGTGCTGTGTGTGTGAGGGTGTTGGTGTAATCTGTGGATCTCTAGGACTTATTCGCATGTGCATCCGGACATCCGCATTCCGAGATCCGCACTTACCTTGCCAAAGAACCGCATGCGCTTGTAGGTTTTGCGCTGGTTGGAATCGAAAAGACGATCCGGAATATCCGTGCTCTTATCCTCGGGCTTCGCGGCCATCTTGATCTCCTTTCTTGGACTCCCTCTTTTGCACTGGCGTTCGCCTGGAGTTGCGAAAAACCCTCGTTTTCCGCCTGAACTGAACGAATTTCGGACGAACTGACGGCTGAAAGGGCCACAAAACGGAGATCCACACAATAGACAAGAGAAGCGGCGATCAAATCTCGATTTTGCCCATCGAGTGCACGAAAACCAAGCACAAAGGGGACAACGCGCCGAAACCGTTCGTTTTTTTAAATGCCAAAAATTGGGCGACAAGCGTCAGCTGAATTTGAGTGCCCGTTTCGCCGGCTATCGTATGTTATTCTGGTATATATCGCATTTAATTGCAGTATTCTATCGCCAGTGTTGGAAAACACTTTTCGAGCCGTTATCTATTTGAATTTCTCTAGCTTTATTTACTTTTTCAAATGAAATATGTTGTACACACTATTTTTCAGTATTTTTTTAAGACAGCCGTTATTGCTTTTAAATTGTACTACTTCAAGAGTGTTTTCTTCGATTGAAATTAAAATATTTAATAATTTTTGCTTACTTTTCCAGTATTGTATTTGTTGTATTAAAAATAAGTAATTTTTAGAGCCCACCTTGTCTATATTTTTCTTTATTTAAATAGTTTATTAAATAAACTTTAATCATTGAAAAAAAAAGTGACAGAAGAGTCATATTCTTAAAAAGTCAACTTAAAACCACCCTTTTGCCAATTTGTAAAATAATAAAGCATGGTGACACATTTTCACTTAATAATTTTATTAAATAGTCCCCAATTTTTTTTTTTTCTACATTGATTTAATAACGACTACAAATTCCCCAGTATTGGTGTTGAATTTCGTTGAGATTTTGACTATGCTTGCTGATATCTTGAAGGGGTCGCTTGAGTTCAATTGTATGCTCTAGATTAGGTCTATTGGGGATCTCTTGGTTATTGCCATCGTTTCATTTTTCTGGGTTTACTTTTTACAAGCTGCCCCCATTTTGGCTCTTGTTGCTGTTCTTTTTCTTTTTCTTTTCCTTGTTTTTTTTTCATTCTTTTTGTTTTTCAAAGGAGGCCTTAAAAGTAGAAAAGTGTGGTTTTAGTTTTTAGTTGTCGTTAATACATAAATTATTACATTAAATATATTATCAATAGTTTAGTTTCATAGTTGGTTGCTTTGCCAGTGTACGCAGTCTCTCCGAAATGCCTTGTGTTTCTGTGTGGGTGAGTGTGTGGTTGTGTCTGTGGTCGTGGGTGTGGGTGTGGGTGTCAGTGAGTGTCCTGTGGTTCTGTCTTATATTTCCGCCGATCTCATCTCATCCGTACTCCCATCGCATCCCTTCCTCCTTCTCCGCAAACTCCTCCGCACTGAGCTACCAAAGTTGAACTAGAAATAGGCGACTCGATTCAGCTTCTCTCAGCTGGACCCGGAGGTCGAGGTGACCTGGCTCCGCTGCAGGCGCAGCCATTCCACAAACTCATCCAGCATGACGGGCCCTGCAATCAGATAGATTAATTAATTTGTAGTACTAAGTAGTCATGAGTATCTTTTTAATACCTATATTTAAATATATTCAGAGATAAAAACTTAATAAATTTTTTATCTTATCTATATTTAAATATATTCAGAGATAAAAACTTAATACATTTTTAGTAGTTCTTGAGTTAGACCTTTGGCTACTTACATGCCCCGTCAATATCGTAATTTGATAAATCAATGCAGATGGTGCGCGAGAACTCTAGAATATTACACCACTGATCCTTGTTGATCGCCTTGTACTTTGACTGCTCTAGAAACTGTGCGAACTGCGGATACAGAGGCCAGTGTTTGCCCAGAAGGAGTTGAAGCATGGCTTTGGCGGTGACAATGTCCATACACCGTTGGTCCGAGTCCTAAAAAAAAAGGTAAACGGAAAGCCCTATTAATCACAAGTCATAGATAGTTTGTTATCATAGAGAACCGACCTTGGCAAAGTCGTAGGCGTATCTGTAGATGCTTTTAAAGGAGTTGGGATCGTTGAGTATGCTGCGCAGATAGTCCAGTTTCACAACCATTTTCGCTGCCGAATCGCAGTCCAGTTCTGTGAGGCCCTTCAGCCACTCTTGCTGGCTGAAGAAGCCCATCTGGGTGGCGCCCATTTTGTAGGCCAGCACCAGCATCACAATGTTCTCTGGCTCCACGCCGATATCCTCGCAGAATTTCTCCATCCCATCGGGACCTGAAGATAAGTATTACATAAGTATTTCGTAGGCCAATAAATAAATAACATATATCTACCATTTATTTAAAAGTTAAAACCTTGTGGTTTTGAAACCATACTAATAGAAATATTCCAGTGATATCCGAAAATAAATTCAACTCACCCAATGTCTCTGGTTCATCTGGAGTGGTGTATTCCTGGAACCATGTCAAACATCGTTTCTGACTGAAGCCATCCTCCGCTCTTATATGGCGTCTGTGGGATAGAAACAACAAGTTTTTGACTTAATCAATCGGGTTCAATGATTCAATCAAATTGCACACACTCTGCCATCTAAATTATATGGAATTTACTGCACTGTTTTTGCCTTCACCACATGTAGACCAGAGTTTTAATCGAATCTGTCGCTATTGCCGTGTGGCCTCTTTTGTTTATTTTATTCGACTTGCCTCTGCTCTGGGGCTTGTTTTTGAGTATTGGCCCCCTAAAAATAGCGATAGTAAACATGACAGAGCAGAGACGAGGCCAATGCCAAGAGCGGAGGCGCACAGGAAAGCAAAGAAAATAATGCCAACCCAGAAGATATGACAAATCGAATTAGGAAAACCAAAGGCTGTCGAACTTTTATGTACTTCGGGGAGACGAGTCTTGCATTGTATTTATTCAAGGAAATAGGAATGATCTCGTCAAAAATTAGTATTGATCATCATCGAATGCATATGTTTGGTATTTAACCAATGGGACAAATGTTATGAATTTAATATATTTAGCAAATAGCATTTTATTATAATTTCAGTCAGAAGTTTCCAATGCTGTGATCAAGCATCAGGTGTGCATGTAATATATATGTCGGATCCAGCCGGATTGGACAACTATATCTTTTAGCTCGTATAGGAATCCTAGGATAAATAATTGAACAATTTTGGCTACGTTGTTTTTTGACATTTTATATTGTACTCTTCTAAATTTATTATTTTTTAAATTTTAAAATATTTTGTATCACAATTTTGAATTTATTGAAAATAAGATCGGACGACTATATCATAAATGTAGCTAAACGGTCCAAGAATTAATGGAAAAGTATTAGGAAATAAATGAAGGCTTTGTTATTTTTGATTATTTTTTTTATACTCCGAGATTTATAACTTTTTTAATATTTTAAAAATTACGAATCAAATTTAATCAAAATTTAAGGACTATATTATATTAGTAACTGTCATAAAAACGAACAAAAAACAACATAATATAAAAAAACCGCGACAAAAAGAAATATGTAATATAATATAATTTATATAAATATAATTTTAAAATATGTATATATTTTACTTCAAGAGATTGAAAGTTCTACAATTCGGCTACCAAAAGTTACAACAAAAATGAGAATAAATATTAAATATTGTCAACTAACTTTAATAAATGTTACTGAACTTATTTTCCCTTTTTATTTCTATACCCGAAACAATCTGGTAGGTTTTTCTCCAAGTGCACTTACATACATCCAAATTTACACACATCTCCACCAGCGTCCCATTACCAGCGACTGCGCAGGCGAAAAGCGAGAGTGAAGTCCCGTCGCAGGATAAGGGAAGAGCGGGCTGGGAGTGGGTAGCAGCGGAGTGGGTGGATTCGAGGAGACAGCAGGACAGTGCGATTCTATTTGGGCCGCAGTTGTGCGCAGGACCCGAAACAGGAAACACGTCGTAGTTGCGTCGAGCGGAGACTGCAGTGTAAAATAGTCATTGGAATTGACCACAAGGAGCACAAGGATTTGCTAGAGAAAATGAAACTATCCGGCTTTAGGCAGTCCTTGTCCAGGGTCCAAGGATTGGGCGCTGGCATCAACGCCACTCTGATTTGCTCGGCGGTCCTAGCACTTTTGGGTGAGTAGTAGAGACATTTGGGGCAGGGGATGTTGGATTCGTCGTAGGTGGGTGGGAGCACCGAAAATCGATACTGTCGAGGACGGTTCTGTGACACACTGACTGAAAAATGAGCTAAGCTATCTGGTGCAACCTGTGAATCCTTTTGTAACCACTCCTTTTAGTCACTGCCGCCCAGGGATTGCAGCTGAGTGCCTTTACAACGAAGACGCCGCGGGTCAGCAAGTACACAACCAAGTCGCCATCGGTAATCCACGCTTTGGTATTTCCTTTTCCCCAGTCTTGGCTGATGATTTAATCTGTTGTAGGCCTCCTCGATGAACCACGATGCTACCGCCTCGCTGTATCGATTCAATGCCACCAATGGCATTACCTGCATCCTGATGCAGGTGGACGGACTAATTAGCATCAAGTACCGGAACAAGCTGAACGAGGATGTCGAGGCCGATCTGTACATGCCGGACGATCCCCAGCTGAGTGGCGAGTGCGTCGAGTCCAATTTGGAGATTCTCACCATGAACTTTAAGGGATTCCGGCTGTCCATGACATTTAAAAAGGTGCGTGGGTTGGATAGCTTACAAAGCTTACAAGTGATGGGAAAGGTTTTTACTAGATTATTTAAAATTCACATTCGAAAAATCGATAAGAGAGATATAACATCTTAGGTAAATGGTCAATACAATTAAAACCTAATTGCTGCCTAGGCACGTTACTGAGTACTGAGCATGTATTGCCCCCAACTACGGTAGCAAGTAAAATAGAAAAGTATCTAGAAACCTCCCATCACTGCAAATCACCGACGTTAAGGTCAGAGGTTGTTAAAGGTTGACCAGCGACTAATATTTGAACTTTGGCCCACAGTCGTCCGGCGGCGAGGGTTGGTATATCAACCTCTTCGAGCTGACCTACTCATCCTCCAACTCGCTGTTCGAGCACCCGGATCGCCCCAACCTGGACGTGAAGCTGACTTCGCCCGCCCAGACGCCCATGTACTTTCCCACACCGGTGGGCAAATCGTATGTGTGCGACAAGGAGCAGACTGTGATCATGTACGCCCCGCACGATTCGGGCGACCAGTCGGGGCACATAGCCAAGGTGTATCTGCGGGACATGCACATGCAGAGCTTCATGTTCAAGGACAGCGGCAAGTGGGGTCCGCCCTTCCACTGCAGTGCCACTGGATCGTATCGCGATGAGACGGCGCCCTTGGCCGTAGGCACTGCCCTCGCCATCGCCGTACTGCTGACCATTTCCGGATACGGTGGCTGGAGGTAATGCATTTGGATACATACTCCCCAATAGGCCATTCTAATGATTACTTTCCAACAGGTACTTTAAGGTCAAGAAGGTCCAGTATGGTTCCATGGAGTGAGCGGAGTAGAGCAGACCCAAAAGTATCAAGTGAAGCGTTCGTTTTCGTTCAACTATTTGATCATATCGTTGTCTACACATATCCCCCACGTTTGTTGGATCTATTGCAATCCTGTAGTCCTATTTTTAAACTTTAAGAGTCCAAATTAAGAGTTTTCCCGGCAGATAATGAGATTAACATTTACGAGATTATCGAAATCAACTAAAGATACATATATGAGAAATGCAAATGTCTTCCATATTGTTAATGTATAAAATAATAGCACACCATATATGATTATTAAATGTTAATATATATCATTATTAACCAGTAACTATTATTTACCAGGCAAACTAATCTTAGCGAAAGACCAAAATTGGCATCGTGGACGTCATATCAAATCTTATGCTCATGTTTCAGACACTTTAAAGAAGCATCTATACTGAATACTCGTTTTTTATGACACCTTGTTAAACGAAATCTCCTGCACCTCCTATTAAACAATCATTATCTCTTTATCCATTCAAAAGTTTGCCAATTGAAATATTGAAAGAAATGTGCGTGGGGATTATAGGAACTTTAAATGCTTTCGTTTATAATTAGTATTAATGAGTTTAAAGTGGAAATAAATACTGATGCCTGCTGAAAACAAGGGATTTTAATTATTGGCTAGCATTAACATGAAGTTTCCTATTAGCGACGGAAAAAAGTGAAAATAAAGAACGGATGAGTTATTTTTCTACATCTTTTCTAACATGCAATAATTTTGGAAACCAAAATTTTGATAATTTAAATAAAACTGAGTAAGTAAACAGACATGTCTACAATTCCAAAATTCTTTATGATAAGTTAATCGTTCTCTTGAATGATCAGCAAATGCTCATATAAAATTTTTATTAACCTATCAAGAGTTCTTAAATCTGAATACTTGGAAAATTGAGCAATATTTGACGATGGCAATATGCAAAAAAAAAAAAAAGGATGAATAATCGTTTTAAAACTATTCGGGAAAAACAATTTCCAAAGTCATTGTAAAGAATTCTTGTAAGTTCCCCGTTCATCTTGCCTTTTCATAGTCAGATATTTTGATATGTGTGGTGTGTGTGTATCGTATCTAACTCTTGTTGAAGTTGTCAATAGGAAAACTACACCTTATTCTATGAATTATACATTCTTCAATGGCAGGTGGTGATATATTCTGTTCCTTTGCTTTGATTTCTTTTTGGTTTTACTGGCATTGAACTGGCGTATTAATCTCTATACCGGAAACCAGATGCTTTTCCCCAGGAACAGATGATACCGCACCGAAGGCCTTTTGTTCCTTTTCCTGTATTCCGCACTCACCTGCTGCTCTGTTGTGTGGGTATGCTGGTGTAGCTGGTTCGGGCCCTCTTCGGTTGACCATGATCCATGTTGTCGCTAATAGTGTCTGCAGCTCGGCGTTTTCCCCGTGGCATGACTTATTGTGATGTGATTTCCGTAGTCTGTCCGTTCCGTCCGTCGAAAGTGAGTTTTGCTGTGGATGGTGAATTGTGGATGAGGATGGCAACGCAGGTGACTTGGGATGCACTTACCACACAACACACACACTGGGTTTTCCGATAAGACCAGTTCAATATAGCTCCGAAGTGGTTAGCTGTGGGGTAGTAAGGGTTCCGATTAATAGGGGTTTAATCACTTGGCCGTGGGCTATTTTTAGGGGAGTTTTCTGGCAGGCCGACCACCCCCGAAACGCGGATGCAGCGCAGAGGTTCCACGGGATGCACAGGACATTGGGTCGGGGGATACATATAGTGGCTATAGTATGTGTTTAACACATATATGTGTGTAGTACCAGATGAACGTTTGTACTCTGCGGCAGGCGTGTGTACATATGTTTTACTACACAAGAGCACGAAATACCGGCTGCTGGAAGGGCCTCGGATTCGGTTCGGTACTGGGACTACGGATCGGGGAGTACGGGCGAAATGGGGAACTTGTCCGTGGTCGGGCTCCGGGTGTCCCACAGCCAGCAGCTGATACGACCGACCGACCGTCTGGCCTGCGCGTGCTCGATTTTCTGCGTCGAACGTCGCCACGCCGAATGGCCAAATTCACGGCTGTCCCCTTCAACGGCGACCGGTTAACGTGTCCTCCACCAGACGTTTTCCGTTTTAGGCCTCCGCCCGTAAGTTTAGCAGTTAAAACGCTTAATTTTTTACCATATTTTTCAAAATCAATGCAATGTATAATTTCTTGGCGTCAATTAGAGCTGGGCTAACCCTTCGCGATAGTATCGATTCATCGGCTACATTAGAGTGCGCAGGCCTATCGGTGGTTTTGTTTCGATAGTAATCGGTATTCACATGTGTGGCTCACGAAAGTTAACAGCGCTGTAAAGTGTATCGTAGGGGTTGTGGAAGGTCCTTTTCTTAAAATATTTAATTAATATCTTAGCTATTATACACAAATCGCCTTTAAGTAATTCCTATTTTGAAATATAGGGTGGAACTGCAAAGTCCATCGATTTTTTTAATGTTTTATATTAATTTAAAAAATTAATTTTTTTTTGAATTGGTTTTCTACATACAATCTACACGATACTATCGGCCGGAACACAGCCATCAGCTGTGCCACCGCTGGCTAGAAATCTATATCCTCAGAAAAATCAATTTTTGTAAACACAATGGCAGACAAAAAGAGGATCCCTAGACTGTAGTTAAGAAAAGATCCCACCATGCCGAGTTCGTACTTGTTCGCCGCCAGCAGCGAGGGTCGCGTCTACACGCTGTCCACCAGCTCCGGCGCTTGGCGGGAACTTCCCTACCTGGGACTGGAGTTCAAGAAGATCTGCGCGGTGACTAACTTCCTCTGGGCCATTGGCGGTGACCGCCAGGTGTACGTTCATGTCCACGGCCTGGACGTGCCCATCCGGATTCGGGAGGAGTCCTACGAGAACGAACGCTGGCTGCCCATCGAGGGATTCTCGAAGACGCTGCTGCCCACGGATCGGTACAGATACTCCTCCGCCGATGGCAGCGTGGAACGCGGCGTGGACAAGATCCGGCTGCCCTCGATGGCATGGCAGTGGGACGGCGACTGGCATTTGGACCTGGAACTCGACGGGCAGCCGCTGCCCGAGGACGGTTGGATGTATGCCCTGGACTTTCCGGCCACGTATTCGGCAAAAAAGTCGTGGAACTCCTACGTGCGACGCCGCAAGTGGGTAAGATATAGGCGGTATGCCGCCTTAAATAGCTGGTGCGCCGTGGCGCCACTGCACAAGGATCCCACTCAGGAGCCATTTATCGATGTGGCCATCGGTGGCACCTGTGTGCCCAACGCCCCTGCCGGTACTCTGTGCGTGTGGGCCATCACCGCCCACGGCAGGGCTATGTTCCGCACTGGGGTGTCCAAAACAGCTCCCGAGGGACTCCGCTGGACGGCTGTGCCCACACCCACGGGCAGCGAGCTGTCGCAGATCAGCGTGGGTCCGACGGGTTTGGTCTGGGCGGTTCTCTATAACGGGCGTGTCATCGTCCGCACTGGTGTAACGCGAGACAACCTAGTCGGAGATGCCTGGCTGGATGTCAAGACCCCTGTGGCCACCTGTAGCTTGCGCATCGTTCACGTGTCCGTGGGAACCGATGCAGTTTGGTGTGTGACCAACGATCATCATGCCTGGTTCAGGAGAGGCGTCAAGGGCGAGGCAGCGGGCATAAGCGAGGATTCGGCCATTGGCAAGGGCTGGGTGGAGATGGTGGGCAATATTTCCATGGTCTCTGTGGCGGCCAACGATCAGGTGAGCTTTCCTATTGGTTATCGCTAATCTTATTAATTTTGGAACATTTTTTCCTGCAGGTCTTCGCCGTTGGAGCCGCTGACCGTTGCTTGTACCACCGCTCTGGGGTGACTTCCGCCGATCCTACGGGTAAAAAGTGGCGCTTGATCCAGTGTCCCATGCAAATCAGCCGCACTTCCAGCTCTCTATCCATTGTCTCACGCAAAAGTGGCGGCAGCAGTTCAACTCCGGGCTCAAAGCACCAGAGCTTCTCAAATCTGTACTCCAAGGAGAAGGAAAAGGGCGTCGTTGAGACGTGTGCTGTCATAGAAACCGTGCTTAACAGTTCGACTGGCTCCTTTTCCAGCAATGGAGGCCCACCTGGTCTTCTCAAGAACGAACGTTGGAAACTCAGTGCCGATTCACCTCCGACCATCGGAAGTTTAAACCTGAATGATCGCCACAAGCATCGAACTGCGGCTTTGCGAGAAACTTCGCATGCCTCCAGTGCTCCCGCGGCGGATGTGCTGGAGATTACCGGAAAATTTGAGACGCAGCTGAAGAATCCGAGGGCCTGGTCGCCCGTGCGAAGTGTTGGCTCCGTTGTGGGCACCGAAGCGCATCCGGAGAGCGATTCGACCGTGTTCGAATCGGACTCTACGCACCACGGATCGGATGTATTTCTGGGCGAGGATGACGACCATACGGGCTCCCAGTTCTGGACAGAGTGCGGCATATTGTGGAGCTGCGTCGCCCCTGGTGCGGTGACCGTGGATGCTGGCAACATGCCCAATTGGTTCAACGAGCAGACGAGCGACAGTAAAGTGGATGTGAATGCCAATTGGCGGAAGGACATTCTAAGCAAACTGCAGCGCCGGCAGGAGAAACTTGCCAAGCTGCAGACTCTGGCCAAGTTTGAGAAGGCTGTGGAGCTTTCTTCGTGGGTCAAATCGGCGGACGCTCGCTACCAGCGACCTGGCGGGGAATTCGAAGATTGCATTATTGAACTTGAGTGGGTGAGCAGCGGCAGTGGAACGAGTGGTGGCGAGTCCTCGCGATCCGGCGACTCTGGAACTTTCACAGTGCTCAGTCCGGATGGAGCAGCAACGAAAATTCAATTTCCACTGTCAGACATCACCTGTGTACAGTGCTGCAGTGAAGCAGGAGCACCGCGGATCGCCATCCATGCACCTCACCTGCCTGTCAACTGCTCACCCGTGAAGCTACAGTTCTCCAGCGATTCGGAAATGGAGGATTGGCTGTCCCACCTGTCGTCTGTGTGCAGCCAGATTAACACGCTGGTTGGCAAACCGGCCAGCAATGCCATCTGGTTGACCAGCGAACTGGGTGATGTGTTTGTTTTCGATGCGGCCAACATGAAGGCGCAACAGACAACCGAACCCGGTCAGGGATATTTGGAGAAGATGGACGTTTCGACATGCGAAACTCCCTATTATAACACTCTTTACAACGGGTAAGTGGGTTTAAAAACGTACCTGTGTCGAAATGAGTGGCTCAGTGTTCTTATTAACTGCGATTCCAAAAATACTGTTTCATTACTATTAGTTGTATAAAAGTGACACGAAAGTCATAAGGTTATTATTTGAATGTCCCAAAAATATTGTATTTTTTCCTAACAGAATGCCCTGCGGAACTGAACTAGAGATATCCGGCTGTGTGTACGATGACGCTGATCAGATCCGCTTCGACTTGCAGTCGCATTCTACAGTCAAAGTGCAGCCGCATCGTGTAGAGAAACACCGAGTGATTGCTTTGCATCTGAATCCTCGATTTAACGAACGCACCACCGTGCTAAACTCGATGAAGGAGTCCGAGTGGCTGGACGAAATTCGCAATGATAAAATGGCATTCTCACCGGGTGCTACTTTTACTTTAAAGATTAGGTAAGAATTTCAGCAAAATATGAAATAAATGCAGCTAATATTTTAACTCCATTTCAGGGCTCTGCAGGATCATTACTTGATGATAGTGAACAATGCCGTTTATACCGATTACAAGTACCGCATCGATCCGGAGAGCGTGACCAGGCTCTATGTAAGCGGTCGCATTAAGCTCTTCAATGTGCTGTATAGATGTCCCTCACTAATTGTCTCTCTGGAGCGGATGCACTGGCGCCAAATGGGCGGCCACATTAAGAGGATTTTCAACAGCGGCGTGGACGTTGTATGGGGCATTTCTTGCGACAACACTGGCTGGGTTTACAACGGCGGTTGGGGCGGCATGTTCCTCAAGGGTCTCGAGGGCTCCGGCAAGATCAACGCAATGATTGACACGCACACTTACTACGTATACGAGAATCAACGATGGAATCCAATCAGTGGCTTCACTGCTAAGAGTCTACCGACGGATCGGCACATGTGGAGCGATGCCAGTGGACGGCAGAAGCGCAGCAAGGAGCACACTAAGCTGCTGTCCACGCACTGCGAATGGATCTCCGATTGGGCCATTGACTACAACATTCCCGGGGGCGCTGACAAGGAGGGCTGGCAATATGCCATCGACTTTCCGGCCAACTACCATGCCCACAAGAAGCTCACAGACTGCGTGCGCCGGCGCAGATGGATGAAGCGGTGCCGCCTCAGCAGCAGTGGACCCTGGCAGGAGCTGAGTCAATCCAAGATCCTTGATGCCGCCCTGCAGGTTGGACCTATTGCACATCTATTCTTCTTATATACTAATTCTTCCGATTTCTAGGTATTGGACGATGATGTGGATAGCTTTACGGGTGAGAGGAATACATCGGTGGCCGCCTGGGCCATCGCCTCCAATGGTGATGTCCTGATTCGGCATGGAGTGTGCAGCTTAAATCCTCGTGGCGATGCCTGGGAGCACATCACCAGTGACCAGCCGCTGGTCGGGATAAGCGTTGGGCCCTCGGGTCAGGTTTGGACTGTGGCGCGCAACGGCATGGTGTTCTTCCGGTACGGAATCAGCAAGCAGAATCCTTGCGGCGATGCCTGGCAGCAGGTGGACTCGCCCGCGGGTGTAACCTTCAAGGCGATAAGCGTGGGTCGCGCTGGCATTTGGGCTCTGGACAACCAGCAGCGTTTGGCTGTGCGTAAGGAGATCTCAAGAACCTTCCCCGAAGGTTCTCACTGGCAGTTTCTGCCCAATGCCGCCAATGTGCCGCCCCATACGGATCAGCATTGTGGCTTCCGTTCGGTGTCCGTTGGTTCCGAGGTGTGGGCCATTTCGCTCAATGGCATTATCTGCAGACGGTGCGGCATTACAAAGGAAAATCCTGCTGGCGTTGGATGGAACCTTGGCATTGCGGTAAGATATATCACCGCTTTTATTTTTTTCTTGGGCTTGTTAATTAACTCCTTTTTAATTCCAGGGCCAATGGCAAAACGTATCAGTCGAAGGATACATATAAAGATCTTGATTTCCAAATTTGAGCATTCCTATATACTTACGGACTTTCCGACTTGTTGTATTTATGCATATTTATAAGCTTTTTCGATTATGCCAACGCTATTCCCAAAGTATGTATTTAATACCATGTAATTCCCTATAGGCTTTTCCAAACGTATTATGTACCTATATTTATTTGTACCGTGTAATAATTTATACAAAAATTTATGAATTATACCCGTTACTCGCAGAGTATTAAGCCCATACATAAATTTGTATTTTGAGTCTCCGCATAAATAATGTTTTTTTATAGCTCTAGAGTTACATACATTTTTCCAATCCGCATAATAAATAAGGATAGAAGATTAGGAGGCTTTACATCGTAACAGTGACGTTGTATCCGTAAGCATATTTATTTTGAACAGAGTAATAAGTATCTGATAGTCGAGTAACTCGACTATATTGTTTATTTTTGTTTGGAGCAATATTGTTTGATAAGAAACATGTTTACAATGTTTAGTTTAACAATAATAATACTAATAAATTAATTGATGTGACAAAGGTTTAACTGATGCTTAGATTTGTCTGATTTTCTACGAATTGGATTTATTTCAAAAAGTAACGGGCTAGTCTAAAACAGTATAGAGCAAGGGAACGGTATTTTTAATACAACTTCAAATTGATAATAAAACATAAAATGATAATTCACAAGTTTTCAAAAAATGGCGGGTTCCCCGTGCCGCTAGTGGTAGTGGTGGGTACATGATGGCGATACTATCGTGAAAGTTCTGAAGTCATGCCAGGCGATTCTATCGATAGTGATAGTTTTTCAGCTCTGTGTTTTGATATCCAACCAAATTGTTTGCATAAAATAAAAGTAAGTTTTATTCGCAAGTAATGCCCCCTAAGCAACAGATCGATGTGCAGCTGAGCAAGAAGTTATCCTGGTTGCTGCGGCACGGGGCAAAAGCCGAGGGGATTCCCATCGGGGCGGATGGCTTCGTTGCTGTCACCGACTTGCAGGGCCACCCGCGATACAGATCCTTTACTCTGGAAAAGCTACAGGAGATTGCATCCGCGGACTCCAAGCAACGATACACTCTTCGCTGGAATCCAGAGCGTGCTGCCCACGAGATTCGCGCCAATCAAGGACACTCGTTGGCGGTCGTCGAAAGCGACGCTGGCGGCCTGGAGAGGATTACCCATATGGAACAGATTCCGTTGGCTGTACACGGCACATACTACAGGCACTGGGAGGCGATAAGGATCGAAGGTCTAAGTAGGATGAAGCGCAACCACGTGCACTTTGCCAGCAGCGATAGGACGAACTGCACCTTAAGTGGATTCCGCAGCGATTGTCAGATCTTGATATATCTAAACGTTGAAAAGGTGCTGGCGGACAGCATACCCATCTACCGCTCCAGCAATAATGTACTGCTTTGCCCAGGAAGCAATGGCTTTATACCCAAATCCTATTTCCTAAGGGTGGTGGACAGGAAAACGGGGCAGGCCCTAACTTACTGATCATTGTTATTGAATAAACCCTGCCGGCAAAAAGCCATAATTTAAACGTGTTTTTGCAGAAATGCCGTCCCCTACCTCGGAAGTCACTTCTCCGCCCGGGGATGGTGCCGATAATATGGTGCTGTGCATGGTCTGCGCTGCCCCCTTCCAGAGTATGCAGGATTGCCTGGCCCACGAGCTGCTGAAGCATGCCAGCAAGCCGCCGCAGAAGCAAATGCGCCAGCGACTGAACGCCATCACCAAGCTGTTCACCAGCGCACAAACCCAATCCGAGCGCAATGAGCTGCGGGAGGCTCTCGAAAAATCGGAGCCCGGTTGTCACCTGCGCACGGTTTTGCATTTTTTCGCTAGTGATCTGAATAAGATGGAGACCTGCTTCGGTCACGTTCGCAACTGCATTGAGAAGGAAATGAGGGGCAGGGTTAGGGTGTTTCCCTTCGGTTCTCTTGTCACTGGTTTGGCATTAAAGGGTAAGTGGTTACCAGCAAGAGAAATGCACCTAATCCGCTCCCTTTCCCCCTAGAAAGCGACATCGATTTGTATATGCAGCCCTGCGGTGAGCAGCCTCCCATGCAGCTGTACAATAAGGTCTCATACTTCTTAAGACGCTCCAAATGCTTCACGGATATCTACAACATTCGTCATGCCCGTGTGCCCATCATACGATGCAAGCATCAGCTCACCGGTCTTAATATAGACATCAATATGTCCAATCCGAATAGCATATATAACTCCCAGTTTGTGCGCGATCTAATGTTCCGCGACGAGCGACTTCGTGAGCTCTGTCTGTTCCTGAAGATCTGGGCCAAGAAGCTGAAATTGGTTGGACATGGGTGCATGACAAGCTATTGCCTGATTACCTTGATCATTGTTAACTTGCAAGCGCACCGACTGTTGCCATCCGTAAAGCAACTCCAGTCGCTCTGCCCACCGGTTAATATATCGGGCGTTAACTACGCCTACAGTTTGGACCTGACGCCACCGATTCCAGCAGAGATCACCACCCAAGGGCTAATCAAAAATTTCTTTGTGTACTACAGTACTGTAAACTTTGAGAAGAGCGTGTTATGTCCCTTTTTGGGCAGCTGTTTGGACAAGCAGACCACACTGGGGGCGCCGGGTGGATTTCCCGAATATGACGAGCAGCTGCGACGCATGCACGATGCTGTAGGTGAGCCGCCGGAGGCTTTTCAACTGGAGCGGGCCATGTGCGTACAGGATCCCTTCGAATTGCAGCACAACGTGGCCAAGTCAGTATCTCCAGCGAATCTATGTTACCTCAGACAATGTCTTGTCCTGGCAGCTCAAGGATGTGGCAATATGGAACTAAGTTCCCAACCAGATAACCTATATGACTACCTATTGTTTGGGCTAGCGGATAAGTTGGTTTCTGAGAGGTTAGTGGCCGATAAAAATGCGGGAAGGCCCACTCCGCGAAAGCAGCAAAAAATGGAAATAGTCCAGCCGCAAGAGCCCATCGCTGAGACGGAGGAAACCAAGCTCGAAACAGTCGGCGTGTATAACGCCCCGCCCATCGTGCGAACGCACGTAATTACGCCCACCACAAATGATCTCAAATGCTTGCGCTCCGGAGTGCTGAGCCGCAATACAACGGAGGAGGTTCGACCCATTTACTACTACTGGTTGGCCTGCTATGTGGACACGATCAAGGATGTGCTCACGCAGCTGTATGCCTTGAATATCGAATTGAAGGAATCGGAGGAGCCGGGATACTACAAATGGCTTATCAACAACTCGTATGACACTTGGACAGGACGCTCCTTTCAGCGCGGCGCTGGTCAATCCTTCTTTGCTCACCAGTTGCAGCAGACGATCGAGTTTACGAAGAATAGAATGGGCAATCCCCAGTATGCGGTCAATTTGCGGGGCTACTTCTCGTTGTTGGCTAGCGAGGATTATAAGGAGCTGCGACTGGATGTGCAGCCATTGCCTGGAGATCTCCTCGGTCTGCAGCGCAATAGTCCGCTAACAAAGCTTTTTAAGGCTTTTAAGAATCTACTAGGCAACTACAGCTTCAAGGAGAAGGCCAGCACCTGGGAGTTTTGCGCCAAATCTGACTTAAACTGACAACATTACTAAACGTAATCTCTTTGATGTACATACATACTTTTAGACTTCAATGCCAAACTGAATAGATGCTTCATTTACTCGAATCTTTTGTTTTAACACAGACTTTACTTGAAATTATGATATCACTATGAGTTTAACAAATATATCAAATTATAAGTGTAACAATTAGTATTTAAGCAACTAACTATGTATAAACAGATGTCTAAACTAATTCTTGGCAAAAGTCTCTTGGAGCAGGAAGAGTATATTATTTACAAGGGTAACAACTAAGCCTATTATAGGAATATACAAGGGAGCTTCTCAAACTTCTAAAGATTTTAAAACAATTGTTAAGGTATCAATTAGTATTCGATAGGAATATTGACAAATCATTACGAATTCCCATTTTAATATACTTCCTTCTATATATGTTTGAAAATCTAGAGCTAATACTTTTTTATTTTCAGATACCCTAAATATTATTTTTAAAGCTTCAGAAGTTTTGGATATACTCCACATACTTTCGGCAGAGAGAAGAAGAGATTTCTATAATATAGTACTAAGATAATTGTACTGCTAGATTCTAATCTGAGTAACGGCACTTGGGCACTAGCCTTAGTTCTAATCCTACTACACCTATCCCTTCTTTTTCCGGCAATAACAATACTTTTTGGCAGCGAAATCACTCATGCAGTCCGCCTCTCCGCTATAGACGTTCAATCGGCTAACGGAACCCGTCACCCTCACGGAGTCATCGGTGTGATTGTGTCGCAAGGTGGCCTCATATTGGGCCTTATTGGGCGACGTTACAAAGATCAGTCGATAGGTGTGCACCTCCTCTGGATCCATTGCATTTTGATGCGCTCGGAATGCGGATTTGATGCTGTGAAGGGAGAGAGGAGCGCACAGCTTGGCAAACGTTCCGTTTCGAAACTCTGCCACATAGTCGTTGAGGTAGCTGACCACACGCTTGCCAAGCATGCGGGCTTCCTTTGAGCTGCTCGAGATCGAGTCGTATTCCCAGCAAGTGCACCAGTGATCCGCGATGCCCACGTCGGAGCAGCTCCGCAGCGGGGAAACGGGACGCAGCAGACTCTGGCACTGGGGACAATCGGGTGCTGGTCCCAGCGATTCCATATCGGCGCGGCCGGAGATGGAGAGTATGTGCTTCATGGTCAGGTGGAGGTCATAGGGCGTAGTCAAGCGATTCCGGTTCAACTGGAGGCCACGCACGAACTCTGGATGTGAGCGTCGCAGGTTGTGGGGTAACCAGATGAAAATGGCCGGCAGACGTTCCTCCAAGTGACCCGACCAGGTGGCCCTCGTGGGTCCAAACCGCATGCCATGATCGCTGAAGAACACCACCACACTGTTGTCCATGGTGCCCTGGAGCACCAGTTTCCTCAGATACTCCGCCATATAGTCATCCATGCTGCTCGTCTGCGATATATCACTGTGGCTGTGCGTGTTCGTCCAGAAGAAACCGAAGTACGTCTCGTTGAGGAACCTCCTGGTGAACTCCAACCCATAGTCGTACACGTGCTCCGCTGCCGTTTCGTAGCCGAGGCAGTGCACCAGGCCATTCACCGTCGTGTGATCCAGCTGCGATTCGGCGGCGGAGAGATAGGGCCGCAAATAGTAATCGGCCGGCGGATCCTTGAACCCCTTCTTTAGATAGTTGAACGTGTTGATCTTCACAGCGTCCTCTGCGTAGGCAGTCACGTAGCCCCGCTGCTGGTACAGCTTCCAGATGTAGTTGCACTTGTCCAGGCCACCAACTACGAAAGGGGAGCAGGCATGCATGGCATTGGGCAGATTGTAGCCGGTGGCCACGGCCATGATATTCGGGAATGTGTTGTCGTCCACCTGAAGATAAGGAGGATAAATTGAGAGTGGGTTAAAAACTTATTTCAACGTGTGTTAAATGTGTTTTAAGAAATTACCATCATTTTGATGGATGTTAAATTGGAACAATAAATATAAAGGTAGTTATAAATTTTCGTTAATCATTTAAACATACTCCTAACATAGATGTACATAATTTTTAAGTTTTCTATATAATTTTACGATAAACATTTTCTTTACTTTAAAGGTAAACAAAATGTGTGGAATTTAAATTTAAATCAGGTTTTTTTCAAACCTTTTCCAAATCTTAAATTATAAGCTATGTATATTTAAGAACTGGTTCTAACAGATTATTTAAACTAACAATTTAAATACAAAATATATTTCTTAGATCTAATGTAATAGAGTATTTTTTCTAAAGGGCTCTAGCTCACCTTATTATACCCCGCCAGCTCGAACCATCCGTTGTCGTAGAGATACTGGGCCGTTTTGGGCATGGCCCTGATCAGATTCACACGGGAGATGCTATCGATACCGAGCATTAGGACGCTAGGAGGTCTTGGATTGGCCCTATCCTTATCCTTTTCCTTCGAATCGCCCTCGGATGCCTTTTGCAGTCTCTGCTGCACTGCATTCTTGACGGGAATGGTCGCATGGCCGTTGATATAGAGTTGGTGACCACCGGAATCGCACTTGACAATGATGCCCTCGGCGGAGTTGGGCAGCTCGGTGCTTCCCTTGAAGGCCTGGCACTTGGTGTACTTGACCTTCATCTCGCTGACCCGCTGCACCTCCATGTAGCAGCAGTGGAGCTGACCGCCCACTCGGTACCGACTGAAGGCGGCTCCATCAATGCTGAGCAGGTACTTCTGGGACTTTTTCTGGAACCTGACCGAAGTCAAGGGCGGAAGATTCTTACAGGCCTTGTACTTGATTCGCTTGAAGTGGCGCATCACCTCGTTTTTGTAGGGATCGACTTCCATGATGCGGCAGGAGTTGCTATACACCAGGAAGCCTTTCGGCACAAATGGAATACTTTCAGTAGGTGTCTCAGTTTCAACTGGGCAATCACAAACATGCAAACATAAGGGGAGAAAAGAACACAGAGGGAAAAAAAGAAATCATAACAGGGGGCATGCAGAAAATACGAAACAGAAAAGGGAATCAATGCTCCTAGTCCTACACTCACCATCCATCAGAGTGGACTGATGCTGAACAGTCACGTAGTTATCCGAGTGCAGGACGTCCAGATCCAGGACATTCGCCCACTCTGGCCTGCCGATCAGGAAGTAGCAGAACACGAAGGACACCAGCAGCCCGAGCACCGACCTCCTGCTCACTGGAAGCGAACGGTGCTGGATGGCATGGAGCACTCCTCCCCTGCGGGTCATTTGTACTTCCAGCTCCTCCGTCTCTGAGGTGTCGGATCGCTCCAGCAGAAGGCGTTTCTCTGCCATGTCATTTAAGCTCTCGGCTGTGCATGTTCACGAATTAAATTAATACTTAGTAAATCCAAATCAATCCAACTGTGTTTCTAAGCAGAACTGAAAATTTAATCAAGCAAAATTAAAATCAAAAAAAATATATATTAAATTACAATCTTTTATTTTAAGGTTTCTATTTTTTGTGTTAAGTACTGGACACATTTTGAAAAGGCTGCTTATACACAAAAAAAAAAAATATAAAACGTAGATCAATTTTACATTATTTAAGATCAATTTTAATTTGATATGTGGCCAGGTACATTTGAACTGGTCGAAAAGAGTACTTCATGTAAAAACGATATGGATTTTGCATGACCTTAAAATTTACATGGCCATGTTGATTTTACGGTAACATGATTTGTTTGGGTGTAGATATATAATCTTCCTCAAGATTATATTTTAGTTATGTATTAAATTAATATTTATGTTTACTTATTTTTTTTTTATTAAATACAATAGAGTTGTTCAATAAAACTTCGCAAATTGGTAAGGGTGTTTTAGCATTTGGTCTGGCCTTTAAAACCAATTGAGTGATAAATAATAATAGTGCCATTCCATCCACTTGCGAAAAAGTTTCAGCTAATTAAGCAACTGAACTAATTAAGAAAACATGTGGAATAATAGAGAACAAAAGGCACATAAAAAACGCAAGTTTTTAAAAGCTAAACTAAATTATACATTAGGTTTGGTTTGAAAGAGAGAAACTGACTTACCTATAGAATGCTTGTTGCAGTACTTCTTGATTTATTGGCGTTTTACTGTTTATTTCGCAACTGAAATCAAAGATATACATATGTAGAGGTAATTAATCGCTGACAGATGCAAAGTACAGGTTTTTTTTTGGCTTAAAAAGCAATTTTCTTCTTATTACAAAGGTCAGTTTTCAGTGTCGCTATTTGCTTTTTTTCTGTGTAAGCAATGAATAAATTAAAAGTATTTCTATTATTATTTTCTAAGCTTGCGAAACCGACTGTGATAAGCCTGATGAGATTATAATAGGCAATGTCCGGATCTATGAATCTCAGCAATTGTTTTCCAACTTATTATTCGCATTATTTTTTGAAAATGTAATTGTTTTGTAAGTTATTCTACGCTTTTGGGTTTAGTAGATAAATAGGAATGTTTATAGATTTACATTTATCAAAATATTTTTACTGATTTGTTTTGCAAATTTTCATCACTGTTTATATTTGTTTGTTTTTATATACTATGCGAGAGATGTTTGTAATCACACGTGGTTTTCCGGGTCAACAATCGTTTGTTCATTGCACCAGCATATTATTTTCCTATTTAAAGCGCACTATTTTTCATTATTGGTCTTGGATGCTCGTGTCACTGCCAAAAGTGTTCCTTAGCCAAGAGGAATATAAATAACATTTTATTTGGCCAACCTTGGCTGGGTTCGTCCAATGAAAAGGGGTCGGCAAGGGGCGGTCTGCGAATTTAATTAATGGAAATGCAACGTCTGCTAAAAGTACACAGTTCTGCTTAGCTTTTCGTCAGCGGTCCGAGCACACTGAGGGCAGAATCGCGAATGAGACGGAACCCAAGCACCGAAATAGGTATGGTAATGGTATGGGGGTCTGGGAATCTGAATGGGGGAACAGAGCTGCCGATGCCTCATCATGGATCCGTGCTTTGTCGGCAATATTTCATCGATCACGACTCTATCCGACGGTCATTAGTTTTCACTTTTTGCAGTTTGATGTAACAAACATTGATTAGATATTTGGTTGTGTTAATCCATGACATGTTTTTATAGATGTATAAAAATATTTAAACGATGATGTTCATACCCACTACTGGGGGTGTGCATAGGTAGACTAGCTTTGTGGAATTTATGGCAAGTAAGATTAGGAAAATTCTATTAAAGTATTACTTTTAATAAAATAAAATCTAAAATAAAGCTTAAACCTAAATTCTAAATAGCTCTATATTTTTAACCAGTATACAAAATTGTTAATCAGGCTCGAATCATACATATAATAAACCACTCATGTTCTAAACATGATAAACGTCTGGGTTTCGAGTTATGCGGGAATGTGGATAGTCTCAGCTTTGCCCCTATTTCAAACCGAGATAACTGCAAAACGAATTTGTATAGTTCATAAACAGGAAGGGCGATAAAGAAGTAGAAGAAGTATATGAAAAATATTTAAGTAACAAAAATGTTTTACATTATATACTAATCTTTGCATTTAGTTTGCAATTTCTATATGTGTAGGAGAGATATTTAATTTCAATTATGCCCCCGGCTTACGACATTTATGATAGAGAGGCGTCGTTGTATTTAACAGTTCTTATCTAATTGAATTCTCAGTTCGGATTGAATGGTTCCACAGTGTTTGAATAAATTAGCGAGGGACTAACAAAGTCTGGCAATCAAAAGCAACAACACTTTGGCGTGGCTTTTCATGAATAGCCGTGCATCTAGATAGTGTATTGAATTTTAATGGCAAATGCACTTGGGTGAGCCACTAAAGAGGCAATACTATAGAAAAGATATAATAATGGCAATATAGTTGCCAGAATGGGGTGAAGGGCGAGTGACGTGCTAGGGGATCCGTTGCAGGACCCTATGCGTATGAATGTGTGAGTGTGTCGAGGACACTCTGCGGTGGTAAAAATAACACACACACGTTCAAGTGTGAATACATATGTTTATATGTGAGTATCCCAAAGGGGTTGGGAGGTGGTATACTATGTCAAGTTCCATTGAAGCGAACTGCTTCTGTTGCAGCGTCAGCGTAAAATTGCAATCGTTTTGTCGAGCACACCGATACAGCCTACAGATACAGATACCAAAGCCAGATACACAGATACGAAAAGGACGCACACGGATACACACACACACACAGAGTAGAGAAAACTGCGAACTTTTGCGAACAGGCTGAAAATTTGTCAACACCCAGGATTCATCCAGTATTTGGGCCACTCTCATAATCGCACACTCACTTATTCTCATCGCCATATGTACATCCCTATTGATTGCAGCAAATATACAAATATTTGTAGTGCTATTTGCAATGGCTCCTCAAAAACGGAAACGATGCGCGATTATGGCCCAGGTCCTTGCTGGCGGACCGGATAATACGATGCGACTGAGCGGATGTTTCGACTGCCAGCGAGCGGAGACCTCCGACGAATGACGACGAACCAGTGCCGATGTGAGATTTTTTACACCCTCGTTTGGGGGGCAACACCAGTAACAGCAAACTGTTCACTGAAACAAATAAAATGCTTTTGAGATTAATACACTTTAATGTTAAGTGAAAATATCTATTATTATAAAATGGATTCCCTTACATATACATAACAAATTTCTATAAAGATCCTAAGATAAAAATGTATTACGTTATGTTAAATTTAAAGTACAGATAAATACGTATGGAAATTCAGAGTTTAAAGCCCTAAGTTATCAATTGTTACGTAGGCAACCTATAATGTGAAGTGAATGTGAATAGAGGGTCCATTAGTCGATGCTAAAGCTTTCAATTTCCTTTTATTAAATGTATTTTATTTATCAACCTCTGATTTGAAGACAAGTGGGGTCTACTTAATTATGAAAAAACATAAAAAAAAGGCCATGAGCCTTTATGATAAGAATATAATCTACAGCATTAGTTCTTAGAATCGAAAGAACTTCAAGAACTTGTACCAAAGATTAGAAGAAAGATAGTAACAAAGCCGTCAACGTAGTTACTGAGCGCCCTAGTTGAGTTAAAAAAGATGTCAGTTAAAGAACTATCAGGTTTCGAGGAATGTAAGCTTAATTATTTTATTAAGTTTTTACCTAAGGGGTAAGTTAACGTTTTTCGAATTGAAAGGAGAATTATAAAGTTAAAATAAACGTGAATCGTAATTAAATATACGTAGTTGTGATAGCTCACAAAAGACAGACACGTTTTTAGATAGGTGCATTTTAGTTGACGGGTTTCATTTTTAAAGAATGCTTTGAAAGTCACGGCTTTGCAGGAATTGTTAGCAATGGAAATGGTATTATACTGATAGTTTTAAACTAAAAATAATTGTTTTTTAAATTATAAAAATGTTTGTCAAACTTTTCAATACCTAAAATCGGAAGTATTTTGTGTGTCTATGGCACGCCCGATAAGAATTTTAAAGATAACGATACAGCCCAAATATCGATCTATTTTTGAGTGATGTCATGTCATGCCTGAAAACGGTCTATCCCCCCTAAGTTTCATAATTTTACATTTTCATGACTTACAGACAAGCATTACACTAGTTTTTCTAAGTGCATCGACTAAACGCGATGCGTTGCACCAGCACGTGTTGTTGCTCTTCTTCTTCTTACTTTTCGCTCGCCTGAAAGTATGCAATGTTTATTTGCCAATTGCCCGATGCACAGCCACTCTCTGCGTCTGCGCACTTCGAAGTTACTTTTGGCACGTGCTGCGTCGGTATTTTGCACGCTCTCCCTTTTATTTTCCATCGCCCGGTCCCCTTCCCCTTTTCACCACCCACTTGTTGGTTCCTGGCGAATAATTTAAGGGCGGTGATTGCGGGGAATTCGGCAATTGTCTCTGTTTAGCCGCAGGCAAGGTCGCCAAACTCTCAGTGGCCAGAAAATAACAAAGTAATCAAAGCAATGGTACAAAGATAATGACCTCTTTTTATATAAGATATTTTTTCACACATGTATTTTTTTAATATAAATACTTCATACCATATTGTTATTTAGATGAGTAAGGCACTTCACGAATATTTAAGGCAGTTTTTTAAATTCTAAAACATAACAAACACCTCCAAAAACATTAAAAAAGTTCGCGGGAACTTAAACATGACCGAATAAGAGATCACAACACACACCAAAAATACGATAATTTACGGAACCATCAACCAGCTGATAAACAGGTGGACCCATCACTATACAATATTATTCATTATGAAAATGGCTCATGAGAATGAATAATAAGCCCAAAAATTGTGGATGAGCATTGGATTTCAAATTTCTAAAAAACCAAGGTCAGTCTAATTCATTTTGATTTAAATTAAATATTAAAAAAAACTAACATAATTTTAAAATATTCAACAAAAAATGTTAACTTAGAATCATTAATACTACTTAACTCCCTAATAATATTATTTCCTATTTCCGGAAATATAATAAAATCACTTGAACCATTATCAATAAACCACAAATTAATCTGCTAATCTTTAAAATAATCAAAACAAATAGGTATCAAATTACTGACAGTTTGGTATATCTTATCTTTAATAATTACAATCGTTTAAGCTTTATATTGTACATATATTAATTATTATGAAAATGGCACATCATAATGAAGTTTGATTTCGGATGAGCGATTTTTAGATATAAAGTTTTATGATTATTTCTGGGGCCATTAAATTGAATATAGTTGGAATGAAATTTTCTTCTAAAGAAAAGTGAAGCTAAAATTATTTTTGTTAAATTTTAATTAAATATTCTAAATAAATAATTTTACTTAACTCTTCAAAAATACTTTTTCCCTTTCCCGGAGATATAATAAAATCACTTGAACCACTATCAACAACAAACCACAAATTAAACGCTAATCTTTAAAATAATCAAAACAAATAGGTACAGTTTGGTATATCTTATCTTTAATAATTGCAATCGTTTAAGCTAACGAAAGTTCTCTGAGATATGTGTGGTTTCCCGAATATTTACAGGTATCATAAAATACTAAATCTAAATAATAATCTATTTAATAATCTATTTTTGCACTTTGTTCGTATACTGTATGCACATCCGTAGGACATTGTAAATATTTAAATCTAATCAATTTTTGATTGTGGATTGTTTTTGAATGAAGTGATAACTGTAAAGAGAAGTCGTAAATTTTAAAATCTCATTTTACTTTGTTTTTTATTCATAACCTTGATTTTATCGATATATATTAAAAAAAGCCAAATATTTTGGTATATCTTAAATTTATGAAGAACAGTACGTATTCAAACGAGTAATATCTTTTTATATATAATTTTAAGTATCTTAAACGCATAATTGGGTAATCGTATCTAGACAGATATGAACTAATCCAAATAATTGCAGTTACAATTGGCTTTCCTATCTGCTGGGCTTCCATTGAACACTTCAGAAGTCACCACTCATTACCTTTTCTGGTTTATTCAATCTCCATTCGGACTTGGCCTATTTATTACTAATATACTTTATCGGTAGATTGTTTAGACGGTGATTATATTTATATGACCCAGCTCGGCGAATATGATCGGGGTATAAATACATCCCCGACAGGCACCGATCCACAAGTTGTTTTGGCAACATGAAAGTGTTCGTAGCTATCCTCGCTTTGGCCGTGGCCTCGGCCTCCGGCGCCGCCATCCAGAAGGCGACTGCTGTCCACACCAAGGACATGCAGGGTCGCATCACCAACGGCTATCCGGCGGAGGAGGGCAAGGCTCCCTACACGGTGGGTCTGGGCTTCAGCGGAGGCTGGTGGTGCGGTGGCTCGATCATCGGCAATACCTGGGTCATGACCGCCGAGCACTGCATCGGAGATGCCGCCTCCGTGACCGTCTACTACGGAGCCACGTGGCGCACCAACGCCCAGTTCACCCACACCGTCGGCAACGGCGACTTCATCAAGCACGGATCCGCTGACATCGCCCTCATCCGCATCCCGCACGTGGACTTCTGGCACATGGTCAACAAGGTGGAGCTGCCCAGCTTCAATGACCGGTACAACGACTACAACGAGTGGTGGGCTGTGGCCTGCGGCTGGGGAGGCACCTACGACGGCAGCCCCCTGCCCGACTACATGCAGTGCGCTGACCTCCAGATCATCCAAAACAGCGAGTGCGCCAGATACTACGGAACCGGCACCGTCGGAGACAACATCATCTGCGTGAGGACCCCCGACGGCAAGTCCACCTGCGGCGGAGATTCCGGTGGCCCTCTGGTCACCCATGACGGCACCAAGCTCGTGGGAGTCACCAACTTCGGCTCCAGCGCCGGCTGCCAGTCGGGAGCTCCTGCTGGATTCCAGCGCGTCACCTACCACCTGGACTGGATCCGCGACCACACTGGCATTTCCTACTAAACCAAATAAAATACCCCTCATTGCAAAAGCTATTTCTCAAGAGATTTTAGTTTAAATGCGGGCTTCTTGATCCCAATATGAGACTTGGGGTGAAAAGTAACGGGAAATGTGGTATTCAAATAGTATGCAACAAATTAGGAGTTCTGATTTAATTTGAATATATTTGAATAAAGGTAAAATATATTTCATACTTTGTAAGTCATGTTGTCACGAAAAATAATAACGTTTTAAAATCAATCTTGAAAATATTTTAAAGTTAAATTGTTAAAAAAAAATATATGAAAAATGCAACGTTTGAGATGAACATAATAGTATGGAAAAGACCAATTCCGATGGATATTATTTATTATATTTCATATTTTTTACTATATATTGGATTAATTAGTTCATGAATGTAACGATTACTCTCGTATTAAAATAAACTACTATATTCTTTCTTTATAAATAAATGTACTCAATTGTAGTAAAGAGTAAATTCTAATTTTATATCAGCAAAATGGAGACCCATTTAAAAAATATATTAAATACCTAGTCAAGTCATAAATATTACTGTGTATTTTCTGTTGAAACCCGCAATAAGCTGAATTCTTAATTTTTGCTAAGAAATAAAAAAGTATTCAAAATTTGCTCTTCAAGTGAATTTATTTAATCGGTTTTCAAAGTTTAGTAGTAGGCAACGCCGGTGTGGTCGCGGATCCAGTCCAGATGGTAGGTCACGCGCTGGAAGCCAGCGGGATGACCGGCCTGGCAGCCGGCACCCGACACCCAGTTGGTGACTCCCACGAGCTTGGAGCCGTCGTGGCTGACCAGAGGGCCGCCGGAGTCTCCACCGCAGGTTCCCTTGCCGTCGACGACGCGGACGCAGATGATGTTGTCTCCGACGGTGCCGGTTCCGTAGTAGCTGGCGCACTCGCTGTTTTGGATGATCTGGAGGTCAGCGCACTGCATGTAGTCGGGCAGGGGGCTGCCGTCGTAGGTGCCTCCCCAGCCGCAGGCCACAGCCCACCACTCGTTGTAGTCGTTGTACCGGTCATTGTAGCTGGGCAGCTCCACCTTGTTGACCATGTGCCAGAAGTCCACGTGCGGGATGCGGATGAGGGCGATGTCAGCGGATCCGTGGGTGATGAAGTCGCCACTGCCGACCCAGTGGGTGAACTGGGCGTTGGTGCGCCAGGTGGCTCCGAAGTAGACAGTCACGCCATCGCCGCCAATGCAATGCTCGGCGGTGAGGACCCAGGTGTTGGCGATGATCGAGCCACCGCACCACCAGCCGCCGTTGAAGCCCAGACCCACGGTGTAGGGAGCCTTGCCCTCCTCCGCCGGATAGCCGTTGGTGATGCGACCCTCGATCTGCTTCACCTTCGGAATATCCTTGGGGCGGATGACGCTCTCGTACGCCGAGGCGGAGGCCACGGCCAAAGCCAGAATAGTTAGGAACACCTTCATGTTGCAAAGACAACTTGTTCTGGAGGAGTTTTGGCGCGGCTTTTATACTTGCAGGCCGTCGTAAAACTCTGATTGCGATAAGCGACTGAGATTACTAACGAAGGGCTGTCCTAAATCAATGCACAATTATCGCGGTGCTTAATCCCAGTACGTATTTCCGTTCGATTTCACTGAAGTCATGGCAATAATATGATAATAATTCTTGTTTTGTGCCATAAGAAAACTGAATTTTGTCCAAAACAAGTAAAGAAATGGTGTGGATATATGGCGTTGAGTTCATTTATCCTATTATATCCTATCCCATTATTATCCTATCCATTTTAATATTTAAAATTGAATTGAGTACCGACCAAAGTTATACAAGCACCATTCCCACGCCTTAAAGGAACCCCAATAAATACAACATTATTTATTTTTTCAATAGTTTTCTAAAAATATACTTTTTATTGTCGTTTCATTTTTTTTTTAGCTTTACTGTGATGCGTCTTGACTTTGAGAAAAGTGTGTGAGTGGCTCTCACACGTACGTACATATAATAAACTATATAGGGGATATGATCTGATTGTGTTATGCTGGATACCCTACGTTTGTTTATAGGCATTCTCGTTTATCATGTACATCGAACACGTTTACTCTTATTTACAAAATAATTATCGATAAAAATGCATCATTTCATGGTTTTCGTTATCTTTTCGGTTACTGGTTTGCCTGGCCAATAGTTTAAATAAATTAGAAAATTGCATAAAACTAAGCTACATGAAGTATCCTTTTCGAGTGTCTTTTTGTTTGTGGGTGAGGTTGTGTTTAAGGGTATAAATAAATAGTTTTGATGGTCCAGATGAGTAGAATAAATAGTCGAAATGGGGGTGATGGTGTGTGGTGTTATATGTGGTTTAGGGTTGCGCCCAGTGGCACAATTGACAAACATCACTGGCTCAAAGGGGACACTGAACCCCCTTTGATAGCAAGGTGGCAATTGGGCGTGGCATGGGCGCAGCTAAGGTCATAATAAATAAATAAATAAAGTTTTTAAATATCCACTTAAATGCTAGGCAAAAATCGTTTCGAATGCGGTTGGGTATAGCGATAGAGTTGAGTTGGGGTCGAAGGACAGAGTGATAAATGGTGACCGGAAGTGAGTTTCGGTTGGGTGGTGCAGGTTCCTACCACAGTGGCATCGGGCGTTGCCGGGCCAAGAAGGCGGGCAGGCTGGCAGCAGTCGGGGCGGGACAACCTAAAAAATTATAAATAGGAAAATTAGTAGTTATTTATTTAATATTTGGGTTATAATTTAATTTAATTTAATTTACTACGCAGAACAGTCCTTAAAATCAATGTGAATACGTTTAAATTTAAGATTATTGTTATTAAATTGAATATTTTCTTGTTTAAAAATATAAAATATAAAAATATTTAAATTGAAAATGAAAATTTTGAATTTACTACTTTTTTTATCAGTGTTACATCATAAATCCATAAGTCTACACGTTTTTATAATTATTTTGTTAATGTATCCTGACGTTTTTAATTTGTCTATATTTTTACCATGATCGGAAAACAAAGATTTATGTTTGAAATTTGAATCGAAACAGCGTTTTGGAATAGATCCTCCATTGAAGATAATACTTACGGCACACGGCGCAGGTTTGTTCATCGGTACCGTCGCCGCAGCCATCCCGTCCGGAGCAGACGATGGCGGTGGAGCGGCACAGGCCGTTGCTGCAGCGGTGCGGGCAGTAGGCGTCCGCCTCCCGCCGCCCACCGCCGAGCAGGCCGCCCGCCTCGATGAGGCGCATGAAGAGATTGGGAACAGCGCGGGAGCCGCAGAGGTGCGGCGGCTCGTCGCTGCCGTCCTTGCAGGACACGATCGCATTGCAGTACTCGTACTCCGGCAGGCACTCGCCGCTGCCGCAGCGGAAGGTGTGCTCCGGACAGGCGTTGCCGCCCCTCAGGCTGCCGTCGCAGCCCAGCTCGTCCTCGCCGTGCGGACACTGCCGCCGACCGTCGCAGAGGGCCGCCCGCGAGATGCAGCGACCGCTCCGCTGGCAGCGGAACGACTCCGTCGGGCAGCTCTGGTTCAGGCGGGCGTTGTGGGTGCACTCCTCGTCGGAGGCGTCGTTGCAGTCGGCACGTCCGTCGCACACGAAGAACCACGAGATGCACACGCCACTCGAGCGGCACTGAAATTGAAAGTCAAGTATTTTTAACATAAATATTATGTGTGGACTGAGGAATTCTTAATTACATTTAAAACTAATACAAAATTTATTGTTTATTAACTTTTAATAATATTCTAATTTCTAGCTTACAAAAATATTCAATACTTTATATTTGTTTTTATTCCAAGCAAAATTTTTGTGTGACATCGGATTACATACAAAAACGTATTCTAAAAATTCCATGTTTGGCAAACTGTAAATACTTATAAATTTTTCTCCAAAATTCAAAATTTAATTTAAGCTTAAACTAATTTTGATTTTTTGAAAAATATTTTTTTTTAACTTTTTTATTTTTCTCCAATTCGAATGTTAAGATGTCTATTAATGACACTAAAAATAAATTATAAATTGTAATCATTGGGGTTAAATAAATATTAACCAAATGGAAAACTTAATTTGGTTTTTCTACTTTTAAATTTAAATACCTTTTTGATAACGACTAAGATTTTATTTACAATATATTTATTTATTAAATACCTTTTGATAAAGATTAAGATTTTTTCGGTGCCTGACTTAAATATATATAGTTAAGTTAGTTACAGTTAAGTTTTACTGAAGAAATTTCTATATCCGAAAAATGTTCCAATTTTCTATTTTTTAGGCTTTTAAGGCTCACCTGGAAGGTTCCCGGACTACATCCGGTTCTTTCGGCGCTGCACTGGGCTCCCTGCTCTCCGGCGGCGCAATCGCAGACTCCTCGTCCATTGCAGACGGTATGGGGATCGGCCAGCTGACATTGACGATCACTGCTGCAGGCCAAGCCCAGGGACACAGCCTCCAGACCCAAGTCCACTCGCTTGCGGAGCTCCGAACCAGGCTTAATGGCAGCCAGGGAGGCGGCGGCGGCGGGAATTGCGGCAGGGGAAACGGGTTCCGGAGTGGGCTCATCGGCCGGCATCAGGGGCATCAGGGTGGTGACCACGGGAGCAGCGGGCTCCATGAGGGTCACCCGGCTGGCCAGGCCCAGCATGGTCTGGGTGGTGATCTCCACAATGTCAGCGGGATTGGGTGTGGCCTCCTCATGCGGGATCGCCGGAGCAGCGGGCTCCTCCTCCTCAATGTGGTTGTTGTCCAGTTCCTGGAGGCCATCGATGCTGGTGGTGGCTTCCAGGATAAGGTTGTCAGATTCCAGCTCATTGAATCGGATGGCTTCGGAGTGATCGCTGAGATCGAAGGGCAGTTCCTCGGGGGAAAGAGTGCGCTCCTCTTCGGATTCGGATTCGATTTTATGGTTCAGTTCAGTGGTGGCCTCCTCTGCTTCGGATTCAGTGTTCTGCACGGGTTCCTCTTCCTTGGAGATTTCCGCTTCGTCCTGCTGATGCTCCTCTTCGTCCAGGTGAAGGGTCTCTTCATCCTTTTGGTGTTTATCGGCCATTGGCTGATGCTCCTCTTCAATGGGTTGCTGCTGCTCCTCCTGAACCTTTGAGGGTTCATCCTCAGTTGGCTGCTCGGGAATGGGGGTTACCTGCTGCTCTTCGTGCTCCTCCTCATCATCATCTTCGTTGGCTGCCTCTGCAAACAGTTCGGGAATGGCGGGCACTGGTTCCTCAGCTTCGGGCTGCACTTGCTCCACATGATCTTGGGTCTCATCGGCTTCGGCCTGAAGATCGGCAATGGCCTCATGCGGCTGCTCCTCCTCGTTCTCCGAGTTGGCCTCCACCATGGGCACCGTTTGGGCGGGCTGCTGGCCAAATGGAACCGGGGGCACTGTGCTGTCGCCCTCCAACATCAGGTCGCTGAGGATATCGGCAATGCTCTCGCTCTCATGGAAGTTCTGAGGATCGTGCTCGGGATCTTGCTCCTCGCTCACAATGGCAATGGGTGATTCCGGAATCTCCGGGGCCAAAGTGGACTCGACTAGCTCCGATTCTTCTTCCGTTTCGATGGCAGCTGCGGTGGTTTCTTCCGTCTCCTCTTTTTCTGGAGCAACTGATGGGTTTTCATCTGGCTGAGCTTCGATCACTGGAGATTTTTCCACTGGAGATTCTTTCACTGGAGACTCTTCCACTGCAGATTCTTCCACGGGAGATTCGTTTACTGAAGATTCTTCTTCTGGAGATTCTTTCACTGGGGATTCTTCCACTGGGGATTCTTTCACTGGAGATTCTTCCTCAGGAGCTTCTTCCACTGGAGTTTCTTCCTTTTCCTGTTCGGCTTCAGGTTCGGGCAGCACTTCCTGATCTTCGGTGGGCTCTGCTCCCTGGATAATGTTGTCATTCTCGTTCTTCTTGACTTCGAGCTCGACCTCGGCTTCATCGTGCTCTTTGCTGATCTCGGGCAGAGTCTGGGAACTTTCGTTAGCCTCGGTTTCTGGTTCGCTTTCGGGCTCCTCGGTGGCCTCCACTGAGATATCTCCATCGCTCTTAATTGGCAGCTCTGGCTTGGCCTGATCCGCATCCACCTGCGAGAGCTCTGTTTCTATCTCTTTCTCTGGCTGTTGGATCTGCTCGGTTACCGCCGCTGGTTCCTCCTCCTCCTTCTCCTCCTCCTCGGCATCTGCGGTTGTCTCCGCCTCGATCTCTTTCTCGGTGGCAGACTGGATCTCCATCTGCGCCTGGGGCTCCACAATTGCTTCCGACACTTCGGGCGTCTTAATTGCATTTGCATTTTCCTCGGTCTCCACCTGTTGCTCCTCCCCATGTGCCGCATCCTCCTCGGCCTCCTCAGCCACCTCAGCCACCTCGGGCAGCTCTGTGGTAATCTCGGCGATTTCTGGTTCCTCTGTGGTCAGCTCTGGTTCTGTTTCTGTTTCTGCTTCCACTGGCGCCAATTCATCATCATTTGCTGGGTATGTCAATTGTTCGTGCTCCGCTTCGGTGATTGCCTCCACCTCCTGCTCGGTCTGCTCTTGGACTGGTTTCTCTGTTGTGGCTTCATCTGCATCCTGATGAATTTCCACCACCTGTTCGGGCTCTTTCTCCTCTTGCTCCTCCGTCGCCTCGATCTCCTCCTGCTCCTCTTGAGCCGCTGACTCGGTGACTTGCTCTTGATTTAATTGATTGGCTTCATTTAAATCATCTTCGCCACTTGTCGGCTTGATGTCGGCGCTTTGTTCCGCCTGATCGGTCTCAGATTCCATATCTGCTGGCTTGGTGGCTTCTGTGGCCGGCAGCTCCACTTCTGCGGCTTCTTTTTCCATTTCCATTTCGGTTTCTGGCTCTGTCTCTGGCTCCTCTGGTTTTGCCACCTCAGCGACTTGGCTTTCACTCTCCACCTGGGCTGGCTCCTCGATATTCAACGCTTCTGTTGGCTCCTCCTCGTGCTTGGCCGGCTCTTCATCCTCAACAGCCTCAGCCTCCTCATCGTTGTTGTTGCTGGGACTGGGTAGAGCAACTTCTTCTTCGAGCTCATGATCCCCCGAAGCCAGATCCTCAGGCATTTCCTCCACTGGTTTCTCATCTTCGGCCTCTTCGGCTGCGGCCTTCGTCGCACTTTCGATTTCAGCTTCATTAACCGGGATCAGTTGTTCATCGGCCACCGTCTGCGATGATGTCTCTGGGGTCTCCTCGTCCTCCTCAATCAGCTGCGTCTGGATCTGGTGCTCGGTGCTGGCCTCCGCATCAGTCTCGCTCTCGGTGTCGATGGGCACCACCCCCTCATTAGTCTGCTGGTGTACTGCCCCCTCCTCCTCCTGCTTCTCGTGCTCTGCCTCTTCCACTGGGCTTTCATAATCGAATTTCATGGTGTCGTCGACGATGGGCGATGAGGCAATCTCTTGGCCTCCCGACGCCTCAGCCACCTCCTCATCTTCAGCTTCGATGGGTGCGCTTTGAGGTGCCACAGGGGATTCTTCGGCTTCGGGTTGCTCTGCAGTCAGTTCTGGTGTTTCTGGCTTGTCATTGTGCTCCTCCGCGTACTCCTCATCGATCTTGTAGGGATAATCCTCGGTGGGTCCGGCTTCGGTTTCCTGTTCCACATTAATGGCATTCTCGGTTGGCACATCGGCGGGTGTCAGCAGCTGCTGGACTCCGGTGGTGGCATCTTGAGAGGATTGAGGGAGCTCTGGTTCCTCTTGATGTTGCTGTTGTTCCTCCTGATGTTGCTGCTCTTCCTGTCTATGTTGCTCCTCCTCTTGGTGTTGCTGCTCTTCCTCCTGATGTTGCTGCTGTGTCAGCTCTGTTTCCTCATGAGCCATGTCCACAGCCTCCAGTTTCTCACCATTATCCACCTCGGCGACCTCGGGTCTCAGCTTGGTGGCCTCGCCATCATCCTCCTCCAGCGACTGCTCCTCCACGCTGGCGGGCAGTTCATCCTCTAGGAGAATGGGCGAAGGTGTTGTCGTGGTTGTGGTCGTTGTTCTTCTGCTAGTTGTTGTGGGCGCAGGAGTGGTTGTCGTCGTCGTTGTTGTTGTCGTCGTTGTTCTCCTCGTCGTCGTTGTTGTTGTGGGCTTGGGAGTGCTAGTTGTCGTAGTTGGCTGCTCCACCTTTTCAACGGGCTGTTCCTGCTTCTGATCCTCCTGATCCGCCGCCGGGGCCACACAGAGACCACCCACCATTTTGGCGGGACTCGTGCACTGGCAGCGTCCGAAGAGATTCGGGATGAGGAAGTCACAGTGGGTGCGGGTGTCGAACATTTGACAGTGGGCGTGGCTGTAGCAAACGGCGCCAGGATGGGCAGCTGTGGATGAAAGATGTAGATAGAGATAAAGGTAAAGATAAAGATCGGTTGCGAAAAGTTCTCGTGAGATAATATTCTTTTTTGCTTGCTCTGGTTCGCGAGTGGTGTGTGTTTTTGTTATAGGCAGGGGGTTGTAAATGGATGCGATATGTTATTAAGCTAACCGTAAACCGAACTCCAAGCACCAAATGCATATTAAAAACTCATCATCATCATCATGAAGAGCCACACCAGAACAGAGCGGAGCAGAACAGAACAGAACAGGGAGGAGCAGTCGCAACAAGAACAAGAACAACATCAGAGCATTAGCCCGCCTTCGACAAGCCTAATAACCGTCAATAAAGTCAACTGCAACTGCATCAGCCTGAACGCATGGCCGAAAGAGAAGTACAGAGAATAACCGAGATTGGTGCAGAGAAAAAAATTAAAGTCCAAAGATCTAATAAACCAGAAATGTACAAACTTTAAAAACAACCTATAAAATAACTTTTTTTTAAATGCAAGGTCACACTGAGTTTTCTATAGGTAAGGATGGTAACATTTATCAAATACAAAAGTTTCTTATCATTCTTTGAATTATTTCATTTTATAAACTCATATCGTTTTCCCCATTCTTTCTGTGCATAACTTGGCTAAGAAGGGGATCAGTTGGGAACCAGAAGATGACGCTGAAACCTCGGTGACGTCGCCCATTCCCATTACCGTTCCTCATCAGCATTCCACTCGCCGATAACTGGCTAAAAAGAGATGGCGACTGTTGCTCGAAGACCGAAGACTGAGCCACCTGCATGTCTGCCACTGTCCTCCTCTGGAATCTCAGCTCTGACCCACTTTCCGGACTGCCGCTCCAACTTGTTTTCACTTGTTTCGTTTTTAGCTTGCCAGCAAGTTGCAACTTGCAACTAGCAGCCAGCAACTTGCAACCATCCACTTGCAACTAGCAACTGGCGACATGGCATTTACCATTTCACATTGGCCAAAGCAGCAAAAGCAGCCACCTGCAGCTGCCCTTTGGCCAGTGTCTGGCCAAGGAGATCCATTTCCATTTTCATTTCCATTAGCCTCCAGCTAGCTGGCATTCAATTCGATTGGAATCCGAAACAAGATCATAAATCGGTATACCCTTTATCCTGGCCCAGCCAAAAGCCAACTTGGTTTTCTCGCGGGAATTTCGGCCACAAAACCGACATTTGTCGGCAAACTCACAAAAGGCAAACTCTGGCATTGGCCAAAAGGCCATTGGGGAACCGGTTGAGAGCGGTGACTCCGAGGCACATAAAAGGCATACGGCCAGCGTGGCGTATACTTAACGAATGCACCGCCTGACACTGACACTGCGCTCTGCCATTTCCATTGCCATTGCCATTCCAAATGCGAGTAGCTCAAACGTGTCTTGCCGCGGTTTGACACCAATATGGAATAAACGCGAAGCAGGAAGAGATCAGGGAGGGGGTTTCTGCAGACCCCGAACGTATGGCCCCATCTTTCACTTTTATATAACAGCATTAGAAGCAGTCACACAGGAAAAAATAAAATCGTTGGGGATTAGTCATCGTCTATTCCGGGTACTTTATAAATTTATAAACTCCTAATCAGGGGTGTTAGAAATGTATTTATAATGGACTTAAATGTTTTTATTTTTTGAGCATTTTGTATTACTTTAATTTTAGATTTTAAAAGTATAACTAAATAAATTAAAAAATATTTATTTTTAGGTTTTTTTCAATTTTAACAATCCAAAAAATTTAAACAATTTATCTTATCAAATTAGAAATTAGAAATTAGAAATTAGAAATTAGAAATTAGAAATACTAAACGCACTTTAAAGTTTCATTTTGCATTATGTTTTTCTGGAATTTAAGATTTTAAAAGTGTAACTATTAAATAAGATTTTTTTCTAGGTTTTTTTAAACTTCAACAATCTAAACAATTCGAATGATTTATCTAATCATATAATAAGGAATTCAAAATCTTTAGAAAAATTAAAGGCAAATGTTTTCTTTCAACGATTTATAAAAAAAGTATATTTAAATATCATCTATTTCGAAATTGATAGAAAAGCGGTTTGTTTAATTAGTTACACGAAGTTAAAGGTTCTTAATTACTGAGAAATAATTTTCTTTTCATAAATAATAAAACTATTATGTATTTAGATAAGAAAACAACAGAAAAAAGTTCAGATTTTTAAAGTGGCACCAAGATATGAAGATTTTCCTGTGTGCAGCTGTATTGAGTCCCATCTTGGGCAGGAGACGACGCCTCTGAGCTGGCCACCAAAAACGATGATCGATAGGCTGGGGGCCAATGCCACGGCCACTTATCGCTGGCCCCGCCCCCTCTACATCCCAGCCGCCCCTTTTTGGGACTGCTGGTATGACAGGTTGGATCTTGCATGCGAATCGCAGCACGACTGCAACTGCTAACCTAACCCACTTCGATTACGGCTAAAGCTGCGACGCGTGTGAAAATTGCCCAATGGATGTGGCATCTGGTATATGGTATCTGGGTATATGGTATCTGGGATCTGAGGGAGCTGGGAGATAGATCTTTGGAGCGGTGCCGAGCTGCGGGATGGCTCGCATCATAAACAATAATTTCCATCGAAATCAGCATAAATTAAATCGCTGCTTCCGCGGCTTTATTGTCTTTGGCTGATTCGCCGCCGGTGGCCGGAATTGCAAAACTGTGTCAACCGCCTGGCACGCACAGATACAAAGATACAGATACAGATGCTACAAATGTATCTCAATCTGCGCCAGCATTCCTGCGGCTATAATAAGTCTATTTATGCCGTCGACTTTCATTAGGCGCAAAAGCCAATTGCCATAGAAAAAAGGAAAATGAACCATAGGCATCCCCATTGAAGTCAAAAATAAATTAAAAGCGGCAATTTGCATTTGTTAGTGGCTGGAAATGTTAGTTGTGAATATTAAGTTTTTGGCCATTATTATTATAATTGTTATTAGTATTGTCTCTTTGCGGAAGTTGGCTGTTCCACATAATTTGCATGCAATTTGGCATTTGGCGCAATTTATTTTGAAATGGCCATTCAGAAGCATTTTTTACGTTTTTTCTCTCCTTTTTTTTTGGTTTCTAGCCGCAAATTAACACAGTTTGACTGGCTGACTTAGTGGGTCATGCGAAATGAAATGGAATTTTTCGGTGGCGTTTTGCTTTTGGTTTTTCTTTTCTTTCTCTCTTTCCATTTTCAAACATTTTTTGGGTGCAAGGTGTCGCAATGGAAAGTATTTTCCCTGTTTTCGGTTTGCGAAGGTGTTGAGGCAGGAAGAAAGTGAGCCAAGTGGCTGGGTAGAGTGACTAGTGGATTTCCTATGCCTTATATAATGAGACTAGGGAATGCCATTAAAGACGGTACGGAAAAGTTGTTGTTGAATATTCTTGGATATCAAGACAACATAGAATTCAAAAAACTAGTTTGGATACGTAGTTTTACTAGGAATACTTACAAAAAATGTAGCAAATAAAATAAGGTATTTTAGATGCCTAATATTAGATTAAACATGTTAAACTTTTATTTGAATTTATTAAAAAGGTATTACTTAATGGATTTTCAACAAGAACTCAGATTTCCAGATATGTTTGTGAAATTTTCTATTTCCCTAATTTTAGAATACTAAAATAATTAGATAAAATTATCTAGGATATTTTAAAAGACTTTGGGGATTCCAATATCGTTGCTTAAAGAAAGCTCTTTTCTATTCTATTCTATCATAAGAAAATTATTTCATAGGAATATCTCAAAAAATCAATCAGTTATATCTTCAAATATTCCGATATCGTTACCCAAAGAAAACTCTACTCTATTTCTTATAATAACTCATTTCCAAGCAATATCCCCTTAAATCAATAAGGTATTTCCCTGTTTTTCTCTGTGCACCTGATGATCGACGACGTCAGAGTGGTTCACTTTTCCTGCAACTTTGTATGCAGAAGATCTCGATCTGGCTGACAGTCGCAGCCTCCGTTGTTTGGCCGTGTGTCTGGGCTATCTGTTCATTATCTGTTTGCCGCACACCATACTATACCATACCATTCCATACCATACTATACTATATATATTTGGCATACTTTTTCCCGCAGCCCGTGAAACGGGGAGAGTAGAGTAGACTAAAGAGGGAATTGTCATATGTGCATATATATATATAACTCATAAAGATCCGAGGAGATCTACGGATGGAGGAGGAAGTGGCTCATTGTTGGCGGCGCTGGCTCGTTAAGAGCGTTAGTAGCCAGCCTACCGAACTGAGCAAAAACGGGTATCCGAATGGGCCAATCCCGGAATGGGCTTGGGCCCGATGGGTTAAGGTGCATGGGAAACTGGAACAAGTGGCCAAATGGAAAGCCTGACAAGCCAGCAAAATCTGGGACACCACTTGCTTCACTTGACCCGCCGACTGAGCGCAATGGCGATAGGATGAAGTGAATGGCCAATCCCAAAGCCAAATGTGTGCAGCATTTTTGTCAACTGCATACAAAAATGTTTGTTTTTTTCGGCTTTTCTTTACCCATTCCCGTGGAATTCCAGCTCTCTGCTGCTATCTGCTTATATTTATTTCTGTTTCGCCATCTCTTTTGCGCTGAGAACTAATTGAACTTTCTTGGACTTTCTTTCTTTTGCATCGGCGGCTAATCAGTGCAATTTAATTACGTCGAGTCGAGTCGAGGCAATTAGCCATGTAAAGTAGCTAAGAGATACAAATCAAAAGGGGGCCTTCGGTTTCTGCGGGGGGGCAGGAAGGAGGCCCTGGCAGGATGTCTCTCTGGTGAAAGGTCCAATCCGCTCTCTCGCCTCCTCTTTCTTTTATTGTGTTTTTGGTGAAAGTATCTCATAAATGACTGGCTTGCCACCTATTGCACTTGCCGCAAAATCCCCTCGACACGCGAAAAAAAAATTATATTATTATAGAAGGAAATATGCCATTAATCTTTATCACCCATCTGTATGCAGATCCCACTAAGTTCTGCCGTAAATTGCTTATGAAAAACCAATGGATATCGGAAAGCTTTGTAAAATAATTATAATTACATATATCTCCTGGTGTTTATTGGCTCAATAAACACAGCTAGTCAATCTTCTGCTGGCCAGGCATAAACAATTTGTCAGTGATGAAAAATGAACTTTATAACTTTAAATGGTAAATAATTTTTAATTTTATTAAACTAAGTTACTTGTTTTTTCCAGCTGATAAACCTAATTCTTTGTTATTAAAATTATAATTAATTAAATTTCAAGCTCTATTGTTTATATATTGACTTCTTATCCCATATAATTAAGTCAGGAGGTAAAGAGGGGATTTTAGAGAGCGCGGGAAGGGGACTATGCAGCATCAGGTGAATGGCAATGACACGAACTGCGCCGGTTGCAGTGCCTCCACCTCCATGTCCACGATCGTGCATCATTGCTCTGCTTTTGGCGTGTTTAGAGTTTAAAGAAGTCAATGTATGGTGGAGGGATGGAGGGGCGGGGAAATGGCCTCTCGATTCTAGTCAACATTCTAATCAGATTAACGCCACTTGGCGCCAATGTGCCAAAAGGAAGTGGAGCGAATTCAAACAAGATGGCAATCGCTGCAGGGCTGGCAATCTCTAGAACCTAAGATCAAAATTTTTCACTGCTCTATATCACTAAATATCATACCAATGTTCAAAATAAAAAGTCCCTATACTATTTGATCTACAAAATAAAGGAGGGCCATTAAAATCTATTTATTATTTTTGGATTCCAGAAACGCAAAATATTATATAAAATAATTTTAGAACTAGAAAATATTCTTGAAAAAAATTCTTTGTCAAATCTTACAAGAATTAAAATCTCATTCGTCAGGAATGTTGTATATTTTCTGAAGACTGCTCATTTCCCCCCAAAAGATATAATCTTAATAGAAAATATAATTTCTTTACCTCACTCTCGAACAATTTCTTTAATCTTTTTCCCATAAATTGCTTTCTTAGTCACTGGATGAGTCACCTGCCCATGATTTATTCCAAAGCCTGCGATATGAGTCACGGGTTCTTCTTTAGCCCAGAGCCCTAGAAGAGTTCGCTTGCAACTTGTTGCAGAGCCAAGAAGTATCTTAAAATGTATCTTTCACACATCGCATTGCACAAACAGAAACCGAAACCGAGAGAGAGATCGAAGCCAAACATTTACATTTTACATTTAACGTTTTAACGTTTTGAACGTCCAACGATCTGGAGACGCTGTTCGGTTTCCACCAGGTTGTTAGCCAGTTCTTGGAAGATTAACCAATTATGCGTATAATTAGTGACACGATTGTCTTGTTCGGCCGAAGTATTTTCATTGTTATTGTTATTGTGCATTTTCAGTGTTATGCCCGTGTTAATTGAGAACCCAGTTGGAGCGAAGTGTTAACGAACCGCAAACAGGAAATAGGAGTGTATGGGTCTGTTTAAACTATAGGTATAGGTATACCTATATGCTGGGCATTGCGTGACATTCCAGGGGATAGGACGAGAAATGATAAGCAATCAGAGTGGGGATTATTAGTCGGCTGCCCGGCTGTCCGTTTATTGCAATTCACCAAACACACCGAACACCGAACAGTTAATGATATTATCTAGTAGGTATATGTAGCATATGGTCCCGGTCAATCTGGAGGATTAGGGCCACAATAGCTGGCCGGCGGTCGGCTGATACTTACGTCCCAGACAGGTGTGCTTGCGGAACTGCAGGAATCCCTCGACGCAGCGGCAGGCCCCCTGAAGACAACTGCTGTTGGCCACCTTCATGGAGCACTGCTCGCTCAGCTGGCAGTCGCCGCCAAGGAGTTGGGCTATAAGGGGGGGAAAATACCATTAGCAATCATCTTAAATTCAATTTCAATCGACCCATTAGATGGTGTCGTTTCTGGGGAATAATATAACGATTCTACATGGGACTCCCGAGATGTGATCTTCTCAAAATCTCACTTTAAGACACTCATTAGAGAGAATGCTAAAGAATTATTGTGAGTTTTTGTCCACGGTAGAAGGTAAAGCAAATGGAAATACTAGTTTTTATGGGATACTAAAATAAATTAATTCCCCACTTTCAAATAAAATCGAAATTCAATGGATTAATAACCTTTGGATGAAGAGATTCCATTCCTTACTATTATATTTTATTTTCCATTTTATCAGTGAACTTGAGTCTTCTCTTCATCATTGTGTCGCCTGGTTTTTCATTGGTAAATACTGATTTAAATTCCCCGGGACTCTCATGATTTGCATTACTAATTTTACTCAGGAAATTGTTAGAATTGTTTTCTGTGTGTAAAGAAAGTCGCAGTGAGTGCATCTAACGGTTCCCCTGTGGACAAACACACACATCTCCGCCCCATTGTTTGCCCGGCAAACATTCTGAACTCCCACTTTGGGGTTAGCCAAAGATTGACTTTGCCTACTTACATGACAAACAGCGCTTGGAATCCAGCTGGACAAAGTAGGGGGCGCACTCGCAGTATCCGAGGGCGGAGCAGCTGCTGCCCTTGATGAAATCCGTGCAGTCCATGTCATGCTGGCACTTGTCGCCCAGTTCCAGGGCTCGACTCGCGTCTACAACTGTGAAGATGATCAGCAGCTAAAAAAGATTGAGAGAAACAATAAATTAGAGAAGTTAAAGACAAGAAACTGCGATAATATTATATATTTTAGAAGATCTTAAAGGTTACCAAGATACAAAGTATAATAATATAATAAATACATAACATCCTGGAGCTATTATAATATCATATTACATCTTTTATCTAGGTAACCATCCATTCTGCTCATTTTAGGATTTTATTAACATTAAATAATAGTAGAAAATGAAAGAATTCTTAGATATTTTCATTCCTGTACAGATGGAATTTACTTTTAACTCATCTTCACTTCCCCTTAAAGCCCTTATATCATTCCTTATAATTTAAAAACTGCTCACTTAGCTCACATAGCACTTATTCCAATTGGAATGCCGAACATCTCCGTATTATTATCTCCTTAGAAGAATTTGCAATCAGAAAGGCAAAAAATGATTTAACGACCCGAACATTATGAAATCGCCTTAGATCTGTGATCTGTTATTTATTACATCACTTAATTCTTTCAATTAGGTGCCCAGCTTTGCATAAACCATGATTAAATCGGGCATGGGGCCCCCAAACCGAAATGAGCCAACAAATTGGCCGGCACGGTCTTGACCAGGTCTTGTTATAGTGGCGAACAAATTCCCGAGTACACGGAATTACCTGTGGGCCAAATGTCCGACGAAAGAGCCGTAAAATCCGTAGTTAATCGTAGCAGATCATACAAGCTGCGGTTCTTTTTTCCTATTTTTTTTTTGAGTTTTTTATGAATGAAGTGCGATGTGTGTAAAAGTATCTGGTATCTACGGCATCTGCGAGCAGGCCTTTGTTTTGACGCAGACACAGTTAACGTTATATCAGATGCTACAAAGAGTTGTAAGACAAAATTAACAGTTGCCTGAACACCGAACACACGCCCATCCGCGAAGGTGGGGTGGTGGGATTGGCCGGGATCTATAATTAAAAAAAAAAAAAAGAAAAAGAAAGAAACAAACAGCCAAGGGTACCCACTATTCTTCGTGTATGTTTTTGGGCTGATTTTCTTTTTCTTTTCTATTTTGCAGTTAGAACAACTGGCTAATAAATAAGCTGAATTTTGTGGCCAACACAGACAGAGTGCAATGCACTTTCTGCTCATCGCGAATGAGCGCCACACGCCATTAATTACGGCCCGGCCTCTGGGATTGCCATTACCTAACCGAAACCAAAACCAAAACCCAAAACAGATACAGATACGAGTTAGGTAACTGGGGTTCTGGTTTTCGGTTCTGGGTTTTGCATACTGACAAACGGTACTACGAACTCCCCCGCCGTTGGTGTTATTTCTCTGATTTTTCTGCTTAAATTTGTTAACGCATTAAATCCAATGATTACATAAAGTTTGCCGTGCAGGGGGATTTCCCTCGGCCTCGGCTAATTGGTAAGAACTCTCCGTTTTGGATTCCAATTCAGCAGACACGCAACTCTTGGGCAAATCGTACAAGTTGAGACATTACAAACACAGTTAGGATCGTTTGGCGGAATGCAACTTTGTTGGCATTGCTAATCCCCTGATTGTGATAAATGGTTATGAGAAATTGTTTTCATAAAGAAATGTGGAAATTATAAAAAAATCTAGGAAAATTAGTTATCATCAGAACTTATTAGAAATATCATAAAGTGTTAAAATAGAAAACAAATTATGAGTATTTAAGGAGAATTTCACCCTTAAAATCGAATCTTTATACAAATATAAAAGCAATCGAAATCTATTTAAAGTATTCTTTTAAAAAACAAAAAATATTGTTAAATGTTAAGAACTCATTTCCCTTTATACATAGCTTTCTCCGAAAGCTTTATTTAACTAACAAAATCATTAAATTGGTTTTATTGAACAAGAAACCATTAGCAGGGCTCTTTGGGGTCTTCAAATAAATAAACTTCAAACAAATAAACAAACTACACCACATAATCCCCGTTCAGAGGTGTTTTCCTCCATTCTCGAGATCATTTCGCCACTCATTCAAGCACTCATCTAGTCAAATCAACACTTGCAGCTCTTCATGGCAAACCCTCGACCATTTTACCCATTGAAAACCGAGGAGTATCAATGGGAGCAACCATACAAACAAGTCGTCGAATGGTAAAAGTATCGGTATCGCAATAGGAATTGGAATCACAAACAAGAACCAGAAATGAAATGAAACCGTCGAAGCTCGGCGGCATCAATAAAATGTCAATAAACAGAGAAGAAATTGTTTAATTACGCTTTCGAGCACGAGACACTGGATAGAATAAAGAGAGAGGCCGTTGGCCATTAGAGCTTCGATTTGACCCAATAACTGGGGGGCCCAGGTTACTTTCCTCGTTGGCCAGGAATTGTCAACTGCCCAAAAGAGGGGGAGAGAGTAAATAAAGATCTGCTGGCAGAAGGCTAATAGCCGTCAGCCCGTGTCCACCCATCCCGTCCATTTGCCATTCTCATCCTCCGCCTGGCCATTCATCTCAAGGCCCCAACTGAACGAACTGAACGAACTGCCCGAAAACCCCATTCATCAACTGACTTGGCTTATTTATTTTTCTGTTTGCTGCTTTTTTGTGGGTTTATTGCCAGTCTGTGCTAATGAAGACCCGTTGCAGTGGCATTTTCTTCTTCTGGACGCCGCTGCAGTCATTGTAATTTAGAATCGTAAAAGAACAGCAAGGCCCGGCCAGCATCAGCGAAAAAAGAGTAGATAATTTTTCGTGTTTTACAAATTACTTTCGTACTCTTTTAATGATCGTCGGGCGCCAGACCGTCTGCTGACCTTTGCCCGCCCCGAATGCAGGTGGAGCGCACAGATGCAGTGGCTCTCTGGCTAGCTGGCTAACCGACTGCCGGGTTCTTCTGGCCAAGACTTAATGCACTTGGCTCGAAATGGGCTGAATGGGCCGGCCGAGGGCAGCGAAACATAATAACAAACAACATCGGAACGGATAAATTGTTTGTTAGTCTTGGATGAAGTGGAAAACTTATGGAGGGAGGGAGATTTTCCCTAGCTCTCTCTCTTTTTCACTGAAGTGCTGCAGTGGAGGAGCCCTTGGTCGATGGCTTTCTAGCCAAGAGGTTCCATTGATTTAGCACCATGAATTGATTGTTCATTGAATGAGCAAAATCTAATTGAATTACAGAAGATGATTTAGAATCTTCAATCAATATTTATTGCATGCAAATGGCAAGCAAAGAAAATTATTATAAAATGATTAAATTTTAAATAAATAAGTAGAAAAATTCTAACCATAAAAAGTATTTAAATTATTATATAAAAATTCATATTTCTTATAAGGAAGTCTTTGATATTATTCTTGAATTCTAGTTTAAAAAAAAAAACAAAATCATATATTTATGGTTCACTTTATTTAAATAATCAAAATTCTACACAAAGAAAAATCTAACCAAAAAAATATTTTATATTATTAAAGTGGAAGTCTTTGTAAAATGAAAATTCATATTTAATTTAACAAGATCTTTGTTATTATTCCGGATTTCTAGTTCAAATAAATACAAAATCCTACATTTATGGCTCACTTTATTATGCTAATCCAAATGCCACACAAAGAGAAATTAAAAACACTTGCGTTTATAAGTAGGATTTCCTTATAATTTCTCCCAAAATTTCATAACAAATGAATGTAGGTAAGTCACAAATAATAAAAGGAAATCTTGGGCTCTGATATAACTTTGCATGCAGACAATAAAATAACTTAAGCGAACCACACTTCCTCTCTATTATTTCTCTACCTTTTTCCCGGAATCCGAAAATAGCCAACGAATTCAATAGAAGCGTTTATTAATAGTCAAACTAGTTCCCATAGCAATGCCGCTTCCCTTGGTAATAATGATTAAGTGCTGGGCAATGAAACTTTATGAAGCAAATAATTCACTAAACTTAATGCCCCATCTTGCCCCTCTTTTTTTTTTTTGGATGATGTTCGGGCCAAAGAAGACTCCCACCTTTTATTAGATTAATTTGCCCACATTACTCAGCCGGCGAAGTGGCGACCCCCAACCGAACGGAGCCCCGACTTCATCATGATCTTCGACGCCTGCCTATCCATCTATCAGCCACAATTTGACCCAATGGCCGACTTCACAGCTCTTTACACACGAGAAAGAAAGAACTTGGAGAGCAGAGCGGCCCACGATTGAAGTGCCCACGCCAAGAAAATCCAAAAAAAAAAATAGAAAAAACTTAAAAATTGTGCCAAAAAATGAAACGTTTGTTTAAGAAAGCGAAAAAGTGCTCAACAATGGAGCTCTGACCGGGTGACAAACATTTGCTTTGGCTGCCTTTTTTAGAGCGATTTGAATTGGCAACGCCCCAAATGATCACAAATTTTTATATATTATTTTTGGTTTTTTTGATTTTTTCACCCACAGATGAGTTTACTTACCGCTAAGAGCCGCTTAACCGTAAAGGCATTGCCATTGAGCATGGCGATCGCAGGTTGTTGCTTTCTCGATGCTGCCGACTGCCCCGCAGTCGCCGTCATTGCCGCTTCTGAATCGCCAAGAAGCTGCCTGGGATCTCCCTGGGATATGGCTTTTCTCGCTTTTCCCTCCTTTTGTGTGTTTTATTTTTCGTTTTTCGATTTCTGCTGCCGCTGTTGCTGCTTTCTTGGGCTATTTTCCTCTAGCTGGGTACTCCTCTCGTTGCAGTCGTTAATATATGTTTTGTGCTGTGGAAAGGAGTCGGTGACTTAAACTCTGAACTCTGAGGGTCAAAAACGGAACGAAAACGTTTCTTCTTTTTTTTCTTTTTCTTTTCTTCTGTATTTTTTTTTTTTAAATTTTTTTGGGGGCAAAGGAAATGCGCCCCACTAAAAGCAAGAAGAGGGAAATAATAATAATAATAATTTCTGTTTTATTATTTTGCAGTTGTCGGAACCGGCCGGCTTGCGGCTCACACGCCCCTCATTCGCATTCAATGGGCATTCGAGCGGCGCGCTCGGTCGCTCCACTTTAAAACGAAAGACTTAGGCAGCGAACTTGCGGTCGAAAAGTCGAAAAGCCGAAAATGGGAAATTAACACCTGTGAGCCACCTAGCTGTTGGCCACTAGGCCCTAAAACTTATTTCGTTTATTTTTCTCAACCGTTTTCTTCTTCTGTTTTTGCTATTTTCACTTGCTGTGACGACCTTTGTCTGTCTCTCTCTCTGTTTTTCTCCGCTTTTGTGTCTTTTTTTTTTAGTCGGAATTTGGGTAACGTTTTTTTGTTGTTGTATCTCTGCTCCCTGCCGCCGCTGTTATAAAATTTCATTTTATTGCAATGCATGAGAGTCTGGGCCGAGGAGCTCTAGTCTCGAAGACTGGGTCTCTGCGACTGAGAATGTGGCGCTCTAGGGCATTACCGTTAGTCGGTTGAGTGGATGAACAAAAAAAAAAAGAGCTGGGTGCCGATATAAAACATCTACTAACTCCAGCATTTTTATAACTTAATAAAAAATGAGAAAAAGGGAAGAAAAGGCAAGAAAAGGAAAGGAAGGGAAGGGAAGGGAAAAGCGGAGCGCTGACAATGAAGCTGGGCCCAAGAGTTCGATTTAAATTGGTCTAAGGTGAGATGGCCTGAGAACTAGTCGCTGCACTGAGAAACATTCTTTTTTTTAACAATAAAAGTTAAAATAAACAAATATTTTATTGTCAGGGAAAATCCTAAGAAGAGTTCTATTATTATTTATTAAACAAAATCCCTAACTTTTTATATAATTATAGGTTTATAGTTTTTTCTTTTAGGAGTTTTAACAAAATAAATAAAGATTAAAAAGCAAGATCTTTTGAATTTATATGTTCTATCTAACCTTTCCCAACTTCAAGCTAAGAGACACAAAAATGCTTGCAATATTTTCTGAATATTTTCTAGGTATTTTCTTTTTCTGGATCCCGAATTATGTTTGATTATTTGCATTTGGTCAAGGGGAGTGTCTGAAGAATTGGCCGGCTTAATCTTGTGACCCAGTCAGCCGATGCAGATGCAGATGGATGTGTAGAAATACAGATGGAGATGCAGATGGCAATGGAGATGGCGGAGATCTTCCGCAATCGATCAGCATGTGCCAAGTGTTGGGCTGACGACCGCAAAAGAGCGGGTCGCTGGGTGGCTAGGTGGCTAGGTGGCTAGATGGCTAGATGGCTGGATGGCTGGGGGAACAGCATTTTTAGTTTGCGGTTTTTGCGCTTGGTCTATCGGTCGCTGGGTCGTCATCAATGCGATGCCAGGCGATGCAATGCGATGCGAGGCACCGAGAGGCAACTGAAAAAGCCTGGCCAAAGAATCTCTGGCCGAGACACTCAGACACAAGGCAAAAAAGCAAAGAGCAGCGCGATTCTAGCACCGTTATGCACCCAATATGGCGACTGAACCACCAGCACATGTGGCTGGGGTTTCGGAGTTGCAGTTTGGAGTTGCAGTTGGGAGCCAAAGTTAAAGCCAGATCCGAGCTGAGACTGGCTCTGGGTGCATCTGCATCTGCGTTCTGTGTTCTATGTTCTGTGTTCTATGTTCTGTGTTCTGGTGCCACTGCCACTGCATCTCCAATCGCATCTCCAGCAAACTGGACAGGAGAACGCTGCACTGAGCCGTCTTCACTTGACTGCCTTCCCATATGTATGTTTGTCTATCTGGCCGCTCGCTGTTTGTTTGTTTGTCGGTTGGTTGGGTTGGTTGGTTGGTTTGTTTGTTTGTTTTCCTGGCGAGTGTGTGCGCAAGAAAACTGAAATTACACTCAGTGTAAGGCCCGTTGGCCGCGCCTTAGTCCAATTCCGAAAAATTTACCCCTTTTCGATTATTATTATTATTACTATTATTTCCTTCTTTTTTTTCTCGCTTGCTTGTTTTATTTTTTAAACAATTTTTTAGCTACCGTTTTTTTTTATATTTTTTTACACTCGCGTCGCGGCACTTTTGGCATTCGATTGTCAAACGTTTGTCTTAAGGTCTTGAGCTTGGTGTGCAAAGTGCAGCCACATCACACGGAGATGAGCTGAGCTGGGCACGTCCGCACGTAACGATGGTCAGCAACGAACTGAAGAGGAGCCAGCCAGCCACGGACTTAAAGAACCAAGACAAGCAGCCGCGGTCGCAGTCGCCAGCAGCAGCAACATCGGCGGCAGCAGCAACAGCAACAACAAGTCTTGGCTGAAAAGAGAGCTTTTGGCCAAAGTCAAAGTCAAGGCAGCGAAGCTTTTGAAGACACGACAAGTGCCGAGGTCTTGGTTTCCTATAGTTGCTGTTGCTGTCTTGATGTTGCTGCTGTTGCCAGCGATGTTGCTGCTGCTGCTATGCAAATGTGACCGCTGCGCAGAAGCAACAGCCGCAGCAGCCGACGCTCTGCTTTATTTGTTTCTTTAATTATGAGTGTCAGGTCCGAGAGAGTGCGAACGCACAGATTAAGAGAGATAAACGGAGAATCGTTTGTACACCTACACGCCGAGATCTCCACTTGGCTGCCCGGCAACTGCATTCAGTTCGAAATTAACCGTTTTGTTTTACAGTCCAACTTCTTTAGCTTAAAACGAACTTTTAAGGAGACCATTTTAGAGTCCAACTCGTTAAGGATTACGAAATCTAATCAAAAGATTGTCTTAAATATTTTTAAAGAACTTATCTTAAGCCTTTTATTTTTCTGTTTCATGTGAAGATTTATTAAAAGGCTTTAAAATGAATTTCTTTAATTTAGGAAACAAAAACTTTAAGTATTTTTAATATTTATTTTATTTGTATAATAATAATTCTGATAATTATAATAATACTGTTTAAAGTGAAGAAGAAATGATATAGAATGATGTTAAAGTAAGTTTCAAAGAATGAGACAAGATCCTTAAAATCCTCAATGCCATTCTTGAAGTTTTCTTCCTAAAAGTTATTTTCGGCTTAAAAATTTTTTCATGTTTCCAATTTAGTTTTTAAATTTTTTTTCATTTTATAGGCCCCACTTCTTATAAGCAGTACCCCTTAGAGAAGTTCAACTGTAGTTGATTTTCGTTCGTCCACTTCCGTCACTTGAAGTTGAACCCGTGTTGCAATCGCAATGAGGCAAGTGAAGCAACTGAAATCGACTTGCGAAACGCTAAGAATAATATTCCAAGTGAAAAAGGGGCAGGTGGGGGGTGGTTTGGTGGTCGGATCCAACGCACTCCATTTGGCTGGGTCCAAAAACTATACAAATGCGTCTTCCCTAATTGAATAATGCTGCGGCTGCCCTCCCTTCAAGTCGTTCGAGCTCTTTAAAATTTAAAATTATAATTTAATGGTTTTAAATTGGTCGCTTGGGGTGTAATTTTCGCATTTGAGTTCATTTTAAACAAACTGTTTTGCTGCTGTCAGATTTTCAGATTATTCGGAGGGCGGTATTATGAGTTGTAGAATGTTAGGATGAACATTTAATATTATAATAAATATATTTTTTAAAATTCTAATTTATAAAATTTATTTTATGCTTATTTTAAAAGTTTATAAATTTTATAAAATTATTTCAACATGTTTTAAAGTATTTTAATACTCTCTTAATCGAATAAAAATGATTTATTCTCCTTTTTAAATTATTCAAAATAATTTCAAATTAATTGTATTATTAAAACAACTTCTTAAACCACCCACGCACTCACCGAGAACAAGAATGAGTGAATGAGTCTGGTGTAGACATCGCATATTGTGCCAAGTGGTCACTTCAAAGCGCTTTTGATCGTTTTTGATTTCACATTCAATTTTATATCTGCCCTCTTTGTTTCGCTCATTCTCGGCGAAAACTACACAAAAATTGCTTCGATTTTCGAGCATTTTCTGGAAGACAGCATCTTAATTTGAAGATTTATTTCAAGCACCGGAAGCGGAGCAACCTCCTCCTCCTCCGCCACGAAATAGAAGAGTTGATTGTCCCGAATCGAAATCGCATATTACGGGCATATAGAATATGGATGGGTGTTTGATGTTTGGGAACATGGCCATAATTGATGCTGATTGTCCACGGTTACTTGCTTAATTCTGACTTTTCGCTTTTTCGGGCGAGGGCAATGGAATCTCAGAGTCAATGGAATCATTCGATGGGTTTGAACCCAAGCACATAACTTATAAAGAAGAACAGAAAGATCTAAGATAAGTTTGGAAGATCTTTAATATAACGAATGATAATATATCATTTATAGATACAATTTTAAAACATTGATATCATAACATTTACCGATACCAATAGGTAATCCCATCGACAAACCAAAAGACTGCAAATATTTCAACCGATTTCAATAGAAACTATTGATGGAAAAGTTTACGAAGGGCTCTGCATTTTGTGTTAAAAACCATGAAATTGTTATTAATTATTAATGGATCGACAAACAGCCGCACCGGCGGCAGTGCCCATCATCGCATTAGGAACAATGAAAAGCAAAAGTAAATCGAAATCGTAGCAAAGTCGAAGACACTGCACTGGAGAAATGTTCATCATCATCAGTTGAAGTTGTATCTCGAGAAGTAGCAACAGCAACTGCACAGTGGCATCATTATCATGGCCACGATCATCGATCGACGAGTGGTGAACAATTGAAAAGTGCTTTTGCTTTGCTCTTGGGGCAACACGTGCCGGGTCTTTTTCATTTTTTTTTTTTTTTGGGCTGCCATCGATCTCGAGTGCCGGTGTACCTGTCGCTGTTGCTGCCACGCCCCCCGCCCTCTTAGCTCATACGTAGTACGTACACTGCCCTACAAACACACATGCAGGTGCCCAAAGAGCAGTTGCCCGCCGGAGATCTTAAACTTTCATTTATACAATTGTCTTCAAACTGTGCAGCGCTTGCCGCTGCTCCGAAATGAAAGTCGGAACAAAATGGATTTGCTTTTGGAATTTTTGTTCAACAGAAGACACACACAACTTGGAGGAAAAAAAACAAAAAAAATACATCATTCTGTTGCTGCTGCTGCTGCTGTTTGCTCATTTTGGGCCACTGGCGGCATTTGGTTTATTGCAGTTTTGCGGCCATGTGCCAAAGGAAAGGCCTCCGTACCTTTTGCCCACTTCTGTCCAATATCTCGTTAAATCTAAATGTGCATATCCATTTTTTTTACCCTCTGATTTTTTCGGGGATCGCTCTCCATCTCTTTTGGCCGATCAACTTTCGCCGCAGAATTTGCAATGAAAAAAAAAATTAAAACAGAGAGTGGTTACCTTTCCACGGTTCTTTTGGGACCATATCCCTGCGCCGGGTCATTGAACGAAGGTTTTGGCAAACTACAAAAAAAAAACAACGAGGTAGGAAATGCCAAAAAAAAAAAAAAGCAGCCCAAACTGGTTATTATAATTTTTCGGCTTTCGCAGAATCGCACGCAGCTGCCCGGACAACGTCCCCCATTAGGTTGGCCCCATTCTCGGGCCGCTGGGTCCAGGAACTGGGCTTGGCCACATGACAGCCCCGGCTCCAGCCCCCGAATAGGCTCTACACTGCCAGAAACGAAGGGTAGTCTCAAATCTAGTCGATAGTTATGGATCTTTCTATATCAAATACCATCCTTTTTGAAATAAAAACCGTAGTTTTATTTATCTTAAAAAATGTTTTTATTTTTGATTCAGTTCTTAGCACATTTAAAAAATACCATGTAATTTGTAATTTAAAATCGATTTAATCGATGTTTTTGGATGATCGAAGATATCGATTTCCCTTCTTTAAAGCCTGGTCACCTTTACAAATATATTCATTATAGTGTTTTAACTTAATTAATCTAATGAATCCTAAATCCTAATCTAAATTTATTGTTTCCCCTTCATTTTTCAATTCTTATTCATTCTTTATTTTTAATTTTTTTTTGTTTTTATCGATTTAGTCGATCTTTTTATGAATCGACAAGAATTGTTTACAACTCTAGTAAATTTTTATGATATCTTCATATACGATCTTCAATTTACATCTGTTAACTACTTTATTCTTTCTTAAATTAATATGAACTATTGATTTCGAACAGTCCTTGTAATATCTATTGCCTTTGTCCTTTCTTCAGGTGTAAAATGTTTGGGTATTTGGCTTCGTGACAAATATGAATATTTTTTGAGACCAAGGAGTGGGCCAGCGGGGAAGTGGTGTAGAGTCACGGGCACATCCACATCCACATCCCCATTTCCATGCCCATTCCTATTGCCATCTCCATCGGCACAGCCTCATCCCCATCCCCATACCCATCCCAATGCCCAGGCCCACTACCAATCCACATCGGAGCACCGCGAACGCGGAAGTATTTAACGTGTTTGTTTGTCCATGCCAATTCCACGGCTTCTGCCGCCTTTTCAGCTCCCAGCCCGAGCTCTGAATTCTATTCTGGACTGAAGTTGGAGTCGGAGTCGCAGCTCCGTGGAGCTAGAGGTCTTTCATTTGGGTTTGGTGAAAAGTGTTTTGTATGCAAATCATTGAAATTACATATTATGGCCAGTCTTGCAGTAAGTAGCAGTTGGCCTCAAACCAACCCACTGACATGCACCGTGCAACTGGCCAACCTGGACAACCTGGACCGATGAAGACCTCAAATGGCCAATGGAGAATGGTGGAAACGGCTGGAAAGCAATTGGCTGAGAACTGGCCACGACAGATCGTAAATTCATTAGGGCAATGTTTTCGGGAGGTCTGGCCTCTGCAGTTGCCGATGTCTCAGTTGGGTGCCCGAAACCCGAAGAAGAAACACCAAAAAGCAAACAAAAATTCAACTGACAGTCGTTGGAAACTTTTATGAAATGTTTAGGGAAAATTAAAGTCTTATTTACGGTGTTGGACTGGTTCGCCAAATAGTTCACAGAGTTAGGAACTTGGGTACTTCACCCACTAAAAATAAAGCAAATATATGATTTTCAGATTAAGCTGGAAAAGAACCTGCTGAAAATTATTAATAATTATTATAATTATACCCCAAGCTGATAGAAAGCTTAATTTTCTTTTCCTTCATAAGAGGCTTTGGCCTTCCTAAGGCAAAAACACTAGTAGATACTAAACTTTTTTCAAAATTAGTTTGAACAATACAAAAAACTATCTTAGAAAGAAATTTGTTCTAGCAAAAAATGAATTCCAAAGTAACAAAAAGTACTACTTTTATTTCCATTATTTTTATACCTACTCTTAGAAAGCCCTTACTTAATTCCATAGCTAAATAAATTGAAGGTAATCAGATGATAATTCGTTGTGCTTTTATTTAAGTAGATCTTCCTCTGAAAAGTCATAGAAAAATCTAGCTTTATGAAGAATAGAATCTACAAATTTTTGACAATATTTTTTTAGGGCTTGTTAACTTTATGATGATCTTTGAGTTCGGTTTTTTTTCTGCTGCCTAACTTTTAGTTTCCTTTTATTGGCACCCAAGTGTTTGATCCTTAGAAAGTGCCCCGCCGACGACCATTAGGAAATGTCAATCAATTGGAGCACAATTTCTCTGCGCTTACACGCACATGCATACCGAGGCAAATGGGGCGTATGAGCAATTTCTGGTGCGAAAAGGAAACGAGGGGCGGTCGAGGGGGCTTCGAATGGCATACTAAGTCGACTTTAATTAAAATGACAGACCATTAGAAAACGATTTGCCCAGATGAATATTTTTACGACTTGATTTGGCGCAATTGGAAAATGGAAAACTGCAATTGGGCGGCCATGCGGTTTGGCTGGAGGAGGAAAACGCCAAGGAAAACTCCAAGGCCTGGTGGCAAAAAGGAGGGCGGGTCGGAGCTTCCGCTGCGGCGAAACGAAAACTGATCATTAAAATGCACAGTTGAAAACGCAGGTGAAATCTCATCTTGCGGCTTTTGCGGTCTTACAGCCACCATCCCATCCATATACACATATAATACCCAGCAGCAGCAGCAGAACTGTTCCATCTGACGCTTTCTACGGCCGATTGAATAATGCCAGAAATTCATTAGAGAGCCCCACCTTATTTTTCTACTCCGAAGCTTACATTAATTGATTTGTTTCGTAACCGAAATTAGGTAATTCGAAAAGGAAAGAAGCAAAGAAGCGGCGGCGAAGAAAACATTTAAACGCTCAAATCTTCTTCGACTTCGAGCATACGTGAAAGTTCATAAACGAAAGCAAAACGTAAGCTAAACATTTTGTTTGTAGCGCAGAGCGCACATTGTCATTAAACAAAATTAAGCAGAACAGCGTTTGGGCCATGAAAGGCTTTTAACGCGTTTAAAAGGGTGGAAGGTGGAGAGTGTGTAGCTGCGATGATCATTAAATGCCAAAAAATGACCGGTGAATGAATGTATGAATGCAGCGAATGAAATGCCCAGTGACCAGAGTCAAATTATAGCAAAAGCAAAGCTAAAACTTTAATGTTTCGAATGCTTCGTTTCGTTTCGTTATCGTTTCTCATTTCTCCTCGGCCAGCGGAGTATATTAAAAGTGAAAACATGTAGAGACCTCTATCTCTACCTCTCTTTCTACGCATTTCATTGGCCAAAGGGACGGCAAAAGGCCAAATTGGCATACAAATTGCGTATACGTAATTTTAATTGATCATTTAAGCGATTTAGTTTCTTGATGCCCGGCTTTACGTAAGCATTTCTTTTCGATGCCCCGACGATATCACATTCGGACATTATGCTAATTTTGTTGCGCATTTAGAAGGATTAATGGATGCCATTGACTGATGGATGGGGGCGATGAGTAAAAGTTGGCCATGTTTTATGACAGATTATCTAATCGGAGTTTTTTCGATCACAAGGGGAACTTTCTTATGTAAATGAGAAGATAGATGGTGTGCAAAAGTGAGTTGGTAGGGTTCTTTATAGAAATTATATTAGTGTAGATCTTGAAACTGAATACCTATTGTATAGAATTAAATCCAAAGAATATTTCTAGATAGGAATTTTAAGTTATGTATGTTGTTTCTAATAAATAAAATGTTTTCTAGTCTATCTAGATTTTATTTAATGGATCAGATCATAAAATACTCTTGTTTTCTTTATAAGTATGTAAGATATCTTCCCTCACATTCACCATTACCACTCAGCATCTTTGAAACTTCCTCCTCTTCTCGGCTGAAAAAGCGGGAAGCAAGTGAAAGTGCCCAAAGACAGCACATTCAATTTCGAATAATTTCGCTATCAATTAATAAAACGCGCAACGTGCATGAATGAGCGAATGCGAATGCTGTGATCTGCTCTACTGGAAAAGATTAATTGCCGGCCAAGTGGAGGGGGCATCATTAGCACATCATTACTGTCCCCCAGCTGAAAACTGTAATGATTACTTTGGACATTTGAATGGGAAGTTTGGCATATTTTTTGCGTTGAGAAAAGTGCCTCGAAAGCGAAGGTTGCCCGGTTCCACGGTACCACTGTTCCTTCCTCGCGAAACAACGATGATGCTTTCAAAACTGCACGGATCCAAGATAGAAGGCCTGCCCTCCAGCACTCGTGGGCAATATCTCTTCCCAAAAAAATAAAATCCGTGGAAGATCTCATGCTGCGTAAGCGTTTTAGCGAAAAACGAAGAAAGTGCTGCCTGTCTGAAAACACTGGAAATAAAAATGTATGATCGATACTTTGATTTCATTTTTAAGAAAAGAATAGGAGATTTACTACTTTTGTTTTCAATAATATATCTTTATTACTAAAAATTAATGAAATATATTATTTAAATCTATTATATTTTCTTCAGTGCTCCCTTAGATACTTTTTGGTGTCATTTCTCCTTGCCATGATGCTCAACTATCGCCGGGCTGAATAATGCTGGAAACGAAAAGCGTGTAAAACATCGCGCAAAACACAAAAATCAATTGGAAATTTTACTTTCGACGACAAAATGACAGATCTCGAATGGAGGCGGAAGAAGCGATGTTACTCATCTGAGTCTATAACCGAAAAAAAAAGATAGATAGGCGAGATAGACAATGTGGAACTATTTGCGCTGTCCTACGCTGTATAATTAAATTTCTTTTCAGTTTGATTTTCACCCTCCAAAGTACAAGTCATCCCGCAGACAGAGATCCCAATGCCGTGAAGGGTTTAAGCAAAACTTCAGGCCTGTCATGGCCGCAATGAATTTGGCATTTGGCTAAGACGGCCAAAAACCAGAAACGACCTCACAGAAATTTATTTTTATAATATTCCACGAAAAGAGTGCTTCTTTCATTAACAAAAGAAATGGGAAAATAATTATATGAGCTAAAAATAAAATTTAGGGAGGAAAAAAGAAGCTAAAAGTCTTTTCCTGTAATTAAAGTTCTCAGATTAATAGCTTAATTTGTAGAAATATATTTAAAAACGGAAGTTAGAAAAAACAGAGCTTTTTTAATTATATAAAAAAAACTATTATGTGTTTTTCTGCATACATAAATATTTTCTAAAATCAGAAAAAAATAAGTAAATAATTTAAGAATTAAGGAATAATCATTAAAATATTTATAGATAAAAATAAATATTTTTTAATAGAAGCCAGAAGTATCTTTGCGTAATCAAGAGTCCCAATGCTGCCTGTCTCCTGCTCATTGTCCTGCCTTTGGGCCATTCTCCAATCGCAATCCCATTCCCATTCCCCTGCCCAGAACCCAGAAATCGCTTTCAACATTTCCGCTGCAGCTTCAATTACTTTCGAGCCGGTGGAAATTTGCATACAACCAGATGGAACACATGAATTAATATTTGGCTATTGGCCATATTTAGCTGACACAACAATAGACGCAGTCCATGTCTGGCTCTAACCATGTGAAAGCCGAACCGAAAGCCATCCAAGATCGCCGGTTCGAGAGCGCATTAATGATTTCTCACATGGCGATAGAGATGGAGCTGGAGTTGGATGCGAGGTAAAACTGGTGGTGGTTGCCAAGCCGTAGGTCTGATCTTGGCCCTTGGACTCCATGTGCCTTTGTGGATGTCTTTGGGCCTGGCCGATACATTGACCCAGTGGACAATTGGTATGCAGCATTGCTAGTCGGCTGCACTTCATTGGCAAGCTCGATGGCGAAATGGGAAAAACAAATGATTCGGCTTTGCTTTCGATTTTGAATGATTTTGCATACCCTTGCAAAAAGTATAACAATTTTATTAAAATCTATAAATAATAATAAAAAAAAATATTTGAATTTTATATTGAATACCAAATTTTGTTACATTAAAACAGAGCATCTCACATCTTATAAATAATTTAAATGTTCCTGGGCTTGAAATAATAATATAAAAATAATAATATAAAAATAATAATATAATAATAATATTAAAATCTATACAATAATATTAAAATGAATACAAAAATTATTTCACAATTTATTTCAATTTATTATTAAAAAACCATTTTTTAAAATTAAATTTAAACCAAAAAAGTAAAGTATCAAACCTATTCTCACATCTAAAAATTAATTTAAATATTTCTGTGCTTGTAAAAATTTAATTATTCATCTATGATATTATTTTTTTAAAAGTATTAAAACCTTCGAGGTTTTCTCAATTGACTTGCACTCATTTTAACGCATTGCACTTGCTTTGAAAGCCATTTGCCAGCACTGCAAGTTATTGGCAAGGTTTCCTAGTTGACATCGCTAACGCCTTTCACCTGATGGACTGATGAGCAATGCTCCGCCGTCTGAATTGGACAGGCAGTCAAATTAAAAACCAATCAAATCGATGGGAAGTCAATGATGCCGACGACGACGACGACGAAGAAGAAGCCAAAGTCTCAGTCTCTGCCTCAGTAGCCCACATCGTCAATGGTGGGCTCAAATCTGGCTATTTTCGTAGCGACTTAGCATAAATTTGCATAAGCAGTAAAGTCCGATACATAACTGTAAACATAATGAAACGAGCGCTTGATAAATAACATCAAAAAGCCTTCTAGAAGATCGAAAAGAGATGGCCAGTCGGAGATTTCCTTTTCATGCATTCTACTCGTTAAAGACATTTGCATCTGGGCTGGGCGAGAAATGAAATATGTGCCATACCAGATCGGCAATGCGATTAAGATATCAACTTTGGTCAGCCCCACCCCCTTTTGCCGCTCCACAAAGATAAGAGGTGAGTTGAAAGCGCTTCGGGTATTTGGAGTGTTGAGAGATGAGACCTGGAGAAATTGACACGAAACTACAGAAAAAACTGGGCTAAAAATCTGGGATGATACATGGGTCCCTGTTCGGGCGCCATGCTGTTCAAGTTTTGAACTTGTATATAAAATGGTTAACTTTAATATTAATTTGCAAATTCATTTAAAACTTAAGAATATTTAAAATCTTGTTTAATTATAAAGCTAAAATAAAAGCAGTCTACCATTGCATTGGGATGATACATGGGTCCCTGTTCGGGCGCCATGCTGTTTAAGACTTGAAAGTATTTAAAACGGTTTACTTTAATACATTTTTTAAAATCTTAGTAATCTACACATTCAATCTACCAATGAATCTCCCATTCTGCACGCTGCCATCGCTAGCTCCATTGAAATGGAAACTGGCCAGGCTAACTGGCTAACTGACCAACTGACTGACTGACTGACAGCCACACATCGTCTTTAGAAATGGCGCACAAAAGACAAGCTGCTGCTGTTCAGCATAGGAGTTGGTTCGCTTTGGTCTGCTTTTTTTTGTTGTTGCTGTTGCTGTTTCGTTTTTGTGTTTTGTTTGACGAAATTGACTTTCTCCATTCAATATAATTAATAGTAATATTCCGATGCCCTGGCTACACACACGTCTCCAGAATGGTAACAAACTTGGAATGTGGACAGGAAGTAATTTGTTATTGCAGTCGTGCATCGAAAGATCGAAAGGCGTTCGAAAATCCATCATAACACATCACATCACAGCGAGATCCGCTGCACGTGCACGGCATCCCAGTGGGGGAATTCTTCAGGAATTCGCACCGCACCACGGGGCGTATGGGTAACAAGTGAAAAGCCAGGAATGCCAGCAGCCACTCACCCGGCGGATGAGTGATGCGGCCCGGTATTTACGACCATTCTTCTATACCTCTCTTAAGATCTGCCACATTTTGTTGTTTTGTTTATGCAAATTGTCTTCATTCGAGGGCGCTCGCTACTCACTTTCAAACCGAAAGACAGAAAGCATATTTAGCTAATATTTTAGGACGGCTTCTGCGCGGCTTTTACTTTTCTCCTTAACATTCCGCTGGCTGAAATTAAAAGTAGTTAACCAGACGCTTCTGTTTTGGGTTTAATTTTCTGCCATCTGTTTACATAACGAGGGAAAAATACAAAAAAAAAAAAATTAAATAGTTTAACAATGCCAACTAACAAATAAGGCAGTGCGGGCACGCACATATCTGCCATCCGATGTGTGAATGATGTGCCTGGGCAAGAGCAAGTGGCCAAGTGACAACCAGTGGCCATTTCACGTTCATTGACATGGCTAATAGCTAATGGCCAATGTGTAGTGTGTAGTGAAGTGGTGCAGGGCAGAAACCAAGCCGACACGTCTAAGCCGAGGTTTTCGCCGGCACGCGTTTGTTTTACCTGAGAGGACCGAATATGTTATTTAATGCATTGGCATGCACAAATTAAGACTCGTTATAATTGGGGGGTTATATAACGCCTAAGCGGCGCTTATCTAATGCCACACGGCAAAAGCAAAGAAAGCGTCGCAATTAGACGAGTTTTTCTAGCCAGTTTGTGTCAAATAATAGGCCCAAGATCGAGTGATTTCCATGCGTGTGTTCGTTCGGTTGTCGCCGCATTTGATGTTTTCCAGCCATCTAGCGATGGATGAAAATGCTCAACGGGTGCGGACGCCAATGAGATGGGTAAATGGGCACGGAAAACGAAATGTATAATTTTAAGGTATCAGAATAATCGCCGTTAAATATTAATGAGCCTTTGGATTTTTCTTGCTAGTGTAACAAAATAATAAATAATAATTAAAGTTTTATTTCAATACACTATTCGACACTCTAAAAAAAATAGTTGTGCTAACATTTACTTTTTTTCTAATTTTTTTTAGATAAAAAAAATTAATATTAAATTTTAAATTATATTTTTGTGGTTAAATAATAATAGTTTAAACTTTAAACAAGATCTTTCTTTTTTAAACGATTCAAACCCCTAAAGCTAAAACCTTTTATAACTTTGTAACCAATACAACGTTTAAATACAATAGAACTTGGTTAAATTTATAGAATTTATATTAATTTTAGTGCTGATTATATATTAATTCAAGCTTTAAGTAGGTATGAATATAAATATTTTCTCTGTTTCTAGCATTATTCCTGCCAGTCGTTTTGTGAATCTAGGGCATCTATGTAGTTCACCTTTATTGATTAGATATTGGCTGATTTGCCTGAATGGAGCTGATCACGGGTGGTCAACCTCTACGGAAGAACGTAGCATTCGGGTCTTAATAACAGCACACTTTCGCACATTAAAAGCGGCCACGGCACCGGATTGCAGATTTTTTTATTTGCATATTTAAGGCCAGTTGAAGAGCTCGGCTAACATTTCACTTTTGGAGCACATTTTATGGATTTTCTTTTAGCGCCATAAAAGCAAATGGTCGCACGCTGCTCTCACAAGCTATCCGGCTCCACGGGAGATTTGGCAATTGGGGATTTAAATTCCGGGTTTGGCGGTTCGTTAGTGCGAACCGAAGCTGACCATCGTGAAACTCAAAACTAATGCCATTTCCTCACTGATGTACATACTGTAGTATTTTTTCGGTATTCAAAAAAATGCTATTTCCTGTCCGCACGGGACAGCATTTAGCATTTAGCATTTCTCATTTAGTAAATAAGTGTGCTTTGCTTTCAAATTCAACATATATGTGCTTACCTGATGACATTTTAGTAACGGTTTGCCTTGAATATTTTTTAAATATTGCGATGGGCATTATTTCGATAGTCGAAAACTACTCTGATATTTAATATTTTAGGCACGAGAATATCGAAATGTAGTAGCATTTATTGACGAATGCTCTTTTCTCCCACCTCTAGAACCACTTGAAAATATATGGGAAAAATGTAACATATACCAAAAAATGTCAAAATGCTACATTCAGCTCTGGTGAGGAAAGGGCATAAAGCTTAAAGTTCGAAAAAAGCTTTTCGGAAACAGCTGATCGGGGTTTATTCGACTATGACAACACATTCTCCATCTAGCGGGTACTAGTGTAAATACATGTGCGTCAAAATAGCGTCGACCAGTTAGCAACGAAAGGGGAACGGTGGAATTTGGAACACGGGGGCTATTTTTATTATTACATTTTTTCGCTATTTGGGGGCCGAATCGAAAAATGTTTGATGCAAAATTGTTTAGAATAAAAATATCTATCGATCTATATAGGTAGGAGCCAAATCCGAGGTCTACAAGTGTTTCAAAAATGCATTAGAAAAATCGGGTATCCACCATTTGGTTTACTGCTCCCCTCACAGAGGTTGTGCCAATATGCACGCTAAACCAGGCTATTAAGCGTTAATTCAAGCTTCTTGTCTGAAAGTTTAATCAAAATCAAACCCACAGATTTTGAGAAAAACGCCTAACAGTGAACCAACCTCAGATTTTCCCCATACAAAAAAGGGGGCCAAAATTGATTTCACCCGCGGCTTCCCTCGTAGAGGTTGTGCCAACATGCACGGTTTATGGGCAGATTGGGGATCGTCTTAAGAACGTTTCGTGAAAATTTCATGAAAATTAAACCCACAGTTTTTGAGAAAATTCATTTACAGTGGGGGCTGTTAAATGGTCAATATTTGAAATTTGCCGTTACCCACTGTCCGCGCCATCGAAACCCCTCACACCCATGACATCAACCATGTAAGTATACATCTATTTTCCATACAAACTTTAAATAATTAATACAGCTCTCATAGAGGTTGTGCCAACTTGCACGGTATCGCGTTCGAAGGGGCATAATTATAAGTAATTTCTGAATTAATATTAGCGAAATCAAACCCACAGATTTTGTAAAATTCATGTATTTGGAATTATGGATTTTCCCACGCGGTCACACTGTCCAACCAGCGAGACAGCGAGTATAGCCGAGACATTTATAATAAAACGTTATTATATCGATATATTATCAACTAGCAACTTTTTAGCGCCCATTTCGAAAAATAATATATATTTTTATAGAAAATGCTCAATGTTATTTGTATGCAACCCCTAATTGGACTTGCCTTTCTGATCATTTTAATGTATAATTTATCCAAATCGAGCCAGAGCTTTGGTAGAAATAAACATTTTATTGAGTTCGAAGATATATAATAATTTTTTTGGTTGCGATCGTGGAGTTCAGCAGTATGACTGAAAACAATCCCTGTTACTTTAAAGCCCAAAATTGCAATATCTATAAATATATTATTATGGGTTTAATTTTCATGAAATTTTCACGAAACGTTCTTAAGACGATCCCCAATCTGCCCATAAACCGTGCATGTTGGCACAACCTCTACGAGGGAAGCCGCGGGTGAAATCAATTTTGGCCCCCTTTTTTGTATGGGGAAAATCTGAGGTTGGTTCACTGTTAGGCGTTTTTCTCAAAATCTGTGGGTTTGATTTTGATTAAACTTTCAGACAAGAAGCTTGAATTAACGCTTAATAGCCTGGTTTAGCGTGCATATTGGCACAACCTCTGTGAGGGGAGCAGTAAACCAAATGGTGGATACCCGATTTTTCTAATGCATTTTTATTCTAAACAATTTTGCATCAAACATTTTTCGATTCGGCCCCCAAATAGCGAAAAAATGTAATAATAAAAATAGCCCCCGTGTTCCAAATTCCACCGTTCCCCTTTCGTTGCTAACTGGTCGACGCTATTTTGACGC